>OZ010718.1:24087522-24312522 GCA_963932345.1 Ophion ventricosus | reverse complement strand
TGAGATGCAAAATTTCCTATATTTTGAGCAATAACCTTAGTAAACCGGCGTACGAAATTAATAGTTATTTTTGAAGAAAGTAAATTGTGTTGCGTACTTGTAATGCTTTGAAAATGTCAAAAATAAATAAGATAATTGCAACCAAAACTTCAAACTTACCAGGCCTCTCCGTTTTATTCCACTTTGGATTTGTTTTTTTGACACAAAGAGGCAGTCCAAACACAACAAAAGTTAGCTTCCATTAGCAAACCGTTTCGTCCGTAGCGCAACTGCGTACGATTATCGCCCGCGTAGTCCAATACCACCTTACCCTACATACGATGATATACTAGAAATATATTCTGATATATATGTATACATATGTACATAAGCACACACACACACACACACACCCACACAATCGCGCGGTGATGGAAGTACCGATCTACTGCAGGGCCACGAATCCACCACCAAACGACAAGGAAATAAAAGTTGTATGATCGAGTGACCTGACGTTAGATCGGAAATTGTTAGGAAATGGAAAAGCCCCCATTTTCGTTGAGGATTGGCACTTCGATCGGCTGGCAACCGATCGATCTTTCATCAATGAAAGAATAAGATGATACTCATATATTCCGAAAGAAGAAGATGGCACGTTTGTGTCTGAATGTATGACGTGTTTAAAAGCTGAAAGAAAAAGAAAATGTGTGTAAAAGCTGAAAGAAAAAGTGTGGTTAAAATAAAATACGAGCAATACTCACACATTTTCGCCATTCGATTTGGAGATAACACGTTCAAAATGAGTCGTGGACATTTTTGTTTAAAAATTTATATATAAATGTATATTAAAAATTTTTGAACAATGATGAACTCTCCTGTTTTTCTTTTTTTTAATACGTTTTATGAGTAATAATCCATAGATACGAGATGTGTGAATTAAGCAATGAGACTGGTTTTTTATAATTTTTTTATTCGAATAGAATTACAATCAAATATTGTCTTCCTCAATTTAACTTTCTGGGGAAGCCACACAGTGCTCGATTATATAACTTATTATTATTAATAATGATAATAACAATAATGTTAATCCATGAAATTTTATTTTTATTATAAAATTTTATCTTCATCTTCATTGTAATTTATACTTTAATTATAACTCATAATTTTATCTTAATTAGAATTTATACTATAATCATTATTATTAAAAATAAAGATAATTATCATTATCATTATTATTATGAACAATAAGGATAATATCAATAATGATAATTAGTATTAATAATGATAAGAATAATGACACTGTTGCCATCGATTACTTTAGCTACGATTAACTTTCATAATAGTAACAATATTAACAAAAAGTTTATTTACTCATCATAATTATCAGAAAAAAAAATTCATCAAAATTCATTCATTCGTTATTATTATTCTAATGACGATTATTATCATTATTATTATCATTGTTATTTTTCCCGTCCCCAAAAAATCGAAAAAATAGAAAAAAGATGGTCCACCCAGGTCCATGGATTCAATGTTGAAACAAGGGCCATTTTTAAGGGTGACTACGTTCATTCTTGTTGGATGGCTTCTTCCTGGTGAATGTACATTCTAGAGAATATACGTACATGGACACGAAATAGAGGGAGACGCGCTGTGTATAGGGCTCGCAATGTCATTAAAATCCAGACGACCCTTATGGTGTGCTCGGCCTTACCTCGCAAATGATACCACTTGCTCGATCATATATTTCTTAGACCGGCGGATCATCGTTACGTGCAACTGATCCAGATGAATAATATGCTCGGGATTCCACAATGAGTAAAACTATGACCATTCGTGTAGGTTTTTTTTTTAATTTGACACCCGATTGTTCTAAATCTGCCTCTTTGGAAATAATTTTACAGACTAATTTTTCGGGACAAGGATTGATCTTTCGAGATCATAGAAGGGCTGAGGTTGAAAATGTACATTTTTATTGGTTATTGTTCATTTACGTGCGCATCGAGTTATCCAATCGAATTATTTGGATCGATAATTCGAGATTAACTCGGCGTATTTTTAATAATGTCTTGTTGGTAACTGTCAATTTATTTAATTTTGAAAAATAAATTATTGGCGAATAATAGTTATTTGTTATTGTCATTTGTTTCTCGTGAATTAATTTCATGTAAATGAATTTAATGTGAATCAAAAATAATTTTGATTCTTGCTGATCTTTCCCTAAATTACGAGATTTATCATTTTAATTCTCGTTAATGTTTTTCTTGATAATTCAATTGAATTTCAATCGAAGTTTATTTTAATTCTCGTTACATTTTTTTTTTGCAAATAATTGGAAAATTCCACTATCGTTGTCGATACCGCGTTGATAATGGGATTATTTTTTCTCCGACGAAACCTCGACCGATTTTCTCTGGTAACGATTCGCGGCGGTACTGACTCCGCAGTTTTCCTGAAAAATGTACATCGTGTACGAACGCCCGGACGAGAGAAATGTGTGAAAGTTGATGAGAGAAGCGATTCCGGCACGTACGAAGAGTATTAGAGGCTCGGGGCTTTATGGGCTCCGTTACCAGGAGAACGTGCGCGATATTGGATGCTTCGAATCGCGAGAAAAATGCCGGATAAAAAGCGAGTCGGTGTTGGGAACGAAACAGCCCTCGCGAGACCATTGTATACAGACATAGAGGAGGGATGCGTGACTCGTGAGAGGAAAAAGCGCAAAGTGTGAAAACTCACGTATCGCGTCTCGAGTCGCCAGTTCGGATTATACGTACTGTTAATGTTATCGAGGGTTCAGAAAGGTTTGCGGCGGTGGAGGGTGAACTTGAGAATATTCAACCCTCCTCCTTCCGAAAAGCGCGCAAATAGGGAAGGAAAAAAAAATGTTTAAGTTCGTGGCCAACGAAATTTTGGTCGAATTTGAAGGCAATTTTCGGTAAATATTCAGATGACAGGATTTATTTTAAAAAATTCGTAGATTAAAAAAATTGTAATTAAATTTTATTTAATTTTAAATTATATTTTATTAAAATTAAAAAAAAATTATTAAAAAAGGGTAGATTTCACTGAAGGGTCGTGGCCTATCAGTGCGCTCTACGAGAAGGGGGGTAGCAAACTCAAACAAATTCGTCGTTCTCTTTCAGGTATTACTGGATGAACCGGGCCAGAAGTTAGTACAAAATAGGCGAATCGTGCATTTATAAGGCTAGATCATGTCGTACATGTTTAGCCTTACAAATAGCTAATTTATTAAACAATTAACACTTAGAAATGTTAATTTTCCACCTTTAATAATAATTGAAGTCAATTTCAACGATATTGGTGGGTACTTGACTGAGGTTTTGTCAATGACTGTACATGTGTTTCAACTGGGAAACAAAAAAATTTCTCAATTTTTAAATTTAATTAATACGTTCAGATCATTTTATTATTAACAATAATTTCCTTAAAAATTCAACATATATTGAGTTTTCCAATGATTGTTATTGATTCATCGTTAAAAAAAAGCGATACTCCTGATTACTTTAATTAATTTCTTGACAATTACTCAGTCGATTTATTTGAAACTTGGCATGATCAATCGCTTGATCATAAATCTTGATGATATAATATTTTCAGAATTTACGGCGATTTATTTTCATTCGTTTTGCAACCATTAACGTCTGCAGAAGCTGTTTTCCCATAAATGACCATGACCATGTTAACCTGTGTGACCATGTTAAATTCATATGTTTATAACTACTGAATCATTTAATGAAAAATTCTAAAATAATTCATGTATTATTATTCTATCAAGAACTATCATTCCTCAAATTTTTCAAGAATTTTGCTGATTTTCTAGTATCCAGGCAGTAATATCTTAAAAACATTTACAGAAATAAAAGAACTCGTCATAGAGTCTTTGTATTGCAGGAACATGCAATAAAAAATCTGGTTTTCTTTTAAATAATAATAATATAAAAAATATTAGAATAAAATAGAAAACACCTAATATAATGTTTAGAGTTCCAAAAGTAACAACGTTTCCTCCATCACCTAAGCCTCACTTTTGTATCAGACTATCCATTCCGTCTACTAATACGCAGATACTCTGCGTATATGGATATGCATACACTACTGTAGTGTAGCGAGCGCGGAGATTGTGGCAACGTCGCAAACCCGGCGAATTTTTGTCGCGATATTTGGCGCTAGCGTCGCTAGACAATGCTTAATTTTAATCGCCATATCTCTGAAACTAGACGGTCAAAAATCATGATTTTTTTTAACCCACTTCGTCATATGTTCCTCTGTAATAGAGAATTTTTAAAAAAATCTCTAGAAAAATTTCGAAGTTATTGCGTGAAATGTGAAATTTTCCACTGCTCCCCATAAGAACACCGTGCAATCTTTGATTGCCAATATCTCGAATGCACAACGGTGAATCCTGTTGAAATTTTTCAGCTAATTACTTAATAGTGTCCTGAATGGGTTCTCAAAATAAAAAAAATAAATCTATAGAAAAACGGCTTGGCGAGACTACTACCTTAATATAAACGATCTGTAAAATAATTTTGCGCAAGTAAAGAAAAATTACAGACGAAACACCCGGTACAGTTTTATAGTATATGTGTTCCGTTGGAATTTGTACACCCATCCGGTTGAAGAGACTCCTTCGCTAGAGGCAGAAAGACCGAAGCGGACGCAAAGTGGCGGCTATGTTGTTGCAGCCTCGATGAGTACGTTCAGCACTCCCTCGTGCAAATTCTAGGACACGTGCGGTCACTAAAATCCACGTTACGAGCCGCCCCCTCGAACGTTGGGGGTGCGTGACGTAATCGCCAGGATACAACGTAACCGCATTGCGACGAGTCTTTTGCTTCAGCGCGTCCGCATAACGTAAAACACATTTTATGGTAGTATTTACTCATTGTCGCAGAATCTTTGAAAATAAAAAGTACATAATGATGCTGAATCTTCTACGAGCGTGAATGGGATGGAGAAAGAAAGGAGTCAATTATCTCGAAATAATTCTCATCAATGCGGGACTTATGGGACTTGAAATGTTGACGGATGTAGGATTTTATTAAGGCCTTAGGCCACTCTAAGATTTTCCAAAAATCGATTTTTTTTTGGTTAAAAATGTACCTTAGTACCTATAAAATTATATTCCAAAAGATTATGGGTGTGAACAATATGTCATTGAAGGTCATAGAAAGTACAGAAAGGCGTTTATCTTACTATAAACGTAGTAATTTTATTTACTACCGAAACTGTAAGTATTATCGCCTTTCTGTACTTTCTATGACCTTCAATGACCTTATGTTATAGGTCGTTGAACTCGGTTTAAGCTCCTCTTTCATGATACAGAAAAAAAACATACCGATCCATTTAAAAAAATGGAGTTGACCTTCAAATGTCCGAAGTACCTCCACCTGCAAAAAAACTATTATCGCTATCAGATGGCCCATTTCGTACTGTGCAATTTCATTTCAGCAAATATTTCTGTGAACCTTATAGTTTCGAAGATATCCAAGGTGCTAATAGTTATTGGACCACCCTGTATATATAGGTAGATATAATATAATATATTTATATATATATATATATATATATTTATTTATATATATATTATAGCTACCTACATACAACGACATACATATCGGAAACATCAAGAGTGAACTAGACTGAAAACCACTTGAAATTCAATTCAGTTCTCTCACGAGGTCCCTCGAATCTATTTGACTTTTTCGGCGACGTCGAAATCGACTATAAACCTTACGTATTGTGTCGCTGTTATACTTTATATGCTTCCTTCTCGTTTCGATACGTATCACATCTAGCCAAAAGTAAGATATTTCTCTCCAAACGAAAGACAGGGGGGGGGGGGGGGGGAAGGGCGGGGTGGAAAAGAAGAAATCGATACGCAAATAAAACTCTGGTTGGGTATAAAAAGAAATCATCTTTGCGACCAGTATAGTAAAATCCTCACAATACCTACACCCGCGTATGTGTTCCTGTAAATGCGGTATGGAGAGCTTTCCCTAGACTGCTACAAACTTTACGAATTCGCATAAAGACGAGCGATCAACGAACGAATGATTTCCCATAAAATGAAAAAAAGGGCAGGTAAAATGAAAAAAAAGCAACAAAAGTGTCGAGAATTTTATTTAATTTTGCCATTCACATGGAACGGTTTGAGTATAACGTTGATCTAATCAATTACTGCACCGCACAATAAAATTTGACCGAGGCGATAATTGACGCAGTACATAACTCTAATAAACTCAAGCGCGATCATGTTGTTTTGTACTATTACGAAAATGGGATGAGGAGAGCATTTTCGTTTTTAAAAATACAGCTATAACATTTTTCAATGGATTTTTCTATGGGGAATTTTGTTTCAAATGTCTGTTCCCCATGCATATATTTGGGGACCGCACCAATAGTAGCCCATCATCCTCATACTCAACATTATAAAACCCCCAATGGCTCCAAAATCACCTTTAGAAAAATGTAAGCATATTTATATGAAGGTTATTTCAAGGATCGTCCTGAGCCCCAGGATAAATTATCTGTTTAAAAAAAAATGGACTATTCTAAAAAAAAACAGTCCTTTGAGATTCTTGAAATAATCTCCATATAGGGGAGAGTGGGGCACAATATGGCATGGGGCACTGTGAGCCACGTGCGGTTTCTCGGAGGTTTGTAGCTTGTAAATTCTGAAATTTTATGTGTTGGGCCGCGATTTATATTTGGTTCCGTCAGGCCTAAAAGAAAGACGATAAAAGCTTACAAAGAATTAACAAAAATTAAAAATTTATTTGAGGTTTGGAATAAAAAAATGTTTCGCTCGCCGAGAAAACATAAAATATAACGACACTTTCTGTAGCAGCTCGGGTGTTCGGTCTTAATCGATAGTTTTATTATTTACGATGCACTCAGTGACTTGTGTTTTTCCATTCGTAGTTTAATTAATAGTTATTTTCATCAATGATCAAATATTTTTCTAGTGGGGTACAATGTGTCACCGAGTTGTGGGGCACAATGAGTCGACTCCCAATGAGGAAACAAAGAAGTGACGACGCTCCGAAAAAGCGCAATGCCTCACGAGCAACTGTCAACCACATGAGGTTTCTCGGACCGTGATTTATATTAATTTTTGGCTGGTCCAAAAGAAAGTTGATAGCAGATCATAAAGTATTATTAAAAATATAAAATTAATTTGAGCCTCGAAAAAAAAAATTCGCTTGCCGGGAAAACGTCACATATTGTGGGGCACAATGTGTCATCGAGTTGTTCAGCACAATGAGTCGACTCCCGACGTTATTGGTAAATAATACCCGTTATGAAATTATCGGTATGTATGAAAATCTGTTACCTATGCTAGGAAACTTGTACCCTACGTTTTGCAGAATTTGGCACACTGTACCCACTTATCTCATACACCGTTTAAGTATCAAATAAGTGGGTAATAATGAGACCGCAAATTTTTTTCGGTCTCATTATTTTAGGATTTTTAATGTTTTTGCAAAAAATATGGTAGCTTTATTGTACGCTCAAAGGTCTAAAAAATCGGTTATGATCTTTTGTTTTTAATCAAACTACTTTGGTAAGAGTAAAAATTCATTAGAAAAAAAGTTACACATTGTGCCTCACCTTCCCCTAAGTATGCTTGCATTGATCTGAAGGTGATATTGGAGCCATTGGGGCTTCTATAATGATGGGTATGAGGATGATGAGGGGCTACTATTAGGGCGGTTTTTAATGTGTATATGGTGGAAGGACATTTTGAACTCGTATCCAAATGATTCGTTTTAAAAATGTCAAGAACAATTCTCAAATTAGACAGTCGTTTTTCCTTTTATCATACATATGTATATGAGGAAAGGCCAAGGGAACATTTTTAATTGAAGGGAAAGAAGGAGATAAAAAAATGTTAATGTCCTTCGTCCTTTCTCCACACACATAAATATGCGGGAAGGACAGAAAATTGTTTATTTTGAGAATGGTTTTAAGGACCATTCTCAAAATGAAAATGGTTGGAGGACCAATCGCAATAATTCTCTGCGCGAGAACGGCGAGTAAAAAGTTTCATCAGTCGTGAGAGGTTAGCGAGAATTCAAATCCGCAAATAATTGTTTCGTCACGAATGGCGCGTATACCCCACGGATGAAATTAACAAGAGGAAAATGGCAATTCGAAAATTCCACCTGATCCGCAAGTCAAACAAAACTTTATTCGAAGATTTTAATCCCTTTCCAGGTGAGGGTGCTGGAGCGTCTGTTTGTTAATCGCTATTGTAAATTCGTTTGAACCGTCACAAGTGTTGGTATGCTCCTTCTCATGTTTGGCGTTTGACGTCTCGACGAAGACAAACTCTATTCGGGCTCGCGCAAAGTTTGCCAGATGGATTTTTATCCCTTTTCCACTCTCTCTCTCTCCCACCGTCTCGGTCGTACCTCGAGAATTCCTGAACCTTTCAATTTTTGGGAAAGCTTGGTGAGCGCGAAACGAGCCGGAAAAAAGGACAAGGGAAGAGAAAGAGAGAGAGAGAGAGAGAGAGAGAGAGAGGGAGAGTCTCAGAATATTTTTTTACTTTGAAGGAAATGGGATGTCCGAACAAATACTTCGCCACAACCCCCGGATAAGGGTGTGTATATATATGTATATATATACACAGGGTGATTCACAACTATTAGGGTTTTTTTGGTGAGCACGTGGGCTGCGCCATTGCGAGCAAAACGCTTTTTTTTTAAGGCCTTACACCATCTTGGCACTCGGAGAAATAGGTATAAAAATAAATCAATATTTTGACGCGACTATTGAATTTATGAGATAATTTTTATTTTTCACAAATACATTATAGTTTTATGAACAAATTTGAAAAAAATTAAAAAATAATGTTCAATGCTGGAGATATAATTCGTCTAGGAGGACCCGCTTTTGAAAATCCTTGGCGACGGTGAAATTTTTTCTATGTCAGGAATTTTCCAAAAAATAATAATTTTCTTGTTAAGATATATATGGGGCATTCCACGCCACATGGCGACCACTTTCCGGTCCGACCCCTTTTGATTTGGCTAAAACTTTAATATGTTATTGTTTTCATCTTAAAACGATTGTGTGATTATTTCTAATTTTTTTTACACAATCACAAATACGTAGTGAATTTATGAAAAAATCGTTTTTTTTTCAAATACTCATAACTTTCTGAAAAAATGGACTGATTAAGATATTTTTTTTATTGTATATTCTTTGTTTTGAAAAGTGCTTTATGAAAAAAAAAATTTGAAAAATATTCAAAGTCATTTTCGATATGATTTTTTAGTTTTTTGCAAAAAACGCGATTTTTTTAAGAACGCCACTTTTGATTTTTTTTTTTTTTGTAAACAATATGATTCATTTAGCAATTTTCGCCGCCAGACCCATCGTGATAAGATTTTTCTTTCTATTTTTTTTCTGAATTGAAAAATTTTTATTTGTAATTTTTTTCCAAATATAGCTGTTTTCTATGATGAAATAATTTTAAATAGTTAATTCTATCATACTAAATACTTTGTATATAATATAAACGCACTTAAAAAGTTTTCCAATTATGTTAAATTATTTTTAAAGGATTATTTAATGGGGAATGAAGTAAATAGGTATTCAATTAATTGTTCAATAGTAATTAATTATGAATTTATTCATCTCTATAACGTTTGAATAATTTACATAATTTGTGATCTCTTGAATTAGAAAAAATTTTAACAATAAGACCACCATTTGAGTCAGGCATCACACAGTGCAACTGCTGAGTTCCTGAAATGATTCTGGTTTACGAAAATCGATCACGGAGACCGTTCACAGCATTATTTATGGTCTTCCGACGATGAAAACAGTTAGTGCCTATTAAACAAAAACGATTCAACTAGAATGTTTTTTTAACATTGACAGATGTTTGTCGTTTATTATTTGAGCGGCTAAACTAAATGAAATTGTACATTGCATTTTTTTTGGAAAATCATAGAACTTATTAATAGACATTATTGTACCAAAGGAAACAGCTATATGTGGAAAAAATTAAGAATTAAAATTGTTTAATTTAGAAAAAAAACAGAAAGAAAAATCTTACCACGATGGGTCTGGCGGAAAAAAAAGCTAAATTTATCATATTTTTTTTCACAAAAAAAATCAAAAAGTTTGAATTTTTTTTTTCATAAAGAACATTTCAAAACGAAGAATTAGAAAAAAAATTTTAATCGGTCGATTTTTCAGAAAATTTTGAACGTTTGAAAAGACACGGGCGATTTTTTCAAAAATTCACTACGTATTTGTAATTATGTAAAAAAAAATTGAAAAAAATCACACAAGCGTTTTAAGGTCAAAAGACTAACATATTAAAGTTTCAGCCAAATCGAAAGGGGTCGGGCCGGAAAGTGGTCGACTTGGCGTGGAATGCCCCATATATATATATATATATAATAAAAAAGCTTCAAAAAATATATATATATATATATTGAAGCTGTTTTATTATTCCTTATGTTATCAAGTTTGAAGTTGAATTTCGATTAAATATAAACATGAAAAAAAGTTCAAGATAAAAGAAACGAATTAAATTTCAATTCAATCAGAATGATAAAAAAAAAGAAATTAGCAATTTTTTATTTCGGCTCGTCATTGTTAACCTACCGGTTTTCGAGTTGCTGTGAGCACAGTATGTAAATGTCATTTTCTTAATTAGTTTAACAAACTTAACTGGTCTACGAAAAAAATCTTTCAAAAAAAAACACCAGACGTCAGTACACGGAAGTAAGAAAATTATAAATAAAAAATCTACTTCATGCAAGATTACGAAATGAATTCGAAAATAAAATTGTAAAACAAACACGACGAAGCTTCTCTTCACTCTCTAAAGCTACCTGGAAGTTTCGTTCACGCCTATTTTTTTTTTGGTCGCAATTACTGACTGATCGCATCGAAAATTGAAAAAGTGTAGTGAAAACTTTTGAGCCGCGGTCTATACGAACGTTTCGGTGTCTCATCTGCTTATGTAAAATAAATATAATGGAGAAAATACGTATTTTCATCACGTACGTATCCATCATACCGAAGAAATTCGCTTCGTCTTCCAGCAGAACGCGCGCCGACCCATCGAGTCGCGTGTACAATTTTTTTCACGTATATACATTTCGTAAATGTGCGCTCGCCACTCACTCGAATTACCGTTGGGGCGACGGTGAAAAATCGCATTGTACACGAAAAGCCCGCCGCTGGAAACCAACGAGACCGCGAGGATCGTCACGACAGAAGAGGGCTGAGAAAAAAGAAGAAAAAAGACGGGTTGGCACAAAGCGTCGAAGGCACATGAATGTGTGTATCTCGGGATGGAAAAAAAATGTATAGCCTGAACGAGTATGATAATAAAAGTGGCAGCGAAATCTGCGTATGCATTTTGTTATGAGTAGTGTGGATGTAAATACAGGGTGGATCAATAACTATTAGCACCTTGGATATCTTCGAAACTATAAGGTTCACAGAAATATTTGCTTAAATGAAATTGCACAGTACGAAAGGGGCCATCCTATAGCGATAATAGTTTTTTTGCAGGTGGAGGTACTTCGGACATTTGAAGGTCAACTCCATTTTTTTAAATGGATCGGTATGTTTTTTTTTCTGTATCATGATAGAGGAGCTTAAAACGAGTTCAACGACCTATAACATAAGGTCATTGAAGGTCATAGAAAGTACAGAAAGGCGTTTATCTTACTATAAACGTAGTGATTTTATTTACTACCGAAACTGTAAGTATTATCGCCTTTCTGTACTTTCTATGACCTTCAATGACCTTATGTTATAGGTCGTTGAACTCGTTTTAAGCTCCTCTTTCATGATACAGAAAAAAAAACATACCGATCCATTGAAAAAAATGGAGTTTACCTTCAAATGTTCGAAGTACCTCCACCTGCAAAAAAACTATTATCGCTATCGGATGGCCCCTTTCGTACTGTGCAATTTCATTTCAGCAAATATTTCTGTGAACCTTATAGTTTCGAAGATATCCAAGGTCCTAATAGTTATTGATCCACCCTGTATATATATATACAGTACTGGACAAAAAAAAGTACGCACTAGGCGAAATTTCTTACCGCACTAAAATTTACATAGCGGACACAAAAATGAAGGTAATTGAATTTTCCAAGTGGCGTTTTAAAGAGGACAAGTTTACCTTCATTTTGCTTTTTTAGAAAATGTTCTACGATTTTTTGTTCGTCCCGGTGCGCACCTTTGATCGTGGCCATTTTTCGGCTATTTTTTGGCCGTCGAAAATGAACTGCAAAGTTTACAAAAAATGTTTTCCTCGGTTTCTTTCGAGTCCTGATGTCCAGAAGCATCTTTCGCCGATATACACGAATTTATCCAATCACGATCTGTTGGAGAGATGCTTGGGTGGTCACACGCAAAATGCAAACGAAAGTTTCACCTCCACCGTATGGCGCTTAGCTCCGAAACATTTACATTCAGGCTTGAGTGTCATCGAAATTGCAGCTTACATTGCAGCCAGCATATTCAACGAGGGAAATTCTGCAATTTTAAGAGTTATGAGCGCTCTGGACATCTGCATTGAGAGGCAATCGAAGAAATTCGCAAAGAAAGCCGACGAGCGACGCGTATCGCGCCAGGAGCGTCGCAGCTCTCTATCGTCCAAGGAGGGTCGGAAAGCCCATAGAGAGCAGCAGCAGCAGCAAAAAAATCATTTTCACGAGGAAGCCGAAGGAGTCCTGTATCGCGCCGAAATTGCTGATTAGCCGGTAAGACATCAAAATCATTAAGTTTTCCCTTGTTAAAACTTTGGGCGCTTTTTTCTCAAAACTGTATTTTTCCCAACTGCTCGGGTGATTACGCAAAAACTATTCAACCGATTTTGATGACATTTGTCACACATCTTCCTTATACCAGCAGTTTGTCGTTAAACCTAAACAATATGTTAATTCCAAACATAAAACGTACGTTTGCCCTTAAATATAGTAAACATTTTATGAAAAATCACAAAATTGACTTCATTGAGCTGTCATTTCGTGAATTTTGCATATATTTCGAAAATCCTGGTTCACCGACAGCGTATGGGTGTTGCCATCAAGAATCATTTTGATGTTTTTGTTTCAGACAATTACAGCGTGAGGAAGAACTCCAGCACTGCGGAAGCTTTTTCAACGACTTCCTCAGAACATCAATGTACACGACTGGCAATTTGCATTAAAAAATATATATATATATATTTTTGCATACTTAAGATATTAAATGAAACACACACAAAGTTACAAATTTCCATGTATATTCTTTTCCTGAACAAAAAAACATTTTAAAAAACCACTAATTTTCGATCTTCTAAATAGTCTTTCCCCTTCAAGTTCTAGAGTTCATAAATGTATGACTTTTTTTGACTGAGATACGCTATTTAAAGTAAAAATTGTCACAACCCTCCTCGATCTCCCCTACTTTTTATTGCCCTTTCTTCACAAAGGGTCTAACGTGACACTATTATTCCATCATATTCAAGGGTCTTCCCATTGAAACTTGCACGAACATAACCTGTTTTATCAATCCAACGTACATCGAACGTGTATAACATAATAATGTGTGTACTTTGCTCAATTGAATTCCCATTGACTCGCTCTGAAAGGAATATCGTTGATACGTGGAAAAACCATTTTAGCTGCACTTGAGGTACGTCTACAGGAAAAATAGGGAGAAAAAGTAAAGCAGGAGATAGAGAGAAAGAGAGAGAGAGAGAGAGAGAGAGAGAGAGAGAAAAGAGGGAGAGGTAAATGGCAGCGGGCTGGCTCCTTTAGTTATAACTCGGTAAAATTTTGGATTGTTTACAAAATCTTTATGAAAAATTGAAATTAAAACCCTACACTTTAAAACTACGCAATAAAAAATCATATTTTTGAACCTTCAAACTTGCCCAGATCCCTTATTAATTCATATACAAAATGAAATAGAGGAAGAAAGTAAGAAAGTACACGTACATACTGTGAGTCAAAAAAGTATTTGCCCATCACGTGTTCTTCAAATTATCCTTCGAAAAAAAAATAAAATGCTGTAGCATTTTTTTCGAAGAAAAAAAAATAAAATGATGTAGCATTTTTTTTCGAAGAAAAAAAAAATAAAATGCTGTAGCATTTTTTTTCGAAGAAAAAAAAAAATAAAATGCTGTAGCATTTTTTTTCGAAGGATAATTTGAAAAACATAGGGTGCGCAAAAACTTTTTTCACCCACTGTATGTGCCATCGTAAACTTGCTAGCAGAAGAAAATAAGCCACGTAACATTGCCCATCGAAACACCGCTATCACGATCTTGTTACTGCGTCATATCGGACGATACAGCGATTTCGCAGTTGCGATACAGCGCGATCGTAGCCGCTGTTGTCGGTAGGACGAAAGAAAAAGCTAGCGAAATATTGGAACATATACAATGGTATCGAAGTAGCGCAAGTTCGTGGCTCATATAGACTCATCGAGAAAAGGGGGATAATATGTTCAATCTGATTTGAAAGAGAACGGGATCCGTGCATTGTGTGTCCTAATACGGTACACTCCGACCTTAAAAAACCAGCATTAGCTCGTTTTTAACCCTAGAACTGATTTATCATTTTTTCTACCTTCTATTGAACAGTACGGCAGGGAGGGTCATGTTGAGCAGTCGAGTAAGTTGGGCAATCGAAATATCTGGAAAACTAAACACTGCACGCGGGTGGATCAAATGGCGGAAAGAGAGGTATGGGGCAGTGTTGGCCAAAATTTAATAGCTAGGGTAACTAAAGATTAACAATTAATTAATTGTTAATCACGACTATAATAATTAACAATTAATTAATTGTAATTGTGAAAACTCCCGATTAACAATGAATGAATTGTTAATTGCTGTAGCTGCAATCAACAATTAATCGTGACAATTGTTAATCGTGACTTTCCACAATTAGAAACTAATCAATGTTCAATCTTTTTCGTATATTTTATTAAAAACCAACAATTAAAACTGATTATTGTGTAGGGCGCTGCGTAAGCCTACAAAACCCAAACAAGTATGTCGTATCTGATATGTGTAAAGTTAAATAGGTTAACTGTTAGTTTTAATTGTTTCCTAGAACAATTTAAAAAGTTAATTGCAATTGTTTTAATTGCGAGTTTCAATTACCATAGATTAATCCAAATAAATTAATTGCAACATGCAATTAATAGTTAATTGCAATTAAATTAATTGCCATTACTTTTTTAGTCAATTAATGAACTGATTGGAAATTTAATTGATTCGCAATGCGGCGCACGAGACGGTAACACGGAACGTTTCATTATCTTTGCACCCAAAAGTAAACAAATGTGATTGAAAGATTTTCTTCTACCATTGTATGAGAAAAAATATTTCCAAGTTCATTGCAATTTATGTTAATGTTTCAAAACCTAACTAATTAACAAGCAACTCCTGGTTTGTTACTACACTGTAACAAATCATGTTGCGTACGTTTGATTTTTTATGCCATTCTTACTTTGCTCAACTTATCTGATACCCATGCTCAACTTACCCTACTATCGGGGCAGGTTAAGCAAATATGGCTTTAGTCGTTTGAGAGTGATTATTTGTGAAACAATAAGGATAACAGGAATTTCGACTACAGACTTTTTTCCCAGATAAATTTCTTAATCACCAAAGTAGGTTTCATTTTTATACGGTAGACTGTTAAGGAATTACAGGCCGATAATTCCAAACTTGCTCAACATGTCCCGCCCAGCCCTTCAGAGAAACATCAATGCATGAATCTCTTTGTTTTTCGATGAGAAAGAGAATGGTGTGACGCAAATTCGATTAACTTTTCGTGGTCACACTTCCAAATTCAATCGCGGTGGTTACACCCGGGTCGATTCTACCCAGTCCGTTTTCAAAAAAAGTATTGTGACCGAACTATCCGTTCGAAGTGGTTAAAAAAATTATGCAACATGCTTTGAACTTTCTAGATGATGTAGGAAAAATTTATTTGTAAGAAATAAAGTGGCGACATGTTAAAAAAAAAATCATAAAGAGGTGAAAACATAAAAAAAGACTTTTTCGCTAGAAAAAATCATAGTTTCGTGAATTTTCAACATTTTTACCTAAAATTTGGACCCAATACTCCTTAGATATGCTACTTTTGAGAAAAAATAATATCATAGTGCGCGTTCCAAAAAAGGTATTTATTCCGACATGTGAAGAGGGTAAATTTTATGGTATGAGGATACTTCAAACTCCAGGTAAGACGGTAAATACAGTCCTGCATTCGAAGCCGAGAACGATTATATATTGACGCCAAAAATTGATCGACCGGTCGATTCTATCCAGGGTTACCACGACGGGTTAAAAAACAATGCCTCGACGATGTAAAGAAAATAACATCTTTCGACTCGTTGCAACTTTTTTCGTATTAAAATTTATTTGCATACTGACGTTCGAGAGACGCCCACGTTGCAATATTATTTTTGGTCTGCCTGCGCTGGCGTGGCTTGACAACGCACTCGTCGCAATGCTCGCACACGTTGCGGAAAAGTAGAAAATTTGATAGTGCTGCTGTGATAAAACGAATTTGGTGAAAAAGGGACGGAAAAAAATGCATGATAGGGGCCGATGTCATGACTTTACTTTTTCGGATTGGTAACTACATGTGTCCGTGCGAGCTTTATGAAGCTTCGCTCGATCGCAATAATGAGTGTCCCGTAATCGAATTAAAAAGACTTTCGTTGTAGAACCATAGCGCAAAGATGATATGTGTACCTATAGGTGAATATGAAGTGTGTATATGTACGCATTTTACACTTCAAGTCCAATTAATTGGACAGGATAATTGTTTTTTGCGATCCCGGCGAAACCCGATTGTTTGTTTTTTATTACAAAAAATATTTACTTTCGACAATTCGTTAACTTTTCGTGAATAGTATTTCTAGATATATGTACCTACATTAAATCATTTGTGTTATTATATTATTATTGCATGACGACGAGTTTTGACTATATTAATAATAACACTATAATACAACATAATAATAATAGTTATTATTATTATTATTATATAATTATATTATATGAATAATATAATATATTATATTATATGCACTCAGCAAAACAATTAAAGGAGCAGAAAAATTTCACAATTTTTTCAGTGTTTTTTAAAGGTCGTAACTTTGTGAAAAATGGTTTCATTGGGAGAAGAAAAAAAGCATATTGAAGCTTGAAATCTTTAGTTTAAGAGTCTCGCGGAGAAATTTATTTTTTGATCATCACGCTTGGCGCTGTCATAAGAAATAGAGCGAGAAAAAAAATTTCGATTTTGTTTCAACATCGTCCATGGGCTAAAAAGAAATTCCTGGCTGATTCAATGCTTGGGTCTTTTAGTTTGATTCTTTAGCTTCAATTTGGTATTTTTTTGCTCTCTGTACGACCATTTTTCGCTGAGATATCGCCGATTGAATAAAAAGTTAGATTTTTTTTATCATCGATATCTCATGAACTAATGATCGTACAGCGAATGGAAGGTGGGTTTCGGAAACTTGAATAACTCCTTTATAAGTTCTTTTTCTCCAGGAGTTTCTTCAAACTTCATGTAAGATGGTGAATGCAGTCCCATTCGAAACCGGGAACTATTATATATTTACGGCAAAAATTGATCGACGGGTCGATTCTACCCAAGGTGACCACGAAGGGTTAATAACTTACGTGCCACTACTATGATAATAATAATAGCAATAATATGGACAATCACAGCAGTAATTATTATGATAAATATTATTATAACATCAATACTACTCATCATGATATAAAAAAATTAGACTGATGTAATAATAATATAATAATAGGAGTAATGCCGTAGTAAGTGGAGGAACTGAATAGAGGTTACAACCGAGAGGCAACTTCCTTTAACTTCGTTTTGCCATAATATATATATATATATATATATAGATATATGTACGTAACAACATTAAAATCACTTCAACTTTCGATCAGTGAGAGAAGCGCTGAAGTGCATACAGCAGCCCCTTTCGTTAGCCTCGTCAGTTTCACGTTTCCCCTGTTTCATGTTGTGATGTACGATACAGGGAGATAGAGAGAGAGAGAGAGAGAGAGAAAGAGAGAGAGAGAGAGAGAGAGAGAGAGAGAGAGAGGGAGAGAGAGCGAGAGGGAGAGAGAGAAAGAGAGAGAGAGAGAGAGAGATATGCGAAATTGAGACTAATACGCTTGAAGGCCCTTTGGTGATGGTCTTGGCACGTGTGAAACCAGGTAAACCAGGTAGACTGCCTTTCTCATATCGCTTACGGGATTTTCCGGGATAATGAGGTCGTGAAAACTCCATCAGCGTTGAGAAAGAAATTCCAAGATCATGCGCGAAGATAATTTCTTCGTTTAAGATAAATTCTTCGCGTCGAGAAAATATGGGGAAAAAGAACTCTAAGTCAATACCCACCCCCCCCCCCCCCCCCCCCGCCACCCTGCTAACGTAACCGCAAAGTAATTTGACATGATTTTCATGACACGCTTGTGGCCAGACCGCGCAATGTTGGCTCGAATCGAGCTTTGATCTACGATTGTATACCTTTTGGAAACGTCGCTTCTCGTGAGATTTTCTGTGGATCGATCTCTCATTCGAACTAGCCGCTTTATTGCGACCGCGTTTTGAAAATGCTGCGGAAAAGTCGTTGACGCGAAAATTCGCATGTCATTCTCACTGCGCATGGATATATACAGGGTGAGGCACATAAAGTGTTACAGAGCAATAGCACTCAAACTATTGATCATATCCAAAAATGTTTCAGACAAAAGTTTCAGTGTTCGAGAAGGCCGTCATACTGGACCACCCTATTTTTTTATCGGTGGAGGCGCTGAAGCTACGTCAAGGTCAACTCCACTTTTTAAAATGGAACCATGTATTTTTTTTCGATGACATTATTACCGATTTTAATACGAATTCAGCGACCTACAACACAAGGTCATTCTCGTCACGCGAAGTATGAAAATAGTCGAAAAATCGAAAAATATCGGAATAATCACTTTCAAAGGATCCACTAACCTTGGTTTGTGTCTACCTACAGAGAGAGAGAGAAACAGACGTGGCAACCGCAAATGCACCTTCGACGGAAGCATCCGGCCACACCTAAACCTTTTTCTCGCTACTTTATCACCCCGTGATAGCACGTGATGTACACGTATATCCAGGGAGCGGCGACGAAGGGATGAAGATAAAAGGAGGCCAAAAGGGTGGAAGTGGAAATATACTCTATACATTGTTCTTGCACGGCATCGATTCAGTCGTATGCGGTTTAAGTGCATCCTAAGAGAAGAATGCTTCTATATGCGGGTATGGGGATCTGTGTATGAGTGCCGTACACTAATTACCGAAGGATTGGACCGCTGCGGGTGATAAACTTAAATGAATATTTTTCATGTTTTTGTTTTTATATGCACACATACGCACATGCAAATAATAGTAATGTATTAACGAAGGAACCCAAACAAATATTATAGCAATTCATTAACAAACGATCCAAAACAAATCCAAACAAATGTTATAGCAAATCGTTAACAAACGTTCCAAAACAAATCCAAACAAATATTATAGAAATTCATTAACAAACGATCCAAAACAAACACAACCAATATTATAGCAATTCATTCACAAACGATCAAAAAAAAATCCAAACAAATATTATAGAAATTCGTTAATAAAAGATCCAAAACAAATCTAAACAAATATTACAGTAATTCATTAACGAACGTACCCAAACAAATATTGTAGCAACTAATTAACGAATGAACCCAAACAAATATTATAGCAATTTATTAACGAAAGAACCCCAACAATCATTGTAGCAATTAAGTAACGAACGAACCCAAACAAACCCAAATAAATATCATAGCAATTTATTAATGATCAAACCCGAACAAATATTATATTAATTTGTTAACGAACGAGCCCAAACAAATATAACATCAAATCATCAACAAACGAAGGCATGATCCTGCCTCTGCAAAACTTGCGCTCGGAGGCTCTACGAAAAATTCAGAAATTCCTCTAAATGATATTAAAAACGTTAAAAAATCAAATAATAATAATTTAATTACCAAATCGACAATAACACGTGCAGAAATTTCTTAGGGATACCTAAATTCCGATCAGATCCCGATCGAGATAGGATGGGGATTTCCTAGAAGGGGTATCCTCATTGGAATCCAGATGGCGCCCACTACGTACTGCTAGATAATAAAATAATAATTTAAAAAATTGATTTTTTTGAAATTTTCCAACCCACGTAACCCCTTAATAGTTCCGGATTAGGATCCTGGCTGGAATCCGATTTGCGAGCGTTACATTTCACTCCGGATCCGATCCGATGTCCGACTGGATCCCGATTGAGAAACCAGGATCCTAGTCCGAATGGGACTGTATCCATGACAATATATCTGCACGGGAACACGTACTGACTTCTCCGCACTCCCAGCCTGGAATTCAAAACGAGTCATCAAAGTCAGGCAAGCATCAAGTACACGTAAACAGCACTCAAGTGCCGTTTAATTTATTACTTCTCATTGAATTGCCAATAAAAAAAAATCCAACACTTTCGTAGTAAGCGCGATGTAACGTGAAAACTTTTAAACTCGCGTATCTTTGACATGGCCGAATTTTTTGCACATGCCGAAAGTTCGATCGAACAACCGCCCTCGTAGCGATTCGAGTCTCCGACTCTTTTTGCGTAACAAGCAAAAAAAAAAAACAAGAACAAAAGAAAAGAAAATATGGAATATTTTATATTTTTCCGCGGTCAAAATCTGCATGGACGAACTGTGTCTAATTTGCGAGCGTACTTGTAACAAGGCCGAACGGAGTTTGCCGTGTTGATGATGTACACAGAGAATTGTGCGGAATCGATCGATCGATATTACGTAGGTACGGAGCGTCGAGTCTCATCGTCGTATGCAAATATCGCGTAATCCGGAAGACTGTACTATAGCGATCAACCGAAGGAAATTATGTAGGTATACATATACATGAATATATATATATATATATATATATATATATAAAGCTAAAGGTGATTTTGAAGACATTTGACTCCAAGGACCACCCTCATACCAGCCCTTTCCCCCCATACTCAACATTATGCAAGCCCCAATATCTTCAAAGTAGCCGTTAGAATAAACATGACAATATTTATATAAGGGTCACTACAAAAACAGGTCTGTCGCCAAAATGAGGGTTTCGGGTGAAAAAAAAACTAAGGGCCGTTCTCAAAAGAGATACATAGATATAACGGGCTCGAACTATCCTTTCCGCATACATGGTGTGTCCCAAAAGTCATGAAATATATATATTTCTTTAAAGATTTATTAACAATATCTGTACAAGGGGTTAATATTCTTTAAAGTATTCTTCATGAGCATCTCCACATTTTTTCCCGCTACTCTCCCATGCTCGATACGCCCCCCCCCCCCCCCCAACCCCGTAGGCCACGACGCGAATTGCATTTAAAACAGTTGTCACAGCCGCTTGGATAGCCTCAATGATGTCAAAACGGAGTCCTTTGAGTACGTTCTTGACCTTGAGGTACAAGAAGAAGTCGACCGGAGCGTGGTCGGGACTGTAGGGTGGCTGCGGCAGCGTTGCCACGTTATGCTTCGACAGGAACTTCGACGAACGTAGAGAGACGTATGGCTGGGCGCATTGTCGTAATGCAGCGGTCAGGTACCGGCGATGTCTTTTCGCACGCTGATCAACCTTTTCCGCAATCTTCGTAGGCTTGTGGCAACGCATAGAAATTGCCAAAATTCACTGCGAAACAATGCAGTTATTGCAGACGAAGTTTCATGGTCGTAGTGTTATCTCGCACCGCGGCGATGTGAATTGGCCACCAAGATCGTGCGATTTTATGCCATTGGACTTCTTTCTTTGCGGGTTTTCTAAAAGGAAAAAATGTATGCCAATGATCACAGCCCATTCCGTAGCTCAAGGAAACAATTGGACGCACTATTAATGAAATTATTCCGCAATTATGCCAAAATATTATAGAAAATTTCGTCGAAAGAGTGAAAGTTTGCAAACAGGGACGAGGCGGCCATCTATCGGATATTGTGTTCCACACATAACCTCCATGTTTCTACCTTACATTAAAATAAAAAAATTCGTACTTTTCAAATAAATAATACGTTTTATTAATAAATAAAAATATCAGGTCATTTTGAGACACCCTTTCTATACATAGAAAGAGAGAGAGAGAGAGAGAGAGAGAGAGAGAGAGAGAGAGAGAGAGAGAGAGAGAGAGAGAGAGAGAATCGTATATATTCATATGTTCACGTATATGTATACATACGTCGATATTCTAGAGGCAGGATAAGCAGAAAATCAATGGGGTGGGAACAATCAGCCCCCAACTCCCCACGGCCAGCTTCAAATTCTGAATACCTCTGAAGATGTAATTATAATCGGCGTCGAAGGATTTCTGCGCACTGTCTATATCGTGCATTAATTTCCATTTCAAGGAAAATGGACGCTAACAGTACCCTCAGTAAATCAACGTCCATAATGGCGCTCGCCATTAACAGCTCTTAAATCTTGATAGTCTTGTGATTAACGATTCTCGGGCTAAAGTCCGTGATTCGTGATTTTTTAATACGTTTCCAGGGAGAATTTGATATTTTGGTTGTGGAAGTCCACAAAAGAAATGAAAATCCATAATTAGGAAAATTCGATTGCAAGTAGGGCGAGTGAAGACCAGAGGAGTGGAAGGGAGAACGAAAGGAAAGGAAGAAAAAAAAAATACAATTTAGTAAGGCGGAAGAAACGATTCGATTCGTTATGCAAACGAGCCTGGGAGATGGGAGTGAAGGGGGAGACTGAGTCCTACGTAATGACAGTTTGGGGGTTTTGTAAGGTCAATAGTATGGTCAATAGACCATTTCGTATGGTCATACCCTCATTTTGTATATGGGTTACTCATGTCGCTTACTCTGTCTCTGCCTTAAAGCTTTTCTTTCTTTACAAACATGTTTTTTTTCTTTTCCATCTCTCTCTACCTCTCTCTCTCTCTCTCTCTCTCTCTTTCTCTCGCTCTCTCTCTGTCTCTCCTTTCTGTTAGAATAGTGTGAAGATGATTTCTTAATTGCATAGAAACCCAAAAGAACCCAAAGTGCTCCAAAGAAAATTAGATTAGCTCGTGGCGATTTGTCGCAGTAGTAAAGGTCGTGAATGGTCGGACAGTTTGGACTCTTGTTCCTACGTTGCTATAACGAATCAACAAGTATCCCGATCACTGTTCCATTTTTTATACGCAAATATTCATGACTATATGTAGGCAGATTAGATCGATTATTCAAATATTCTTCGATTATTCAAATACATCTCGAGATATTTTTGTATGGTTCGAACTATATGATGACGTGGTGATAATATACATCGAATTACAATGCGATCAAATTAAATTTGGTGACAATCGAAACTCATAATACACTATGACACATATGTTACAAATTTCACCATTATCACGTACATGAATTAGGAAAGTACATATATATATACATATACCTTAACAATTTCTTTCGACATTTCTATTCGTCAATTAATTCGTCAGTGAATCAAATCAATCTTCAATCTTATTTATTAAAATCAATCTTTCGTTGGCGCAGTTAATTTTTATTTAACATTAAATTAAGTTAATCCTAAAGTCTCTCAGTTATTCTTAAGTTAATCTAACCCCAAATGATCTAAATTAATAATGAGTTAACGTTAAATTATCCAAGTAAATCTTAAATCAATTTGCTTGTTAATTATCTAAGTTACCCTCAAGTAAATTAAATTCTAACCTACAAAACTTCCTCTTAAGTTAATTCTATATTACGTAACGTAATCTTAACTTAATCTCAAGCCAATCTCGAGTTAACCTTAAATTAATCTTAAGTTAAGCCGAGTTAATCTTTCGAATTAATTGCGCTCAACAAAAGTAACGTTTGTTAATACTGTTCATTTCTTCAGCGCAAGTCTAACGGCAATAAAAAAGGAAACGTCATCTGTCAGAGCGATGGCCGTGTGAGTCAGGATGAGTTTTAAAAATAAAATTGTAACAACATCTCGGTTTTCTCGCAATATTCGCTATACCCCTACCGGCAACGAGGACAAATAAACATTCAACGGCCGTGTTAAATTCTATACTGTAAATTAACTCTTCGATATCCGTGAATATTGAAAATCGTATTAAATGAAAGCCCCTCAGTTCACGAGAAAAACTATCGTTGTTTATCAATGTTTTCACGCACAGTCGAGAGACTCGCGCTAACGAATGCCTCTGATCCTATGAGAGGATGAATTTACTGGGCACGGGCTCGAACACTCGCACACACATTTAGAACTTTTGAACTGTATCGTACTTCCTCTTTTTTACTTTTTAACGAGAGGATACGTCACAATGTTCCAAATGAAAATCCAGAGATACGAGGATCCCTATAAACGTATTTACATTATATATATATATATATATATATATATATATATATATATATATATAATCCAGAAATATAAACACTCCTATAAAAGTATATAAAGGGTGTCCCAAAATTCATGCAAGATTTAAATTTCGTGCCATTTGTACAGTAAAGTGTTGCCAATGAAAAAAAAAGACAGCATGACAGCTGACAATTCAGGGTTATTAAAAATAGAGCGCTACATGAAAGAACAACGCGTTTTAATTGTTGACCAATATTTTTAAAATAATGAAGGTTGGCAGCTACAGTTCGCAATTTTCGTGCAAAATATGGTCGAAATAGCGATTTAACTTCATCAACTGTGATGAGATTAATTTAAAAATTCAGGGAGACTGGATCAATTAATAATCTTAGATATTCTGGCCCTCCTTCAACAAGTTTCTCAACACAAAACATCGGAGCAGTTCGTAAGAGTGTTGCTGAGAGTCCAGGAACATCAATTCGGCACCGTTGTCAAGAATTGGACATTTCGAGGAGCTGTCTACAGCGTAATCTCACGAAAGATTTGCATCTTCATGCTTACAAATTTCAATTGACTCAAGAACTGAAGCCTACTGTCAACGCACAGCGAAGAGGCTTCGTTGACTGGGTTATGAAACAACAACAAGTGAATGCTTCGAACAAAATCATCTTCAGCGATGAGGCTCATTTTCATCTTGAAGGCTTCGGTAATCGACAAAATTGTTGCATTTGAGGTTCAGAAAATCCACGAGTGGTTGTTGAGAACAAATGCATATACTATTCCATACATACCCCTATACTGTATACCTTATGAATCAATAAACAATTTACAATTTTTAATTAAAAACCTGTGATTTCTATCAAAATTACTTCTTGCGTGAATTTTGGGACACCCTTTACAATGTACACGTGGCTATGTGTGTGTGTGCGTGTTTGAGAATGAGCAACTACACACACACACACACACATATATATATACATAGATCATATTGAATGGAACTCGTGAAATGTCGTTCCGCACAACGAGCGCGACTAATCGTTCTCTGTACAAACCGCATTTCCGAAATTGTTGTCAAATCGGCGTAAGGATTGGGAGGTGGAAGGTGAAGCACGTTTATGATACAGTCGAAACTCTGGGGAAATGTGTTCTCTGTGGATAATTGATTTTCATGAATATTTGTATAATATGAAAATTGTTAAATAATGAAATTTGTATATTGTGTTTTCTTACGGAAGAATCTTTGTTTTGGTAGACAGGCGTTTATTTTTCTTCAAGATTTCAAGGCAAGTTTTTTTGGCCGCTATAAACCAGAACTACATTTGGTAAAAGTTCCAAACCGGATATTTCTTTAAATAATGTTCTAGACGAGAAAAGGGCTTAAAGGATGTTCGAAAACGGAAATACGTTTAGAGAATGTTCCAAACGATTATTTTTTTGCAAACCGGAAATACATTAAGTGAATGTTCCGAATCAGAAATATATTAAGAGAATGTTCAAAACCGAAAATACGTTTAGAGAATGTTTCAAACTATTCTCCTTTTTTTCATAAATTCCTCCTGCTTTTACTTAAGTAAAATTCGTTGTCGTAAATTCGATTTATTTTCGCTCAGGTACTCGTTTTTTCGTGAGTGGAGATAGCAGTAGCACGCTAAAATCGATGCAGATATACAGGCGCATTAACTGATCAATTTTGAAAATTCCAATTTTTGCAAACTATTGCGCTGCGTCGAAAATTCATTAAAACAGTGACAAAGCAGTGACATTCAAAAAGAAGATCTTTGCAAAATTTCATACAATATGGTATAAATCACTATAAACATCGTCGCAAATCACAAGCCAATGCATATATATTTTAGTCCTGTTCACTATAAGGATCTTAGAGGAGTTATTCATTGATAGTGTAAGGAAATATCCATTTTATGAAAACCTACTATATTATATAGCATTGAACAATCAACATTGTAAGATTATTGGTTGCGATTAACGTGTGTGCATAATTTACGGAACTGCTAAAATATCAGTAAGCAGTATTATATTTTGGCCAGTAACTATGACAACAAAATAATATTGTCCCCTCAGAGAAACATAAAATATGGTTAAAATATTGTTAAAAATAGCATACATTTCTCTCAGTGTATCGCTTCACCCGAGAAAAAGCTTGGCAATTAATCCAAATGTATTTACATATCAGGAATCGTGCGCGGAGAGCTTTACCACCTAACGCGAGGTATAACTGAAAAAAATGTTCAGTCTACACAAACGCCCGGAAACGTGACAACAATGACGAAGCAACTGTTGGCTCGTGATGACGTTACATGCGAAAAACACGAAATTGTGTGGGTGTGTGTGATTGCAAAGAGTTGCAACATGCCGCGTGGAATTTATTCGGACATACAGTGGGTAAAAAAAGTATTTGTACACGGTTTTTTTTCTCAAATTATTCTGCGAAAAAAAAATACTTTAGCATTTTTTTTCGAAGAAAAATAAAATTTGGACAATCTGAGAAACACGCGGTGTACAAATACTTTTTTTACCCACTGTATATTATATATATATATATATATATATATTTGTCTGTATGCGTACGCGTGATGAATGGTTTTCAATTTAGTTCGGTTTACCACGCGCCAGAGCGACTTTTCAATTACGATACGCAAGCACGGCACGCAATACGCGTATACACGAGAAACTCGAACTGGTTTAATTTCAACGGCGTCGAAATTCGACGTCTGCCACCGATATAATTCATAATTGCTGAACAACAACCCGGTGTGTTTCGAATAGAAAGAAGCGTGTGGATGCAGGATTAAGGGGGACTACCAGTCTAGAACTCAGAAAAAGTGGCTTTTGATTATTTATTGTGGATACCCAATTGATGGGATGAAAATTCTGTTTAGTGGCCTGTATTCTACATATTTTCAAGTAACTTTGCAACTTTTTTTACAAAGTTTTGTAAAAAAAATGACGGCGCTGAAGCTGGATGAAGCGAGTCGTTTGATAGCGTACTGCGGCCAGTGTTGGGCAAAATTGAATTGCTAGGGTAACTAAAGATTAACAATTAATTAATTGTTAATCGTGACTTTCTACAATTAGAAACCAATTAATTTTCAATCTTTTTGGTTTATTCGATTAATAATTAACAATTAAAACTGATTATTGTATAGGGCGCTGCGTAAGCCTACAAAACCCAAACAAACACGTCGTATCTGATGTCTGTAAAGTTAAATAGGTTAATTGTTAGTTTTAATTGTTTCTTAGAACAATTTAAAAAGTTAATTGCACTTGTTTTAATTGCGAGTTCCAATTAACATAGATTAATCCAAATAAATTTATTACAACATGCAATTAATAGTTAATTGCCATTAATGTTAATTGCAATTACTTTTTTAGTCAATTAATAAACTGATTGAACATTTAATTGATTAACTCCCAACACTGACTGCGGCTAGCAAGAGTTCTCCTCCGATTTGTCACCCGGAAAGAAAATTTAAAATAATTTTAGTCCTAGATCAGATATGCCTTTGAAATACGTAGGAAAATCGAAACAGATCATTTTTCGGTAAAAATGAAGCATGTTTAAAAAAAAATTGTTTTAGGGGGAACAAGGTCGAAAAGAATTTTCGTTTGGAAAAAGTTTTCAATGTATCAAATATCCTCTACGTACTTCGGTGTAAATATATATAATAAATATATAAGATATAATAAATATATAATATATAAAAATATATTCGGTGAAGAATTGGCAATGTAATTCGCCGGTCGCAGGGCACAGACAAAGGTGGCTGCATTCAGGTTCAGCACCGCCATTTTGTTAGAAAATCTTGTGAAAAAAATTCTAAAGATACTCGAAGATATGTAGAATAGAGGCGGTTAACTAGAATTTTCATTCTATTAAGTGGGTATCGATCAAAAATAGTCGAAATTCACATTTTTGGGCTCTATACCGGTGGTCCCCCTTAAAATCATCAGATATCAAGTTTTCGACCAATGACATCGAGTAGGTAACAGGTAAATATGCACGAAAGTATGGTGGGAAGAGGCTAGTTATTTAAAACTATTTTGGGTGGTCTGACACGATTTTGATCACGCCTTTCAAACACATCGAATTAATTGATTTTATTTTAGTTGAAATTATAGTTAGTTAGTGACAAAATGTTGTTTTCTTTGGTGACTTCGTCGGTTGAATTTCATATTAATTATTGATATTAATTAATTATGGATCCGTCTTTGACAATGGCGAGAATCCTGGGGGTCTACTGGAGTAGTCGATGTATGTCCGACAGTAGTAAGGGTCAGCTATGGTCAGACATCATTGAAGTGCCATTCGTAGATCTCCGAAGAGTCGGCGAGAATCAAAATTGCTGTTTCGTTTCTCATACGCAAATACTCAGGCCTACGTCCAGACAAATATTGATCGATTATTTAAAAATTCTTTAAATATTTATTTTCGCGAGATATCGTAGAATGTTTTTCTGTGGATTATTCTTTTTCGTGACGATTCGATTATTATTCAGATTGCAATCGAATCAGACTTATATAAATATATTATCGAAATGGGTAATTGGATAAGAAGTTTAGGTTAAAAATGACACCAATGTCAGTTTGTACAAAATTTTAATGAAAGATTTGGCCTTTAGCCATCTGTCAAATTATCGTGTCATTCTGTTCCGATTGACAGACAAGACGAGCTTTTTAATTTTCCTTTATGCCTGTAATTGCAAATCTTCACGAAACTTGTTTGCGTGACAAGAGATTGTTGGATTGTACAAGGTCATAACTTCGCGTCGCCTCGAAACACAATGTCCTTTTATGTGCGTGTGGGCTTGAATCTTAAGTAGTTAGGAGGATTTTCAGCAGACGAAGCTAAGCATACACGCGATTTTGGAGTGTTGAAAGTTAGCAGGCGTCTATTTACATACAGGACCCGTAGCTCTGCGAAATTCGTATTTCCACGAAAGACCATAACCCAAGTTGTACTTGAAGCGGCGTGGGCGAGACGCTCCACTTCACCGTACAAGTGGAATTAGTCCTGGATGTCGAAGGGGATTGTTGGATCAATGAGCCCGTCGCACAATTCGGATGAGAATGATTCGCGAACTCTCATTGTAATTTTCGATGGGCAGAATAGCGGAAAGGGAGTGAGCGAGAAGGAGAGACGTACGGAGAGGCACGAGAAATAAAGGGATAGGAAACAAGAGGGCTGGAGGTCAGCGAAAGAGGAATAGACTGATCGAGAGAGGGAGGGATATAAAGGGACAGGAACAAAAGGGCTGGAGGTCAGCGAAAGGGGAATAGAGAGAGAGAGAGAGAGAGAGAGAGAGAGAGAGAGAGAGATCGTGAAGGAAAAGTGAGATTCAATGAACCGAAAATTAATCAGATATAATGGAAAAACCGATAAATCCCTGGTAAATCTTTCCTGACAGTGAGAGAAGTTTTTTCCGGACAGTGAGACTGCATTAAGTATATGGAAAAGAATTTACTGCATAAATTTGTATCAAATGGTAGCATTTCGTTAAAGTAGTAGTCTCGCCAAGGCGTTTTTCTATAGATATTTTTATTTATTTTGAGGATCCATTCAGGACACTTTTAAGTGATTACTCGCAAAATTTGAAAAGTATTCACCGCTGTGGACTCGAGATATTGGCAATCAAAGATTGCCCGGTTTTACATGTATTCTCATGGGGAGCAGTGAAAAATCTCACATTTCACGCAATAACTTCGAAACTTTTCTACAGATTTTTTTAAAATTCTTAATTAAAGAGGAACATATGATGAAATGGGTTTAAAAAAATCATGAATTTTGACCGTCTAGTTTCAGAGATATAGCCATTTAAATTAAGCAATGTTTAGCGACGCTAGCGCCAAATATCACGACAAAAATTCGCTGGGCTTGCGACGTTGCCACGATCTCCGCGCTCGCTAGACTACAGTAGTGTGCGCATATCCGTATACGCAGAGTATTACGTATTAGTAGCCGGAATGGATAGTCTGATACAAAAGTGAGGGTTTGGTGATGGAGGGAACGTTGTTATTTTTGGAATTCTTAACATTATATTACGCGTTTTTATCATTACTTTATAAGTTTTTCTATCCCGATAGAATGTACAACCTACATTACAAGGATATTCCGCAATATTTCGAAGCTTTCATGGATTGAGCGGAGAATAAACTTTTCAACGTGACTGTGGCGAGACTACTGCCTCAAGTGGCCGAAACTATTTAAGAAAATGATGAGTCGAAAGAATTGAAAGATCATAAGACAATTGCCAATCAAACGAAAAAATGGCATAAGCAGATTGAGAAGACTAGCCAGTCAGAAAAAATGACCACAATGAAACGTACTGCAAGAAAAAGAAAAGCCATTAGGACGATATCTGAGAGTAGTAACGATGACGAAGAACCAGTTATATGCGATTTGTCAGATAATGATAGGTGTACAAAAGAGGATAAGTGTGTTGGTTGTGAAGAAAATTATTATGAAACCTCACTCATCGAAGATTGGCTTTAGTACAAATTGTACGGAATTCGATTATATGTGTTCTAGATGTGGCCAGAAGAAGAAAAATGAAGAATCAAAATATACAACCAAAGAGAAAACCAAGAGTAGAATTAAGTACTGGTCATATCTCCTCTACTCCTATGGCCGTTACACCCGGATACTTCGTGAGAGATGACCAATCCTGATTTAAAAAAAATATACTTTTATACTTTTTTTCAATTAAAATATTTTTTTTAATATTAAAAAAAAATACTTTAGAATATTTTTAAGAAATATGCTAAAAGATTTTTAAAAAATACTTTGAAAGATTTTTAAAAAACACTTTAAAAGATTTTTGAAAAACACTTTAGGAGTAGAGTAAACGAAAAAAAATATTCTACTCCTAAGGCTATTACACGCGGATACATCGAGAGAGATGGCTATTCGTAATTAAAAAAAAATACTAATTTCAAGGTTAATCTCATAAGAATTTGTTTTATTTTTACAAATGATCTTAATTCTTCAAAGTTTAATTACAAAGAAAGTTATTTAAAGAAACGCCTATACTTTTATTTTGACGGATCGTTGAAAAAACTGTGGCCAACTATCCTGGACTTACCCTAACAATAACAATACAACATTATTCGAAAACAAAGTGCATAAAATCACGAAAATTTTTAGCCTAATTTCTTCCCTGGGGCTGCAAAATCCGAAAGCCTCGAGGTTCATTTTATAGGCGATTTCGTGTTATCATCATTTCATTTGCATTCTCTGGCAATAATGCTTTTATCCTAAGCAACTGTAGGATACGAATACACACGGGGATGCAAGCGCGAGTAGCTACAGGCTTGCACACATACGCATATTAGTTTAGGTGCAATTTGGGAAACGTGCAAGCTGTTAGTTAAGCCTTCTAGCCGGCCCGTCGGGATAGGCGAGAGAGCAACAATGGGTGAGAGGCAAATGAGGCACTGTGCGCGAAGCTAACTAGGAGTATATGTTTTACCTCGTACATTGTATGCGTGGGTGTATGTGTGTGTCTGTGTGTGTGTGTGTGTTCGAAGCAGCGACACGAACATCCGACCTTCGTACACGGGCAAGTCAGGGGTTACTATCTTGCCTTACATGGTACTAGCATTTCACGGTCGTCTGCAGTATCAAGAGTGCTTCGAACTGCACTGCGTCTTATTTCCATACTGTTTGAGTGTACGGCAGCTACAGCATTATGCCAAGCACAACATTGGTACAGAGATATTTTTTTCTACATTTCATTTGATATGTTCATATGTGAGTATATATATATATAAAGGGTGTCTCAACATGACCTGACATTTTTATTTATTAATAAAACGTATTATTTATTTGAAAAGTACGAGAATTTTTATTTTAATATAATGTACAAACATGGAGGTTATGTGTGGAACACAATATCCGATTAATGGCCGCCTCGTCCCTGTTTGCAAACGTTCACTCTTTTGACAAAATTTTCAATAACATTTTGACATAATTGCGGACCAATTTCATTAACGGTGTGTCCAATTGCTTCCTTGAGCGCCGGAATGGTCTGTGCATTATTGGCATATATTTTCTTCACTTCGTCTGCAATAACTGCATTGTTTCACATTGCATTTTCACAATTCACAATACAAATTAAAAATAAAAATGTAACCTAATTTCCTTTCTTGATATATTGTTTTATAATTCCCAAGTGGAGCCTCTCCACTCATCAACGTTCCAACCAAAAATGGTAATAAAAAAATTTTCCAAAAAAATTCTGAAAAAATTCTTGCCACCCCAGTGTGAACCCGTGCAACTTTTTACCCTCTTGACGTTTCCTCTGAAACCCTATAGTTCGTCGATGACGCCTTTTTTTTCTAAAACATGTATTTTTGAGCTAAAAATGCAATACTGGCGCGAAAAAAAATCGTACGAGACTTTCTAAGAAACAAAAATGTAGGTTTTGACATCCTTTTTAAGTTTACTATGGACAAAACTGAGGAAAAAAATGTCCACAAACTTTGCAGTTAATTTTCGATGGCCAAAAAATAGCCGAAAAATGGTCACGTTCAAAAGTGCGTACCAGGGCGAATAAAAATCGTAAAGAATTTTCTAAAAGAGTAAAATAAAGGTAAATTTGTCTTCTTTAAAATGCCTTTTGGAAAATTCAATTATCTCTATTTTTGAATCCGCTATCTAACTTTTAGTGCGGTAAGAAATTTCGACTAGTGTACCCAAACTTTTGGCCGGCAGTGTATATAAACCTACGTATATATACATATATGATATATTTATATACGTGTACGTATACACACGCACACAAATACATTATTTATCTTAATTATTATTTTAATAAGCTAATGCACGCATTAATATTATGTATTTAATATCTGCTACAGCATTCCAATAATTGATTATTAATACCCGGTAATTAGGAGTGCTTATGAATTTATGAACGTCGATCTTGCTTATATAAACGTATTTTGGTTCTTAAGGCCTTAGGCCACTCTAGAGGCCAAAAAAGGGCATATTTTGTGATTTTTTTCAGTGAAACCATAAAATAAATCGGAATTACAAAATAGGGGTTTTATTATACATGTAATTGACTATATAAAATTATTTTTTCACAGCGATACATGTCAAAATGGCGACTGTACAGCATTTTACCGATGACGCCTTTATTTCTGGAAAGTCAACGGCCGGACCAACAGCTCCTACAATTTTTGAGTTATGATGAGACACTAAAGTTTTTTTCGATTATATATAAGAATAGCTATATAAGTACGTAGGATTTTTTTTATATATTGTTTTTTTTTGTAAAAATGGCGCATTTCTAAAACGAAAAGTATAAAATGCCATGAGAAAATCGGCAGAAAATTGTTTATAAAAAAGGAACTATGTGATATAATTTTAAAAATGCCACAGAAAATGTAATTCTAATTATACAGTTAAAATTTCAAGTGAATCGGTTGAAATTTGTTTGAGTTATGAGTCCGGCCGACTTGAAAAATGTAGTTTTGGGATAAACGCGTTTAATTTAGTAGAGAGTCACGAGATGAATCAAGAGGGGTTGCGTTAGAATTGGAAAATCGAGTACTTAGAGATTTTTCACACCTATAATCTTTTGGAATACAATTTTATAAGTACAAAGGTACATTTTTAACAAAAAAAAATCGATTTTTGAAGAATCTTAGAGTGACCTAAGGCCTTAATTAATAAACATGTATGTGCATATACACATTTAGGCACATATATCTAAATATATATATATATATATATGCATGTATATACTCCACCCCCCTCCCCCGCTCAACATATATATATGCCGGGGGCGGGGGAGGAGGCTATTTCGAATCCTTCTACACAAGTATATTTATATGGAAAAAAGTTATCCAAAGAGTACGAGAGGGATTAAAGGATCGTATAGTATCTGCAATTAAAATTCAAGCAGACGTTGCAAGAATTTCTCGCTAAAGCAGCCGCTATTTGCATCACAGAAGAACTGGCCGACATTTGCAAACAAGTTTTTTTCATCTTTTCTTGCTACGTTAGCCGCTTTGTATATATACATAATTTTTTTCCTATTTTTTGTTTTTTTTTTTCCTACAACTTCCTGCGTCACAGAGATTATACCGGCTGCAATGAATGTAAAGGCTGTACCGTCAGCGAGCCAGCGTCCGTCGCCATGATTATTTTCTACCCCGAGTTCACTTTGAGCACATTGATCGTTATGCACGTTTCATTAGCATTTTTTTCATATCCCATTATTAAGGGATCTGCATAAGCTTGGGACTCAAAAAAAACACATCGTTTTTCAATATTTTTTTTCTGATGCAAGAATTTGAATGCCGGGATCGGGATTTTACACACAATTCGTACATAGTCTTGGCAGGACTGAGTTCTTCTTTAATTGAAAAATATTAATCAACAATAAAGTTATTATTGTTTAAACAAAGAGCCGATGTTGTTGCACGGATAATTGATGTGGGTGGTTCTACCAACTAGAGTGTATTCAAATTAAAAATAAAATAAAAATGTCCTTTTAGTATGATAATCAAAGTTTCGTATGACCCGATAATTTTTTGAAATGATTGAAAATCACAAAAATGGAACGCTATGTAAAAGAGAAAAAAAGTTTGATTTTCGACAATAAAGAACAACTTTAATCATTTATTATTAGCAAATGGATGAAGAGGTGAAAAGTTCTATCGTCATACGATAGAAAGTGTTATAAACTATGCTGTGTCCGAATTTGAGGTGAATCGGACGAATAGTTTGGAGAAAAACGCAAGGAAAAGGGGCTAATCGCAGCAGGCCCTTCACAAAAATCGTCATACCTCGGTCAATTTTTGGAATTTTCAGAAAATCTTTGTTGCGAATTAAAATTACGATCCGAAGCTATAAAACTATGCAATGAATGATATTTTCGAATATTCACGCTTATGCAGATCCCTTAAGGGCTTATGCCACTCTAGAGGCCAAAAAAGGGCATATTTTTTTTTCAGTGAAACCATAAAATAAATCGGAATTACACAATAGGGGTTTTATTATACACGTAATTGAGTATACAAAATTATTTTTTCACATCGATACATGTCAAAATAGCGATTGTGCAGCATTTTTCCGATGACGCCTTTATTTCTGGAAGGTCAACGGCCGGACCAACACCTCCTATAATTTTTGAGTTATGATGAGACACTAAAGTTTTTTTGATTATATATAAAAATTGCTGTAGAAGTACGTAGGATTTTTTTGATATATTGTTTTTTGTCAAAAAGGCGCATTTCTAAAACAAAAAGTATAAAATGCCATGAGAAAATCGTCAGAAAATTGTTTATAAAAAAGAAACTATGCAATATAATTCAAAAAATCCTACGTAGTGCCTCAAAAAATGTAATTCTAAATATACAATTAAAATTTCAAGTGAATCGGTTGAAATTTGTTTGAGTTATGAGTTCGGTCGACTTGAAAAATGTAGTTTTGAGATAAACGCGTTTAAAGTTAGTAGAAAGTCACGACATGAATCGAGAGGGGTTGCGCTAGAATTCGAAAATCGAGTACTTAGAGATTTTTCACACCCATAATCTTTTGAAATATAATTTTATAAGGTACATTTTTAACAAAAAAAAATCGATTTTTGGAAAATCCTAGATTGGCATACGGCCTTAATGATTATTCTCGTTCGTTTTTTACATACACAAATGCGAGAAGCAAAGAGCAACAGTATGCAAAAAAACATTCACAATCGTTTCACAATTTTTGCTGCAACGGAATAAAGAAATGAATTATTTATTTGAAAAATACCATGCACTTTTACTCGGCAGTGCTCTATTTTTGCTTGTATTCCAAAGCCCGAGCGATCTTCGTGCATCAAGTTAATCGAGCATTCGATATCTGAGAGATCGACGATCGTGTGCCAACGGAAACGTCACTATTGTGATTTATATGCGAGACTCTTTGGACCGTGAAGGACGAGAAGGAAAGGCAGCGTGGAGGTTTCAGCAGGGAAGGATGGAACAAAATAAAAAGTGATGTTCTTCCCTCAATGATAAGGCGGGGTAACTACGTATATTGGAAGACCAGATATCGCGGAAGTAACGACCCACGTGATTGATGAAACTCATGCTTTTTTATCCTTTTTCTCTTTCACTCGTCTCTTTTTCCTCTCTTCCACCCCCCTTTTTTTCAAAGTGCTTCCTGTCTTTCTTTACCTCTTCCTCTTTCTACCCCCCCCCCCCCCCCTCTCACTCTCTCTCCGGCTGTTTCTATTGGTTGCTTCAATGATTTTGATTTTATTGACATTCGGTTATCATTATCTTTTTAACATTATTACTACTTATTTATTTTCCACCACTGTTATTTTTTCAAGAATTTTGGTTTGTACTGCTTCATATTTCAAGGTATTCTACATTTTACGTACGCTCGTGCCAAGACGTAATAAATTATTTCTAATCTAGTTTCCCATATTCGCTTTCTCTTATCTTTTTCTTTCCGGCTTCTTTTTCCCATGCTCTCTCTCTCTCTCTCTCTCTCTCTCTCTCTCTCTCTCTCTCTCTCTCTCTCTCTCTCTCTCTCTTTCTTTCTCTTTCTCTCGTTCTCCCTCTTCCTCTCATCAATTTACCGGATTCTCGGAGTGTCACGAGTACGCGTGTCGCTAACTGTAGGGATGGGACTCGTACACTTTGCGATAAAATGACGAGTGAAATTTCCCAAGAGAGCTTGCGAGACGCGAAAGTTTTCATCCCCAGTATTTTGGCATAATTGCGGGCTCGCAGATTGCGCACATACCGTCACACACACGCACATACACTCTCATATATAAATTTATATACAGAGGAATTTACGTCTTTCGAGCTAGATATTTTTATACGCGATTTTTTTACGTTCCAGACTAGACGTCAATTTCTGAAAATCTTGGTTAGCCCATAAATAAATTTATGTTGTCAACTTTTCCCGAAAACTTCATCACTCTTATATATATATATATACAGGGTGGATCAATAACTATTAGCACCTTGGACATCTTCGAAACTATAAGGTTCACAGAAATATTTGCTGAAATGAAATTGCACAGTACGAAAGGGGGCATCCGATAGCGATAATAGTTTTTTTTTGCAGGTGGAGGTACTTCGGATATTTGAAGGTCAACTCCATTTTTTTTAATGGATCGGTATGTTTTTTTTTCTGTATCATGATGGAGGAGCTTAAAACGAGTTCAACGACCTATAACATAAGGTCATTGAAGGTCATAAAAAGTACAGAAAGGCGTTTATCTTACTATAAACGTAGTAATTTTATTTACTACCGAAACTGTAAGTATTATCGCCTTTCTGTACTTTCTGTAATAATAATAATATAGTATGTCGAAACCAAGTTTCATTTTTATTTTGAGGTTTTCACTTTTAAGTACCACTGGAAGATGCTTGCCCCAAGGGAAAACAAAACGGCGTCGTTCTTCACCACCCTTGAAACCGACATGCTGCAATTTTTGTAATGCTTTTCGAAAAAGGACAGCTCTGCCAATCAACTCTAATGGTTGGGTCGTTCTTTATGTTTTTTTTTAAGATTAAGATTTTTCGCCTTTCTTTTATAAGGAGTAAGAGGAAAGTATTCTGAATTATGATCAAAGTGAATTCGAAAAAATAAAACATCCTAATAAAAATATACATATATATATATATATCAAATTTTCAAAGATAGTTATGCAAAACTATAACTATCTCTGAAAACACTCAAAACTCAAATGCTCAAAATTGAGCAATGAAATTTTTGAGCAAATGCTCAAAAATGAGCAATGAAATTTTTGAGCAAATGCTCAAAAATGAGCAATGAAATTTTTGAGCAAATGCTCAAAATCTCAAAAAACTTCTTAAGTATCAAGAAATGTTAAAATTGCTGAAAGTTCTTAGAGTTTGTAAAAAATGTTTAAATCTCCGAAAATTTCAGATAAAGTTATGCAAAATCATAAATATCTCTGAAAATTCTCAAAACTCAAACGCTCAAAATTGAGCAATGCAATTTTTTCAGCAAATGCTCAAAAATTTTCAAATCCTCAAAATCTCCAAAAACTCTTTAAGTATCGAAAAATGTTAATATCTCTGAAAATGCTAAGACTCTCTAAAAAATGTTTCAATCTCCGAAAATTCTAGAAGTCTCTAAACAATAATTAAATCTCCAAAAATTCTAGAAGTATAAACATTTCCTAACTTCTAAAAATTCGAATACAAATATTTGTAGTCTAAATTTGACTTAAATATCTAAAAGATCTCAAAAGCACATACATTTTTTCTATAAATCTTCAAAATGCTAAAAAAAAAGCTTATAAAAATACTCGAATTTTTTTTAACTCTTCCGTTTTCGTCAGAGTTTTGGGATTTTAATTATGAAAAAATTGCTTGCCGAAACAGCTGCGTTTATTCTCTCAATTTGAACGTGTCCGGAAGTCTCTTCTCCTTCGAAATAATATGTGACAAACACCGCTACATGTTTCCTCGTGCGTCAAATTTCCACGTGAACAAACGATGTAAAGTGCTTTGACGCGCGACCGTTGTAAATGTCGTGTGTGCACCTGAAATTATACATCATCACACGGCGAAAATCTCCCTGGCTGCGTATACAGGATGGCAAATAATTCACGACCGTGAAAGTTTCGACTCTGTGCGGGAAACACATGTTGCAGGTACATTGTACCGTGAAAGATTTAATTGCAGCTTGACGTCGCGGTTCGATGTCGCCCCCCCCCCCCCCCTCTTGCCGCACCCCTTCTCTCTGTCTTTCACACGTTGGGTCATAATTATCGCATTGTTGGTCCCGTAAATGTAGAGCCTTGCATTCGACATCTTGCACCTTCCCTTAATTCTTGCTCACAGCACACGGAGAAATTAATTATTATTCGAGCCCTTGTACGATTCGAGGAAAGTGGAAAAGGCCGGGAAACGATCGGCGTGCCACCTCGTGCCATTTTCCATGCAAATCTTGCGTCTACGGTGAAAACGTGCTGAGAAAAAAAAGCTGAGGAAAAAAACCAAAAAAAAAAAAAAACGTGTCAACATGCTAATTCAGAAAAGAGCGTTAGTCCTTCCTGTGCAAAAGCTGAAATACTATACGAAGTCGAGAGCTACACGCTCGGCAGCCTCGGGAATCTTCTGTTTTTTTCGCACGGTGATTTTTTTTATTCGCTTCCGCCCTTATCCATCGGCTAACTTTATTTTTCTCTATGTTTTCTCATCAACCGTAGTTCGGTCGAGACTGTGGAAAAACACGTGGAAAGAGCAGTCACTCGCTTTTCCACCAAAGCGGGAACTCTATTTACCGCATGTTCGCGAACTTTGCTCAAATGGGACATATAGGGTGTCCCATTTGAATCAACTTTATCCAATATCTTGGTAACTATTGATGACACCAAATATGTTTTCACCAAAACTTTTGCTCTCATAACAAACAAACAAAAAATTCACTTTTCAATTCAACAAAAATCACTTAAATAATTTGGTTTGATAAATGAATAAACGTATTGAAAAAATCATCCGGTCATTGGATAGAAAATCTTGTAAGCGATGCTCCGTCCGAATTTTGAGTGACTCGAACGAATAGATTTTGAGATACGACTCACACCTTATCATAAAGCACAGTGTTCGAGAAAAACGCGAAAGAAAAAGCGGTAAATCGGAGCAGGGCGAACCATCACAAAAATCGTCATACATCGATAAATTTTTGGAAATTTGACAAAATCCTTGTTGCAAATTGAAGTTAAGACCCTACAAAACTATACTGCGGTATTCGTATTTAAAAAATTCCAAGCTTATGGCCCCTCATGTTTTGTCAATCGAACCATTCGCTAAGATGACAAGACGGTCCTCGAAATCAAAGTGTGTGCCCTCGAAATCAAATACAAGAAAAAGTACCCGAAGAAAAGAAGCAAAAATTTGCCTACACCCCTCAACCTTGTCGAATCCTTTCCTCCCCCTCTCTCGCTCATTCCTTCTCTTCTCTTAGTTTACAGTATTATATAGCGTATAAATTATGCATTGCATATAGTATTGTATATACAAGTATATAGATCTATATGGTATTAAATATATATATAAGGCATTCCACGCCATTTCACGTAGCCCTTGACCCCGACCATTTTTGATTTTCCTGATTTTTTTTTGTAAAATTGTACCCCATGTAAGGAATATCCACACCAATTTTTAGATTTTTATCTCTTCTCTTTCAGGAGTTATAATTTTCCAAAAAAAACTCCCGAATTAATTGAGATATCGACAAATGTCAATATATATATAGTTTTTTGTTTTTTTTTCATTTTGAAGCATACTTTCATGAAAAAATATGACAAAAAATTATCATTTATTCTGGACTACGTATTTTTTTCTTCGAAAGTGTGAGGTATTTTTTAAAAAGATGATTGCTATTTTTTTATTTCTTTTTTAATTGTCCAAAATAGAGTGACCTATTGTATGATATTTAAGTCTAGTCTCATTGTGGCCCCATTTTTCCTTCTATTTTTTTTCGATTTAATCATATTTTTTTGAGAAGATTTTTATCATTTTAATTTCGAAATAATTTTCTCTTTTGATAATTCGAAAAAAAATAGAACGAAAAATGGGCCTACGATGATACTAGTCTTAAAAATTATAGAATGGGTTACTTTATTTTAGTGAATTAAAAAAAAAAATGGCAATCATCTCTAAAAAAAAAAGTTTCTCCTTTCGAAGCGAAAAATACGTTGTCCAGTATAATTAGCAATTTTTTCATATTTTTTCATGAACATATGCTTCAAAATGAAATATATATATATATATGTAGTGGATATAGTATGTATGCAAAATCCAAAAGTTTTACGCCATTGGCAATAAGAGAGTGAGAGAGCAGAGTGAGAAAGATCGAGAGTAACTAAGAAGTATATACGAACTTGTCCATATAAGTTTATGTGTGTGGTTCGCAGGGCTATATATATATATATATAATATATAGCCCCGCGGGCCACACACACAAATTTATATGGACAACTTCGCATGTACTTCTTAGTTACTTAGTTATATATTATTATTATATATATAGATACTAAGTTATGTGTAAATATATATATATATATATATATATACATACGCACACACACATAAAGTATTCTACTCAGTGCTTGTACTCCAAGTTTTCTTTCACGTGAATAAATTTCACAAATTCCATAATGTATATGTATATAAGACGTAGATCCTGACAAGGTGATCCCACACGTATAAGTGAAAAGAGGAAACCGGAAGTGGAACCCGGGAAAAAGAAGCGACAAGTGGGGTAACGGAGGTGAGCGATGAGAAATGGCAGTTCAACGAGTTCTGTAAAACCTTACGTTCTCAGAGTTGTCGATACTGTTCCTCGTTGATTTCTTTTTTATAGATTTTTTTTGTCTCTCCGCGCATCCGCCAAGAACACAGCTACAGAATGGTGTACGAACATTCTTGGCAATGAAGCTGGCCGCGAGATAGGAATGCACGCAAATTAACAGGCTTGAAGCACAGCGGTATCAATGTATGATAGTGTCGATTTTCATTTTTTACTCCCGTCTGACTTAGGAGATTTGGTCGCGGGAGAATCTCAGAAAGAAATATTTCGTCGCGGGAGAGAGGGGGGGGAGAGAGAGAGAGAGAGAGAGAGAGAGAGAGAGAGAGAGAGAGAGAGAGAGAGAGAGAGAGAGAGAGAGATGGACTTCGAGAAGAATGCACAAGTGAACCTTTCGTTGGAGTATCTCCGGAAAACGACAACAGAAAAAAAACAATGCACTTGATTGTCGGCTGCAATTGCAGCAGGCTCTCGTTTCCTCGGTTGGCCGGGCGCACTGGAAAAAGAATGGAGACTGCGATTTTCACGTCGCTCCGATGCTCGTCTACATCCATTGGTCGCGTGACACTCCACACGACTATATATGGCCCTCAAAAGGGACAAAGCACCCGCGCAATTGTGCACGAGGGAACGCTGCACAAAAAAAATCAGTGGAAAAAAAAGTAAGCACGCGACGATACATCGAGGTACGTGCGGATGAGCTTTGGGATCCGATATTGTCCCTGTATGTGTGTACGTATAGGTATTTGTCAAATGCTACAAGGAAAAAAGGATGTAACCAAGACAATTCAGCGTAAAGTGGATCACGTCCTTTTGTGGTTGCTCTTGAAAAATGTGCACCTATGTGGGAAGCCAATTTTAATGGACAAAGGCGTAAGTGGTATCTCCTGATGTAGTGATTTATATATATATATATATATATATATGTATGCGTGGTGGGGGGAGGGGGGGTGTATACAGGGTAACTGGAAATTCTACCTGTTCCTTGAAAGGAGTTAGACTACACTGACAGAAAAATTCTTTTGATATTAACTAGATGCGTCTATTTGATTTTTTTTTAATTTGAAATTAACTAAATTTTTCGTCAAATCCAATTTTTCCTCTTGCATTCTCTTATGAAAATTATTTATTTTAAATATATTTATTTATTCGAATCAAGATTTATTTAATATCGTCTAATAATTAAATATTTTATTTATTCCTAATAAATCTGTGATTTGGTTTCATCTGGTAGTATGTATAAGACAAAAGAGACAGATGGAAAAATGGTACACCATTCAGTCTCTCAAAAATCTCATGGCTTTGTTTTTATTAGAAGACTGTTGTAACATTCTGCAGATGAGGAAAAGGATATATTTCTATACATGAAATGTATCTTTCTATACATAAATAGTCACGACTGTTAATAAAAGGCAAGACCATACCTTTCTTTTTTTTCTTCAAATAACAGCCTTCTTAGTAAAAAAAAGAAAAATAATTTCCTTTCTCCTATTCATGCTATATATGGTGTTTTATCTTTATTGATTTAATTTTAATTTATTTATTATTTAAAAAGTATAGCTTGAACAAATTTTAAAAAATTGAAACAAATAGGGTCGTAGTAGACTGTGATACAAGGAAAAGGCCTATTTAATTTAAATAGATCCTATTTAAATTAATTTTTTTTTTGGCAGTGTAGAGGCAATTTGCAATAAATTAACCCCTGTCAACTAGGGGTCGAAAATAAGTAGTTTCCGAGCTATGGTGGTTTCAAGATTTTTTAGAAGGCTTCGGATATGTTACCAAAAACAAATAATTGTGAAGAAAACTTTTCCACTCTGGGCACTGAATTGATACTATTCTGAAAGCTGATAAATGAATTATCACTTTATAAGGCGTTACATCACGTTGGCGCTCGGGAAACCGGTATAAAAATAACTTTTTTTTAGACAAGACTATTAAATATATAAAGTAATTTTCATTTTCCAGCACCACAATGTAGTTTTATGAACAAGTTGAAATAAAAAACGAATAAAAATGTGCAAGATGGCGGCGATATGTCGCCTAGTACCACCCTGTTTCGAAAATCCTTGCTGATAGAGGAATTTTCTTTCCTGTCAGGCATAGTCCGAAAAATTGAAAAAAAATCTTGTACAGAAAGGTAACAGCTAAACTGTAGCATAGGGAATTTTTTTATTATTTCTTTTTTTTGTAGAACTGACAGATCTTTAAAAAAAACTGATTTTTACCAAAATTTAAAGTTTTTAAAATGAGTAAAAATAAACGGGGCATTCGGTTTTAAAAAATGGTATGCTACATCGTAGAAAATATTATAAAGAATACGTGGTGTAAATTTTATCAAAATCGGTTGAGTAGATCTCCAGATATTTTGTTCACGAGCTTGAAAAGAGGGGCTTACTAGACGACGCATATCTACGTCATAAAAAAAAATTATTCGTTTTTTTTTTACATTTGTTCGTAAAACTATAATGTATTTGTAAAAAATGAAAATTATTTCATATATTTAATAGTCGCGTGAAATTTTTATTCATTTTTATTCCTAATTTGCCGAGCGCCAGGGTGGTAAACCCCTTTAAAAAACTCTAGCTCCAAGTTCCCATAATCCCAAAAATAAACGATCTTAAGTGGCAAAAATCATTATTTTTTCAAGATTTTAAAAATAATCGACGTGAAATACTCGAAAAAAAATGTATGCCACTTGCCATGCAAAGCACAGAAACAAGTTCCTTATTTCATGACTTGATAACATTTGTACCTTTTAAGAAAGCTCGAGGAAGAAAAAATTGTATTCTTTTTTTTTCGGAAATAAAAAAAAAACGTAAAATATATCTGCGGCTGATTTGGATAGGCAATGATACGGTGGCATCTAGATTTTCCTTTCTGGCCACCCTTCATAAATATTCATACAAATATAAAATAGGGAAAAGGGAATTTCGAAAACTTTTCTCTTCGAGGACCGTCCATAAAAAAGCGCTAATGGCCAACAAGATACAAATATAACATGCTCAAAATATCTTTTTTTCATATATATATATATATATATATACCCACACACACACACAGGGGCGAATATCGAAGCCACGTTCCTGTCATTTAATTCGATAGCATCGATCACCACTGGTCGATGCCTCAATATAACTATACGTCCCCCGCCTATGTTCTTTCTCCTTTTTTCCCCATTTTTTACCTGTCCTTTCTCTCTCCCTCTCGCTCTTTTCTCTTTTGATTTTTTTTCTATTTTTTGCACTCATTCGTGCCTAGAGAGCTTATTCATTCTCCCTAGTGGCCCAGAGGAGCGTACGGAGATCGAATATTCCACGGAGAGCGAGCTTGTCGGGTTTCACCCTATCGATATTCAAAGGAATATATACTTTATATACGTATACACACAAAGTTCTTGATGCATTCGGAAAATTGTTCTCTCATGTCACCTGTTCGAGGTATAGTTCATGTATGAACGTATGTATAAATATATATATATATATATATATATATATATATATATATATATATAAATATGAATCGACAAGTGTACACGGTGACAATTATAAGGTGGTCCGTATTTTTTAAGGGTCTTGCGCGGGAATTTTGTTACTGAGAAATATAATTTTTAATGGTCGTCAAATCCTCTTCGAAAAAAAAAAATATAACGCATTTTTGTGATGAGTAGTATTTGCCAGAAAAATTTGAGCATTTTGGAAAAAAAAAATGAAAAGTCCACTTTGAGTAACAGCGGAATGACAATGATTGAATTCCGAATATGAAACACTTCTGAAAAACATTTTTTGCGCATCCCGTAATCGAGGAAACAATTATCAAAGATTAATTTTAATGTAGATAAATGCAATTTAATTCCATTGAAAAACATTTTTTTTATAAGTTTTTTGGATTTGAAATATTCTCATTCTGCTGAGCTTAAAATGGATTTTTAATTTTTTTTCTGGAAAATATTACTAATCAAAAAAGTACGCTATACATTGTCTCCGAGAGCACTTGAAAAATCATGGAATATCATATTTTTTTCTCGATCGCAAAATCTTCACGTCAGACCCTGAACAAACACATGATCACCTTACAATTGTCACCCTGTATATACACGTGTCAAAAACTCATCACCTCATCCACAGTCACGCAAGCCCGTCAGGACCGATGTCGCTCGTATGTAGTTTCGCTGAGAGGAAAAAAAAATTCGGAACGAACAACTAATTTAAATATTGAGCATGATTTGTCACTATTCGATTCCAATTTTTTTTGTTCCGTTTTTATGTACCTACATGTATAGGAAATCAATATTTTCTGAGTACTTTAGGAGAGTCGTTTCAGGAACAAGTATCATTTCCAATGACGCTTTTTCCTCAGACGAGGGTATAGAAATTTAACCAGATAAATGGAAAGCTCTGGTAGTGAGCCTGCATAGGTGCATTGTTATTTGCAAAACCGTCACGATCTTGTAATACGAAATCCTATATGGAAATCGAGATTATAAGTAAGATCGTGACCGTTTTGCGAATAACTACGACCAACGTGTAGCTTCTTTTGTATCTTGCCTTCTTTTTAACGAGCTTATAGGGGAGAGTGACAAAAAGTAAATTCCAGCCTGAGCCCTTCGGTGCGATAACCGTAGAGGATTTCCAACAAAGTTGCTGTTAGGCGTATCCACTGTGAAACAGAGACAAAGAGAGAGAGAGAGAGAGAGAGAGAGAGAGAGAGAGAGAGAGAGAGAGAGAGAGAGAGAGAGAGAGAGAGAGAGAGAGAGAGAGAGAGAGAGAGAGAGAGAGAGAGAGAGAGAGAAAGGGCGGGAGGGAGGGAATGAGGGAGAGCGAGTAAAATCAGTTTTCTTTATCGGTCTGAGAACTTATATTGTTCCGAGAATACTACACTTCGATCCATGACCGAATGCAGTGCACTTTTCCTTGTCGTTGATATGAAACAAAAATACCCATTTTGATGGTGAACAAATGGGATGCACATATGGCAGAAGAAGGTCCAGCCGTTTTTCGAAAAATCCCATTTTTTAATATTTATAGCCATCCTTACATACAGACATACATATATGTTGCTATATACATATATATATATATACTAGGTTTCGCCCGCAGCTTCGCACGCATGAAATTCGGCCCAGAGGGACTTCATTACCAGCCCTTATTAGGGATTGCTTTAAAAATACAATTTTCCATACAGATGTTACATTCCATTTCATCCTTTTAAGGGTTGATTTTCGAAAAATCCTTTCTTAGTACACCTCTACCACCCGTTAAGGAATTCATCTGCCGATAATCATTGAGAAATAAAAGCAAGGAATATCGATTTTCCATTTCGAAAAAAAAATTATGAAAAAAGTGGAATAATGGAATTTAATTCCATTATTCCACTGTTTCATAATTTTTTTTCTCGATGACATAATAAAACTTTTAAAAAGTTGAAAATTGAAAAACAGGACACTTCAGAAACAATATTTTTAAAAGTAAAAGTAAAACAATATTTTTAAAAGTAATTTTCATAAAAAAGTAGGTATAAGTTCAACGTAATATTGTTGTTGAGTGTATGAGGTACGAAAAAAATTCGTTTCTTTGTTGATACTAAAGGGTGTCTCAAAATTACCTGACATTTTTAATTACGCGCCATTTTTTTTTTGTGGCGAACATAGAGTACTAATCTTTGAAAACTGGCATCAGGAAGTATTGAGGTTTAGTCATGGAGAATTACACGATCGAGCAACCCATAGAAAATGTGAAAATTCACTGCGAAACAATGCAGTTATTGCAGACGAAGTTTTATGGTAGTGTTATCTCGCGCTGCGGCGATGTGAATTGGCCGCCAAGATCGTACGATTTGACGTCATTGGACTTCTTTCTTTGGGGTTTTCCAAAAGGAAAAGTGTATGCCAATGATCCACAGACTATTCCGGAGCTCAAGGAAACAATTGGACTCACCATTAATGAAATTAATCCGCAATTATGCCAAAATGCTATTGAAAATTTCGTCAAAAGAGTGAATGTTTGCAAACAGAGACGTGGCGGTCATTTATCGGATATTGTGTTCCATACATAACCTCCATGCTTGTACCTTAAATGAAAATAAAAATTTTCGTATTTTTTAAATCAATATTACATTTTATTAATAAATAAAAATGTCAGGTCATTTTGAGACACCCTTTACATGTATTTCCACCCTCAAAGAACACTTTAGCCACTTCACATCTTGAATCCGTGAAGTTTATATGCAACGTTAACTATCATTAAGTCAGAACGAGGACGATGTTAGAGATTGAATGTCTTCGAAATCACTATTTCCGATATTCTCTGTGGTCGACGGTTTTCCACTCAGCCAAGTTGATCCCAATTATGACAATCTTCCAACCTAATCTCACCGTTGCTTAATTCAAGACGATTGTTATCGGCCAATGAGCATTGTAGAAGTAGCGATGATCCAGTCTCCCGTCGTATCATTCCTAATCTCTCAGATCTCCATTGCTCGTGGTGTGAGACTAACATTATCAGCTTTACTCGTGTATACGAGTCCATTGTTGTCGCTCGAGAGAAATCGCATCTCCAACACAATATACGGGCTCTCGCAAGTTCTCTGGACAGAGTGATGATTTTGAACAAAGCTCGGGACGCGACAATGCCACGGGTGTACCCAGGCTTTGTTGTTGCACTGTGAGTGAGTTCAACAACGAGGCGACCGTAGGACAACGACGACACGGCTGTACTCAGGGTGTCGTATCTGTCAGGGCTTGAGGTGAATATCACGTTCTGGCGCGACTCTTGACTGCTTTGGAGGATATTCTCCTGGGCGAGTACAAAAGCTCCTCGAGCAACGCACCCTTCCATTTCATCTACTTCGTTTTTCCATTTTTCATTGTATATTTATATATTTATATATTTCATGAGCTCCAACGTATAGGGTAGGGAGGGGCATGTTGACCAGTCGGGTAAATGGGGCAATCGAAATATCTAAAAAAAAATGTGATTGAAAAATTTTCTTCTACCATTGTATGATAAAAAATATTTCAAAGTTCATTGCAAATAATGTTAATATTTCAAAACATGACTAATTAATATGCAACTATTGGTTTATTACTGCATTGTATCAAATCATGTTGCATACGTCTGATTTTTGTATGCAATTCTTACTTTGCTCAACTTACCTCATATTCATGCTCAACTTACTCCACTATCGGGGCAGGTTGAGCAAATATGGCCTTAGTCATTTGAGAGCGATTATGTGTGAAACAATAAGGATAACAGGAATTTCGTCTACAGACTTTTTTTCCCAGATAAGTTTCCTATTGACCAAAGTAGGTTTCATTTTTATACGGCTGACTGTTGAGGAATTACAGGTCGATAATTCCAAACTTACTCAACATGCTCCTGCCTACCCTACCCTTACGGGATTTTACGCACTACCCTTCCCTATCACTCCCTACCTGGACTTCGTTAAGGCCTTAGGCCACTCTAGAGGCCAGAAAGGGCATATTTTGTGATTTTTTTTTCACCGAAACCATAAAATAAATCGGAATTACAAAATAGGGGTTTTATTATACACCTAATTGACTATACAAAATTAATTTTTCACAGTGATACCTATCGAAATGGCGACTGTGCAGCATTTTTCCGATGACGTCTTTATTTCTGGAAGGTCAACGGCCGGAATAACATCTTCTATAATTTTTGAGTTATGATGAGACACTAAAGTTTTTTCGTTTATATATAAGAATAGTTATAAAAGTACGTGGGATTTTTTTGATATATTGTTTTTTGTCAAAATGGGGCATTTCTAAAACAAAAATGCCATGAGAAAATCGTTAGAAAATTGTTTATAAAAAAGTAACTATGCAATATAATTTTAAAAAATCCTACGAGTGAATCGATTGCAATTTGTTTGAGTTATGGTCCGACCGACTTGAAAAATGTAGTTTTGAGATAAACGCCTTTAAAGTTAGTAGAAAGTTACGACATGAATTAAGAGGGGTTGCGCTAGAATTCGAAAATTGAATACTTAGAGATTTTTCACACCCATCATCTTTTGGAATATAATTTTATAGGTACTAAGGTATATTTTTAACAACAAAAAAAATAAATTTTTGGCAAATCCTAGAGTGGCCTAAGGGCTTAATATAACCTAACTTACGTTGCGTTCACGTTTGTAATTTGTTGTGCATTTGGTGCGAAATGTCCAAAACACCAAATGTCCAAATCACCAAAAGTCCATATTACCAAATGACCAAATCACCAAACGTCCAGGCTTCCAGGTAGTCGTCATAAATGGTTTGCAATCAAATAATGCGTTCCCAATCCAAATGAATAGCTGAAATTTGTTGGGGGCGGAATTCGATTTTCTAACAAAGCACTATCTTGCAGTGAATAAAAATCGATAGTAAAAAACGTTCGGAGATCCGGGCTATGAGTTGTACCTTTTTAGAATCCTCACAAGGTGGACCAATTTTCCTTTACAGGAGCAAATTTTGGTAGAAATATTTCCTTTCTAAATCAATGATGACTGAAACCAAGGGGAAAAAAGTTATGATCCAAAAAGTTAGTACAATTATATTTTATTCTAATAACTCATTATGACAATTATGAAGACTACATTTTCATGCAAAAGATACGTCATCAGGCTACATCTGAAAGAAAAAAAAATAATCCGTATATGGTGTCGTTGTTTTTAAATTAATTATTTTGGACAGGTGGGAACTGATTTTTTGAAAATATTTTTAAAAAATCCTAACTTTGGAATCTTTGAGAAACGGACTAACCTGTATATAAACTTTTTGGTTGGAAATGATCTTGGCTTGGCTACCTCCTCCTCACTTCGTTTGATCCACGACTTTCGGGCTACCCTGTATATATTCACAGTGGGTAAAAAAAGTATTTGTAGATCGAGTGCTTTTCAAAATATCCTGCGAAAAAAAATACTTTAGTATTTTTTTTTTCGAAGAAAAATAAAATGTTCGAACAAAATAAAACGCTAAAGCATTTTAATTTTTTTTGTAGGAGAATTTGAGAAAATACGCGGTGTACAAATACTTGTTTTACCTAGTGTATATATATATATATATATATGTACTAGTTTTTGCCCGTGGCTTCGCCCACGTGGACTTTAGGATTTGGTCCAGCGAGGAGATAAAAAAAGAGAGACAAGAAGTAAAAAAGGAAGAAAAAAGTAAGTATCTTATTTCTCCGGCACGGTGATAAATTGACTGACTGATGTAAGTGTTGGTAATTAATGAAATAGTAGTATAAAAGTGCCAACCTTCAACTCCAGTATTAAACGATGTCATTATTGTCTTCAGAACTATATGGCTTTGCAATATAGTGCTGTAGACAACATTGTATGATTTATGGTTTTCGGCAAGCACATGTAAGTTTCGGGCACCGATAGTGTCGAATAGTTCACATATTGTTGACACGATTGACATTATCTTTATTACTTAAATAATTGTACATAGAATACTTATTTTAGACCCAAATAGCTTTTTTGATTGATTTTAATGTGTAAATAACTATTATTATATAAATGACATTGAACAAATTGCGTAATTAAACAAAAATTATGCCTTTTACTGGGGTAAAAAGTATCCTCTATGTGTTATGCCAGGGCACACTCCAACTGTGTGCCAAATTTCATCAAAATCCGTTCAGCCGTTTTGGCGAAATTGAGTAACGAAGGTTCAAAGAAACAAACAAGCATCCAAACTTTTGCATTTATCGTATTAGGCAGATATATATATATTTGATTGGATGGATTTTGTGGGGAAGATGGCTAATGGGATCTCCCACATTCCTTTCCTTTTACTTTATCTTGCTCGGGAAACTTTCTCCATGGGAAAGTTTTTTGATCCGCGTGTGCATCCCGAGAGGATGCTCCGAAATAAAACGAGGAGAGAGCAGGGTGCAAAAGTTTCCAATTTGCGTTTTACTGTCTGAATTCGTTATAGATAATTTTTTTGGAAACCTTCGAATCCAAAATGGAAATTGTAGGATAGTCTAGGCCAAGTATTATCCCTTAAGTTGTGAAGTCTTAAGAACTTCCATTGCTGCTTTTTCGAAGTATATAAAATTAAAGAATGGCTAGCTGTAGAAAAAAAGGTCGATTTTCGATCAAAAATACCACTGTAATCATTCATTATGAACAAATGGATAAATATATTTAAAAAAAACATCCAGTCAAACGATAGAAAATTTTATAAACTGTGCTCTGTCCGAATTCGAAGTGAATTGGACAAATAGATTTTGAGATACGACTTGCACCGTTTCGTAAAATATCGTTTCGAAAAAAACGGCAAGAAAAAAGGGTAAATCGCAGCGGGCCTTTTGCCGTAGCGCAGTGAGCAATCTGACCCTTAATAAAAATTATCATAACGTGGTCAATTTTTGGAATTTCTACAGAATCTTTCTTGCAAATTAAAGTTCAGACCTCAGGCTATAAAACCATGCGATAACAAATCCAAAAAGGAATTGCTACATTAAGCTCGTATATTTCGATAAAAGGGCGATTTAAATCGTATTTAAATAGGATACTACCTCGCCCCATGATTTAAGCAAAAATTCACTGAGTGACATTTGTCTTTAGCATTTTAAAGCTCGACCGTCCGAAATGACTGTTATCGAAAAAGGATCTGTGCTTGAGATTTCTCGTGGGTGCCATTGGGATAACAAATCGTCCGAGGTAAATGGCATATCTGGGATCTCTGCTGAATTATTCACCTGACCTTCGCTGATTTTCTTTTTTCCACAAAAAAAGAGAAAAAAGTGTGTTAGATCGGGCAAGGTCTCTTTTACCGCTGTATTTCTGTTTTGTTTTTCTTCCCCGGGAAGAGATCGAGAGAGAGAGAGAGAGAGAGAGAGAGAGAGTTCAAAATGAACAAAAAATATAAAGAGGGATAGAGGAAAACGGAAAAACATTTAGAGGGAGGGATACAGCGAAATCAAAAAGAGATCGAGAGAGATTGATTGAAGATTTATCTATGCCTTGATGTAACCTTTAGGCAATAGTGTACATATGAAGAAACGATAAGTGTACAGAAACAAGAATTGTATGAGCTGAAATGTGATAATATAAACAATAATAAAAAATAAAAATAATAGTACGTATAATGCAGATAATCTAGGATAATAGTATAAAAAGTAAAAATGTTAATATGAAAGTTAAAAATAAAAATAAATATAAAGATCGCAAATAATTAACATCTAAAGCGAAGCATATAATGTATGACATAACCATAATAATAAAACTCAGCATGCGTAACAGAGTGTAATTATGTATACTATATATAAAATAGATAGAATGACATAGTAGCGTATGAGGTAGATAAGAGCATAATATGAAATAAACGCATGAAGAGTACGCAGACTATAGCCTAGTAACTAGAAACTAGTTACTAGGTTTAGTCCCAAGCAAATATCAGCAGGTGGACGACTGAGATATATTTGGGTATCATCGGCAAAGACCATGTGACTAGAGTAAGCGAGCTCAGATCCATTGTCGTTTATAAAAAGTAAGAGAGAGAGGAAAGGAGACAGAATCAGTTGAAGATACTTCTCCAACTCGATAACACTAGTAACATTGGTGGAACAGACCATCGGTAAAATATGAGAAGTTAGTTTTTGGCGTGAATGCCCTTTCTCTCTCTCTCTCTCTCTCTCTCTCTCTCTCTCTCGCTCTCTTTCTAACTGTCTCTCTCTTCACTGCCCGTGCTATTAAACGAAAGTTCTGCGGACGCGTGGGTACCCGCAGTTATATTGGCTTGCAGAAACCTTTTCTATACATTGCGCGAAAGCTGCCAGAGCGGAATCATGAGAAATGGTTCCCAAACGAGAAAACCTCGCGCGGTTATTCTCGCTCATCCCTCACTCGTGAGGCAACGAAAAGGCAAGCCTTCACTAAAAGCGGGTCTAAACGGATAACTCCAGCTTGGTGATACCAGTTTTGATTTTCTGATATATATATATATATATATATATATATGTGCAAATTTAACTTGTCTAAGACTGTGTAAAAATGTTGTAACAATCTGTTCAGCATGAAAATAAAAAAAAATTTGGGCTATTAAAATGAATAAGTTTTTGTTGCATCCTACAATACAAACTTCAACGTCATCAAGTTGTACACTATAGAAAGTACCGCACCTACCGATCACAATCGTGGTCGAGAAATAAAAGCAAAAATACTTGTTTAAACAATTATTTTTGCATTACTTTTACCGTTGATTTTTGCAGTGCGTACGGAACAATCATATTTGCTGAGGGGTACAGAAAGTACCGCGCTTACCGATCACAATCGTGGTCGAGAATAAATGCTTCAATTGTTTAAACAATTTTTTACGCATCGTTTTTGCCGTTATGTTTTGCAGCGCGCACGTAGTAATCACATTTGCTGAGAGGTACAGAAAGTACCGCACCGACCGATCACAATCGTGGTCGAGAAGAAATGCTTTAATTGTTTACACAATTAATGTCGCATTATTTTTACCGTTGAGTTTTCCAACGCGTAAATAGCAATCATATTTACTGAGAGGTATAGGAAGTACTGTATCTACCGATCACAACGTGGTCGAGAAAAAACGAATTAATAATTGTTGAAACAATTATTTTTGAATGTTTTTTTACCCTTATGCTTTGCAGCGTGCAAACAGCAATCATATATGCTGAGAGGCAATCATATATGCTCAAAGTACCGTATCTACCGATCACAATCGTGCTCGAGATAAACGCATACATAATTGTTTAAACAATTATGATTGCATTATTTTTATTGTTAGGTTTTGCAGCTCGTAATCAGCAATCTATTTGCTGAGAGGTACTGAGAGTACCGTATCTACCGATCACAATCGTGGTCGAGAATAAACGCATTCGTAATTGTTTCAACAATTATGGTTGCATTATTTTTACCGTTGGTTTTTACATAGCGCAAGCAGCAATCATAATTGTTAAGAGGTTTGAAAGTACCGTATCTCCCGATCACAATCGTGATCGCGGAAAAATGCAAAAATAATTTTTTAAACAATTATTTTTGCATTATTTTTACCGTAACATTTTGAGGCTCGCAAACCGCAATCTATTTGCTGAGGGGTACTGAAAGTACCGTATCTACTGATCACAATCATGGTCGAGAATAAACGCATTCATAATTGTTCAAACAATTATGTTTGCATTATTTATACCGTAAATGTTTACTCAGCCAATCGCTGCACTCAGCAAGGACTGTTGCTGCGAAATTCGTGTTTTTGAATTTCTTGCGAAGTCGGCGTTGAGAAAAGAAAATAAAGTTCCTTCTCGACGCTGACTGTGTTTATACGTATGTGCATGTATATACGCTCACGCGGTGTGTACGCGTTACGAACGGTCGCCACTCGGGAAGATAAAAATCTTCAACGCGTGCGGCCGACGTAGCGAATGCACACCAACACACACGCACACACGCGTTGCGATACAATGCCTTTTCGCGTTCCGAGGGCAGAAAGGCATTTACAATCTCCCGGTAGGTGGCAGAAACTCGTACGAGTTCTGCCCTACCGACTCGAGCCCGGGGCTGCGTCCAAGTTTTGCTGCGGGTACCGTTCCCTCTCAATAAAGTTAGGAAAAATTAAGATAGGCCCGATCAAAGCCCGAACTTAATTTCCGCACGGGGACACCGTTTTGACGGCATTGAGGCGATCCAAGCCGCCGTGATGACCGCTATGAATGAGTTTCGCGTCGAGGCTTTCCAGGGCGCGTCCCGTCCGAAAATTGAGTTCAGGCTTTGATCAGACCCATCTTAATTTTACCTAACTTTTTTAAAGTCCTAGTCTGGAAGCCTCGCATAGCCATTGGTGGCCGGTCATACTTTGCTACCGAGGGCCATTGAAGGCAAAATAACCAGGGCCTTTAAAATTGCCTCAACGTTGCATCATAAAAATTATTGCACCCACATGCGTACGTGCGTGTGTGTGGCACTTTGAAAAAAATATGTGTTATTTAAAAAAAAAGGCTTAAAATTCTGTCGCATATTTTGACACTTTTGATCACACGTTGTTCCAATAAACGCACTGCATGCGTGTTGGTTCAAGGCATCACAGCTCGTCTACTAAACGCATAGTTTAATTATTATATTTAATCGATCTCGATAACTATTATGCCACGAAATTCTTTAGTCAAGCAATTTATACTGATTTGACCCTGTAATAGCAAAGTCTAGTAGGATTAGGAAAATCGCTACTAGGGAATCTACAGCTACACCCCTTGAAGGCCTTTACTTGGACTCCGTAGTTAGACCATAGTTTTAGTCAACCTATCTACCCTGCCATTCCCTAATAGAGGCCCGATCCGGCTCTTTTACGGAAAATCCCACTGTGGAATCCACAAATAATCCATTGAAGGCCACGAATTGTATTAGCCTGCTGATTTTTCTCACAGGGTACCGTGCCTAGGAAAATCGTTGGAAAAAATGTTTAGAATTGTTAGAAATGTTTACGTTGAAGATTTCTAAACATTTGTAACTATATCGTGTATAATATTTTTTCCTTTACGTCAACACTTCCATTACTTTATGAACACACCCTGTACATAGTTATCTTTATATATATATATATATATATATATATATATATATATACGTGAAACCTCCAACTAGCTTTCCAGTACTCACGCTTTCTCGTGCGAATAAAATTCCCATTTTCGCCCCCTTTATGCCTTTCCCCCCATTTGCCGCTATCGCCAGCCGGTTCGCTCTCTCGTTTCTCCTTACGAGCCCCCTTACAAGCATGAAATTTCATACCGGTCCGCATCAACGCCGACGCCTTTTCCCTGCGATCGTATTTCTTTTTTCTTCCTTTCCTCTTTACCGAGTAGGTATAAAAAATAGTCACGATAAGGAGAAAACCAGGCCTCGCCGTTGCGAATATAAGGCTCTATTGTAGATCCTAAAATACGTCTGTCCAACCACCTATCTTTACGTGTGTCGTGAGGCTGCGATAAAAAATAAATAAATCTTTTTACAAGAGCACTCGTGGACATTTTTCTCTTCGTCATTTATCGAATAATTTATTTTCACCTATGCTGAAAAACGCGGAAGGTTTTCGATTACGCAAAACAAAAGAAAAAAAAAATAGATACGGTCCGGGGAAGAAGGTGATTTACGAGTCAACTCGACCTCACGTTGAGAAAATTTGCTTCGATCCCAATGAGATTTATTTGTACCACATTTTTTTTAATATTGATTTTTTCTTCTCTTGTCTGCATCTATGCGTGTTGGTCAATTTTTTCTATCGGCCCGAGAGCACAGGTCGCAATAACATCATTTTTTTTAAATTACTGATTTAAACGTGGCGTGGTTTTCTTTGCTCGAAAAAATCATAATTTGAATGAGAATTTCGAAGCAGTTTTTACCAATGAAGGATTCTATTAACTCTAGTGCGAGTATGTGAGAGCCTTCGAATGCATGGTAAGAAAGGAAGCACAAAAGAGAAAAAGGACGAAAGATAAATGTTAAGAAAAAAAGAAGGATCCGTGCAAAAGAGTATCGATGTACCGAGGGGGAAACTGTGTAAAAGCCTGCAAGGGTATACTTGGAAATAAAGAACTATACTATACTATTAAAATTCTCTAAATTAACAAATTATTATTTTTCAATTTTACATTAACTAAATTATTATTATTACTTATTACTACTACTATTATTATTTGTTATTATTATTATTATGAATATATTTTACTTGCCATATTCGCGGGAACGGCATAAGTTATATCGGAGCGTATCAGTATCACGGATATACGTGGCTTGAAATATGTTCCGCTCGATAAATCATGGAAGCATGTATGATCCCTAGAGAATAGAGAACAGAGAGAAAGAGAGAGAGAGAGAGAGAGAGAGAGAGAGAGAGAGAGAGAGAGAGAGAGCGAGTGGGGAGAGCTTTTCAAACTTTCAATCCGACTAATACACGTTCTACCCAAGACCACTTTCATTTCGGTCGTGGTGATTTTTTTACCGTCCCATATATATATATACTAGTGGGTTAAAAAAAACATTTAATACTTTTGTCTTTGGGGCCACAACAAAAATATTGTTTTTGGTGTTGCGAATGAGACTTATCCTGTATGCATTACAATACATAATCTTGCTATTTTTTTTAGTCAACACCCAAAAAGTCTAGACTTTATATAAAGGTTAGGAAATTACCTTAATATCCCTTGCGCGACCTTTCGAAGCTGAGCTGTAGGCTCCATTTCGCTTGAGGATTTTTTTTCACGATATACTAACATTTTTTCCTATGCCGTGGGGAAAAAAAACGGATTGATCTTTTTGCACACGTATACAGCTATCTGCCTACCGATACGCACACACACATGTACACGCATGACGCCTTAAAACCAAACAAAACCCGAAGAAACCTGAACAAACCGAAAGAAACTCAAACAAACCCAGACAAATCCAAACAGTTCTAACTGACACATAACGTTAGAACTAGGTTTTCCTATTTAAAACTAGTTTTAACTAATATACAAATTTGTTTGTCAGTAAATTTTAGTATTTACGTGGAAAAACTAGTTGTAATGAAGGTGTTCAGTCAGAATTAGTTTTTACTGGATAAAACGCGTTTAAAGTGAAAGCGGGTTCTAACTGTAACACATATACACTACAACCTCTCTAATCGATACAGTAGCGGGACCGCCTCCACATCAAACGTGCAAACATAGACGTTGCGCACCATCCACTCAAGCCGACTCTGCGCAGCTGACGTAGCGAATAGCAGTACCCCTCCAATCCTACTCTTATTTTCTAGCATGCTTCGAGCCTCATGCTAGGACCCGGCCCTTCTCCCACCATGCGCTACACTGGTCGATATTCGGCGCCTAGTGGGGGCTGATTTCATTTATAAAGTTGCCATTCGGAGAGGTTGCAGTGTACTTCGAGAATTTTTGATAATTGGAATTACGACGACACAACGAGGCTAAACACAAGTCTCGAAGATCGCGCATCCTCTATTCCGAATGCCGGAACCGGTACGTCATTTATCGAATTATGATTTCCAATTATAGGACTCTTCGTTCGAAAAAATCGATGATGATCGTACGTTAAAATCATTTGTTGATCCGATGCGTGGGCGTTTGGAAAGCTTCATTGGGGGAAAAAAAAACAAAAACAAAAACAAAACACACCAATCATATCCCATCGACGCTGAAACGCAATCATTCCGGTCCAGTGCCCGATACGGCCGGGGAAAAAATTCAGTTTGTCACTGCGGACTCGCCCGACCGGATGACTGCACCATTTTTTGGTGCTATCGAATGCCGCGATGAGGTCAACAAGTTTGCTGAATCGAACTGAGTTCCTTCGTGTATAATGCAACAAAACGTATACATATGCATATTGTTTATATAGATATGTATGTGGGTGGGATATATATATATAAATATATGTGGTCTTTTACTCATTGACAATGGGTTAAAAGCCACGGCAAATGTTCCGGCAGTACGGTTGAAAAAGCAAACTGCGGTTGAAATGGTTAAGTAGAAATGATGGACACATGGGGTTGTATATATGTATAGATACATAAAGGGTGTCTCAGAATGACCTGACATCTTAAATTGCGCGCTTTTTTTTTGTGGCGAACATAGAGTACTAATCTTTGACAACTGGCATCAGGAAGTATTGAGGTTTAGTCATCGAGAATTACACGATCGAGCAACGCATAACAATTGTGAAAATGCAGGCGAAACAATGCATTTATTGCAGACGAAGTTTCATGGTCGTGTTATCTCGCGACCGTGGAGATGTGAATTGGCCACCAAGATCGGGCGGTTTGACGCCACTGGACTTCTTTGGTTTGGGGTTTTTTGAAAGGAAAAGTGTATGCCAATGATCCGCAGAGCATTCCGGAGCTCAAGGAAGCAATTGGACGCACCATTAATGAAATTAACTCCACAATTATGCCAAAATGTTATTGAAAATTTCGTCAAAAGAGTGAACGTTTGCAAACAGGGACGAGGCGGCTATTTATCGGATATTGTGTTCCACATGTTTGTGCGGATATTGTGTCCTCCATGTTTGTACTTTATGTTAAAATAAAAATATTCGTACTTTTCAAATAAGTCATCCGTTTTGTTGATAAATAAAAATGTCAGGTCATTTTGAGACACCTTGTATATAATGTATGTAGAATTCAAAAAAATGCTAAAATTTCCAATAGAGTGAGAGCTGTGAACTGGCAAAGTGCGCGGTACAAGAAATGGGAACGAAAAAATTAAAAATGTAAAGGGCAGGCTACAGATAAGGGAATCCGATGCTGCTATATTCAGCAAGACAATTGTAAGGTGGCCATGTGTTTTTTGAAGGTTTGACGCAAAGATTTTTTGAGTGAGACATATATGATATTTATTTGTTTTTTCAAGTTCTCTTTGTGAAAAAATATAGCGTATTTTTCTGATGAGTCGTATTTGTCAGAAAAAACATGAGCATTCTGGAAAATAATGAAATTTTCATTTTGAGTTTCGCAGAATGAAGATAATTTAATTCCGAATACGAAACACTCTAATGAAACTTTTTCTAATGAAATTAAAATTATAAAAAGCTCATATTGTGAAATGCACCTTTGACCATTTTTCCTCGATGACGGGTTGCACGAAAAAAGCTTTTCAGGAGTATTTAGCATTCGGAATTTTATTATCTTCATTCTACTGTACTCAAAATGGAATTTTTTTTTTTTCGATATGCCCATTAAGGCAACCACTTTAGGAGACTGAAAATTAAATGATGTTTTGGATTTTTTTTTGTGAAAAAAAAATGGAAATTTCCGCAACTCTGACAATAATTTATTCATATTTTCATACATCTCTGGTAATTTTTTCATGTTATTCCATGCATTAATTAAGGTGTCATCCGCTGTGTCCCTTGGCCTGTCTTCATCGTCGTTGTCGATTTGTAGGAATTGTGCAGCTCGCAATTCGCATCTTAAATAGTCCAACAAATTTTTATACATTCTTGAGAAGTTTTTTAAGAACATGAACCTAAATTTTGAAAAAAAAAACAATCCAGAATTGTATGTTGGAACTTGTTTGAAAAAAAATGATCGACTTTTAGCTTTCTTTCCCGGCATTTTGCAATAGTAAATATGTTTTAAAAAATCTAATCTTTCCAACTTTAGATTCGTGTTTTAATAAATTATATTATGTAAACGTGTTCCAAATTTGAAGATGATCCATCAATTAGTTTTCGAGTTATGATTCCCGCAAATTGAAAAAATGTTGTTTCGAGAAAAACACGTCTAAGGCGGGCAACCACTTTAGGAGATCGAAAATTAGATGATTTTTTTCGATTTTTCTTATTGTGAAAAAAACAGATATTTCTGCAATTCTGACAATAGTTTATTCATATTGTCATATATCTCTGGTAATATCGTTTTCAAATTTTCAAGGTGTATTCTTAAGATATTTTGCTAACGATTCATGAAATAAAAAAAATTGATTTTTTGAAGCATCTAAAATGGTTGCCCGCGTTAATGATCGTATCGAATTCTTCGATAATGTAGGAATCCTTCAGAATCCAGATTGGATTCGTACATTGGAATCCATTGAGGAATCCCGATTCGAAGCTAATGTACGAGCGTGACGTTTTAGTATAGGGATAAGTATGGGAATCCAATTGGATCCCCACGATAATTTCTGCACGGGTCGTCACGGAACTATTTTATATGTATTATATCAAGATTAAAATAGTATGATAGAAAATACACGTTTATCTTTTCTACTCGTATTGTCCAATTTTAACCTCTGCATCGCACGTACACCCACGCACATGACATGATCGCTTTCCCTGCTCTCCAATGCCAGCGCCCTCTACATTTTTAGTTCACACTTCCCCTTTTTTTAGTCCCAAGCCCTTGGCACTCTCGCCCTATTGAAAATCTCGCACACTTTTAAGCTCTTTAACATTTGGTTTCCACGTCGTATGCAAAACGTCGAAGCCGAAACTTATTCGTACGTATCGTGAAATAGGCCGAATCTCTTTTGCCCTGATAGCATATACTTCACGTATTTATATAAGCACGCTCACGAAGTTCGTGGGCGCGGAGGAGACGAAGATCACTTTGAATTGTCGTGTCGCCGAAGAGAAATGTTTGTCCAGCAGCGGGATATGTGAATTTTTCGTACACCCAACGGAGTGTGCGTTGCAAAGTTGTATTCTCAAAAGTTATGCGCACCGATAGTCGCACAATTCCCGATATCGAGGTTGGTGCAATTTTTTTCCCATAATTTTGCAATGTTTCGATGAAAATGGAGGAATAAAAACGTGACGTAAAAAAATAAGATTGAAAAGTGTTAGGATGAACAGCATATTTTCTTAACATTTTGGTAATAATTAATTTTTTTTTTCAAATCTTGCAAAAATTATCTTGGAATGTTTATAGATAATGAACAATAAACCCTCCGAGAATCTTCAAATTTTCTTCGCATTTTAGGGATATACGAAAAAGGAACGTCTTATGCTTTATAAAATTCATAAAGTGAATTTCTTATTTTTTTTAAACGAGTGATTTTCATAAGACGTCTTATGTTTTATAAAGTTCATTTAAAGTGCATTTCTTATTTTTTACAGCACTCGTATTAATAATGCATTAAAGAAAATCTTTCAACAACACTACTGAGATATAAACTATCGAATTATTTTTTACTAGTTTTTATTATAATTATAGCTTATTGTTATAATTATTATGTTTTATCATTATTTTTATCATTATATCTCATTACTTTTCCCATGAAAATATCTAATCATTTTGTCGCTATAATTTTAGCATTTTAATTTCCATGCACCTTCAATATTTAATCTGTTTTTAATATATTTTATTTACTGGAAGTTCCTACTGCCCCAACGCTATACCTGCAAGAAAAAAATTGTCGACGACGCACCCAAGCGTATCATTGCGACAAGTGCAAAATGGAATGGCGCGAAAGTAAATTCAGAGTGAACGTGAATTGGAATAGAAAAAAAAAACCGGGGAGGAATAAAAGCGTAGTGGTACAAAGGTCGGAATAATTATATGATAGCGGAGACTTAATAAAAAAAAATATAGCCTGGCAGGTGCGAATTGCAGGTCTTTGGGCGCCGGAACGCACTTTGAACGAACGGCACCGACGCTCGAATTTACATTTTATTCTTTCAAATATATACACACGGACATGCGCGTGTACATTCTCGACGAATAATAAAAATGTAGGCCGTGGATCTTTTTTCTCTTCCAACGCGAGAACTACTAAATCGATTTCGATGAAGCTTTCACAGAAACACAGCTCGAAGTCTGAAATAGAATTTAGGCTATGGGCATTACGCTGTGTCGTTAATTACAATTAAAAGAAATAAAATTAGAGAAATAAGGAAGATCATATTAACAGAAACGAGCAGAAATGATTGAACAAATGAACAAACAAACAAAGCAACAAAAATTGACGAATTATCATGAGTTATTTTTAATTTTTTCATTTTCATAAATCGTCTCTGCATAAATTTATTTACTTCATAAATTGTCTTTTCGTTTTCTTTATTGTTTTGAGTAAGCGATATATATCGGGAATAAAAAATAAATTCAAACAAAAGACGAAATTGACTAATTAACAGTAATTTGCAAATAACGAGGCATGTTTTTTAAATCTTTTTTCTACATATAATGAAAATGTAAGGATTTCTTTGTCGGTAAATTTTATCTTTTCGAAAAAATCGTACTTTGCCGTGAAATCGAAGATAGCGCATGCACAGTGTGGGCTTGCCGGTCGGGAGGTGCAGGACGACGAGGAGGAGGAGTGTCGATAATGAAAGTGTAAACAGGCGAGGCTCGTGTGTTTCCGAAGCCTGATATGGAGAGATAAAAAGACCGGAAGGATGAGCGAGGCAGAAGAAAGAGCGAGAGGGAGAGAGAGAGAGAGAGAGAGAGAGAGAGAGAGAGAGAGAAGAAATAAAAGAGAGAAGGTAAATGGAAAAAATAGAGAAAGAGAAATAATGGAGGAAGGAACGTGAAAGGAAAAAAAGAAAAAAAATTAGAATATGGAGCACGAGAGACAGAGAGAGAGAGAGTGAGAGAAAGGAAGAGACAGCAAGTAGCAAAGCATAACCTACGACTCCCTGATAAGAAAATAATCACAAGCTGTGCAAGTTCAAACGACACAGTGAACGAGTTGGAAATAAAATCCGTGAGGCTCCAGTAGAGCATACCTTATGTACACGGACACCCCATTAAGCGAGGTTGCTTTATCGTTCTATCGTTCTCTCCAGTACACCGCCATATTTGACATCCTTTAGAGCATATGCAATCGATATCGATCGCTATCCCTCATTGCAGTCTCATCAATGACGAATGTTCCATCAACGTACCGAGAGTATATGTCCGTCTCCCGCAGTGCACAAAATTCCTGCTATTTGATCTGGTTTGAACGATGAACCTCAGAGTTATTGAATTTCTGATGAAACTTTCCTTATTAGAAGAACTGATTTTACGCGTTTGAGAATTTTTGTGCGAACGATAAATTACGAAAAAAAAACATTTATTTGGAATCGCTGCAAAGGTGTTTGATTACTATGACTTAGTAGTTGACTTGGAAGTTTAACTTAGTGGCAACTGCAAACAGGACTCTTTCCATGCAGGCCGTTCAATCGTTCCTTGATACATTTATCTATAGCCACGATGTGGACATACTGAGTTAACTTGACCCAAATGCAGAGATGGGCAAAAAGTAATTAAATTAACAATTAACAATTACAGTTACTATTGTAATAGATAATTTAATTACTTTGTAATAGATTACTTAAGTGATTAGTTACCACAAGTGCCTAGTGTAATTAATTACTATGTAATTTAATTGAAAGTTAATCTAATTACAAATTAATCGATTATATATTAATTCGAATAAGCCGGTTTGCTAACCAATAGCTAAACAATATTTTGATTTTGTAGTTCAAACGAGACGTAAGTTATCACAAACCCAAACAAACCCAAAAAAATTATTTTGTTATTTCATTAGTTTGTAAACAGATTAATAATTGTATTATATTGTAATTTAGGTATTGCCATTTCTGGCGGAGATAGTCGTCTAACAGGACCCTTATTTGAATCCTTACCGATGGAGGATTTTTTCCCCTGTCAAACATCGTCTGGATAATTAAAAAATTAAATTTTCTTGTAAAGAAAGTTAACAGCTAAAGTGTAGCATAGGGAAGAAATTATTTTTTTTTGTAGGAATAACAGCTGTTTGAAAAAAAAAACTTGGATTTTTACCAAAATTTTGAGTTTTAAAAATTAATAAAAAATGAACCGCGGCATCCAATTTTAAAAAATCCTATGCTGATAGAGTAGATCTCGCGATATTTTGTCCACGAGTTTGAAAAGAGGGCCCTACTAGACAATTTATATCACCGCCATTTTCAATTTTTTAATTCTTTTTTTTTTATTATTTCTTCATAAAACTATAGTGTTTTTGTGAATAATAAAAATGATTTTATATATTTACCTAATATTCGCGTACATTTTTATTATTATTTTTATTATTATCCTTTAAGGTGATGCGAAATATCTCTCGCCGCGCCGTCAGCACTGTCGCTGTTCCATCCGTTTTACATAACCTCAAAACAGTAGAAAATGATACGAGGCAACGCTGTGATTCGCGCAAACACGTTTCATCTCTAACTTCAAGTTACTGTCGCATCACTTCGCGGTGTCTCGCACAAACATATAATTGCTCCGAGTAACTGAGATTCCGTAAAGAAGAAATCGAGTTAAGGGAGAAGCCCGCGGGGCTAGCGAGTAAAGAGGGAGCGCGTGCTTGAAGGTTTCTGCGGTTAGGGTCGAAATTATACGCGGAGTGAACCACGAACGTAACTGTCGAAGCTTTCGAGGAATGTGTGCGCTGTGTCAATTGAGTTGACACCGAATCCTACCCAAGGGCTCGAACAACAGGGCGCAAGGGTTGATACGCAGAAGACACACCAGGCATATCTTTCTAACGAATCTTTAGGATTCGCTAACCGTAAAATAACTTTATCGTTGAGTGGAGAATATTAGTGTCAAGTATTACCGAGAGGAGCGGTAACTTAAGGGGGGAAAACCCTTTAGACGCCCGAAAATGAGTCATTTTTCAGGAATTTTTTTAAAGATGATAAAATAATCGCATCATTAAAAAATATTGACATTATCTTATTACAACTTTCAAGTGTTACATTTTTTTTAACCGAACAAAATAGCGACGTTATAAGGTAATCATTTATAGGCGCCTTTTGCGTGATATCGAAAAGTGCTCTATTTGGTTGATTTTTTCTATTGATCTGAAACAAGAATCGAAAATATATTTCGATTATTGACATGTGCAGGGGAAGGATATACCTATAAAAGTATAAAATTAGAAATTGTGTAGGCTTTTAAATCGAATTTTCATATTTTTGACCATTTTTTCGACAATTTTTACCCCAAAAAAGTAATTTATTTACGCGATAACCATAAAACTTTAGGTATATTCTTCCGATAATGCTATAGTGAGAAACTTCCAAAAATTTCAGCCTAATCGATCAATAACTTTTTGAGCTATAACATGAGCAGTTTTTGAAAATGCAGTTTCGAGATAATCGCGTTTAAACTCTCCCTAGTACCCTAGTAATATATTATACTTTCGAAATATGTGAAAAAAATCGATTTTTTCCCCCCTTAAGAAATCGAGCTGGACTATTCGTTCGCCTGTCACCCTCACGAACCTTCGTTTACTCGTCTACAGCCTCAGGCCGGTTAGGGCGACCGGTATCAAAAATCGCTGGATCCTTCAAGCCTAGTAAAAAAAAAACGAGTCGTGGGACAAAAAAAAGCAAAGGCACGAAGGCGATCAATGTGTCGCCTTTTTTATTTCTGCTTTTTTTTCTTCGTTATAGGGCTTTTGGCGGGATCCCCAATCGTTTCGTCGTTTGTCCCTTCATACGTGACGTGAGAAAAAACGTCCAGTCCGTGTGCGTATCATGGAAATTTCGCAAGACACAAAAATAAACTTTTTCTCGAATAAAACGCTCTTCCTCAAGAGCTGTTTTTTTGCCCCCGCAACCTTTCGTTTTCGCTTTTTTATTCCTGAGTACCTCTTTTCTCTCACTTATCCACAAAACAAAACATAAACTCTGTCTGAAACTACAATTTTCTCGAGTTGTTTGGTTTTTCTTTTCTGCAAATCTTGCAAAAACAAATCCTTCGAAAAGTATTTTCTATGAAACTTGGAAAAATTAAAATAACAAGCAACATGATTTGGTACAATGTAGTAATAAACCAACAGTTGCTTGTTAATTGGTTAGGTTTTGAGACATTAACATTAATTGCAATGAACTTTGGAATATTTTTTCTCATACAATGGTAGAAGAACATCTTTCAATCACATTTTCTTTTACTTTTGGGTGCAAAAATAATGAAACTTGTACAATTGGAAATAGTTTCCTCTTGCTTACCCCGATAGGGGCGCCAGCGATAAAGCTTAACGTGTGTTTCGATTGACAATTTTCCTCGATGACAAGAACAACCAGGCACCCTTTAAAGTTAATTGCCCGAGAAGTTAGAATAGATTAGGGGAGTGCGGGTCCCGAATGACAGGGAAGGGTAATACGTAAAAATGAAACGTTTATTTATATTGTTTATTTAGTAAGTGTACCAGGTATGTAAATATGAAACCGGATTTTTTTTTATAGAAAATACACGTTTATTGTATGAAAATGATGAAAGATTTTTTATTCGAAGTATTGTCCATTGCTAGCTATACACTTGTCCCACCTGTCTGTCAATTTGTGGATGCCACGCAAAAAAAAAACTGTTGCTCTTTTGAGGCAAACCAGTCATCGAGCCATTTTCGTACATTTTCGTAAGAAGTGAAGCGTTGCTCAGCAAGTGCGTGTCCCATCGATGCAAATAAGTGGTAATCGGACGGAGCCAAGCCTGGTGAGTAAGCTAAATGCGAAAGTATTTCCCAACTAAACGCCTCAATCGTTTCCTTGACCAGTTTTTCTGTGTGTGATGGTGCATTATCATGAAGCTAAATCACTTTGTATTGCCTTTTCTGATATTCTGGTCGTTTTTCACGCAAAGCTTGATTCAAATCGATCATTTGTTGTCGGTAGCGTTCAGTATTAACAGTTTCATTGTCATCCTCATCCAACAGTGCTTGCAATTCGCTGTCTTCAAACTTTTTTCGGTGGCCTCCAACGTTCTTCGTTTCTCACGTCAAAATCGCCACTTTTGAATTTTTTAAACCACTCAAAGCACTGTGATTTCCCAAGAGCATGCTCACGGTAAGCTTCGACAAGCTCTCGATGCGATTCTGCAGCAGTTTTCTTCAAATGTTAACAGAAAATTAATGCTGTCCGCAAATCGTAATTCCCAGGCACAAAATTCGACATGTTCAGCGCTATAACAACATATGTTGGGATATGAAACTTGTATTGTTGTGAGTTAAAAATCTTTGTCAGATGTCAGCAAATCTATGGGCATCTATGGGCAATTTCCGGTTTCATATGTACAGACCTGGTATACGTTACAACTTAGGAAATATAGATTTTTTTCCAAGTTCCGAATACCCTCAATAAATAAATAATATAAATAAAGCTTTAATACATCTACGAAAAATCTTTTCTAGACAAAAATATTGATTTTCGTCTATAAATGGTACACATACTATTTTGTCCATAAATGGACTGTATCTATGGACCACTTATGGAGAAAAAAAGAAGATACACGAATCTATGCTGATGGTTCAGAAGATTTGCCAGCAATCGATTTCTGAATGCCACAGGGGAAAGTCCGTCGTTCGACCTATTCGGTTTGGGTTCAGGCTGAAAGGAATAAAAAGAATGATATATCATATATTTATATAGTATTCGGTCTATGTATTTCAGGTATCGTGTATTTTCTCTCTCACTCTCTCTCTCTCTCTCTCTCTCTCTCTCTCTCTCTCTCTCTCTCTCTCTCTCTCTCTCTCTCTCTCTCTCTCTCTCTCTCTCCCTCTGTCGATGCATCTTGGATTTCCGGGTCGTTCAATATCCACCTGCAGATTTAGACAATATCTTGCCTCTCGAGGTGCCCGGAAGGCAAGCCGCATGACGTGACGTCTATTGTCAAGGAGAACGCATATTGAACTTTTCCACTTGAGAGGAAAAAACGTGCTCGAGCAAGAAAAAATGAGTGTATATTTTGCAACGTTGCATTTATGGCTGTTTCCTGAACGGCGACTAAAATTTATGATCGTCGAAAAATTATGATGACAATGGCGACAGAACACACATGACGATCTGATTGACGATCTGAACGCACAAGATCCCGGATTCTCTCGACATTTTCATTTGTTCTTGAAGTTGAAGGCCTTCCTCTTCGTGGTTCATCTTCAATCGACTCTCTTCCTTCTGAAAATTCCGTACACCACCGAAACACCTGGGCCCTTGACAAAACACTGTTTCCAAGTGCCGAAGTCTAAAGTATAACCTGATAGCACACCGTTGCTCGAAATTGATGTCACTCATTTTCAGAACGCACTAAAAAAAAACTGTTTCACGAAAAAATTCGCTACGGACAACCAAGTGACTCAAGCGAGTGGAAACTCGTACTGAAGGCGTAGCACTTGTTCACCTGCCGCCGCTCCAAGTCCCGCGTCCCAAGTGTTGCCAGATCGAACGCTACTTCGTCAGTCTCATTACTCAACTTACACACCTCGTATAACTCGTAGAATGGTTAAAGAAAAAAGATAAATTGATAATTACAGTTTAGCATGCCGCCACTTTGTAAAATGTTTTTATTTTTTTGACTTTTACTGAATCTGGTACAGAAAATCAATATACTCATACTGATTAAAGAACATGTTTGGTTTTTTTCGCACTCATACAACGTCCACAACATTACATGATAATAAATTGTCAACTCAAAAGTTCATGATAATAATTTTTTCTCCTTTTGTACATGTTCTTGAAGGATCAATATAGAGGTGTAAGAAATTTCAGAACCACAACTGAAAGTCCAAAAATGACCAGTAAATGGGCAACTTACTGTACAAAGCATACGCGGCGTATTCCGCAGCGGCGGGGAAATGTTTTTTTTTTATTACTTGTTCTCTAGATGCTATCACCCCCCTTGATTTGTCTAATAATTAATTAGAATGACCGACATGTTTGCATGCACCTGCAAGTTTCATGATACTAACCTGTGAGAAAGCATCAACTTGTGACCGTTACATTTTCCTAATTATGATCTGATCGTTTCGTTCGAAGAAAAATTCTAACACACATTCGCGAGTTCAGTTATAATTATTTATATTCAATTTTATGTGCTTTCCTTTAGAAATGTTAAAAACACTTTTGCTTATTATCTTCCTCCCGTTTCCAAGTAATGTATTCCTTTCATCGGTTCAGGAGTGCTATTTCCCACATTGTAGTTTTCACTTTGATATGCATTTCTACATGACGATGATTTTTATTACTGATAATCGGCTTTATTCATCGGATAAAGCTGCACTTATAAAACCTGCGCATTCATAGATGTCGATGAAGTAGCGAGTCTTGTGAGCAACCAGCCGAGAAGCTATTCCTATGATGCTGTTATTGTATACAAGTGGTGCACCGATATCGTCCTGCAATTATAGCCGTATAAGATGAACAAGTATATATACAGTGGCGTGAAAAACTTTCGGGCCACCCTATTTGTTGAGTAAAGTGATAAAATATTTAGGTGTATTGGCATACACCTTCAGTAATCTGTTTTTCAACATTCGTAGCAGAATTGAGTCGAAGTATATCTTTTAAATTATTTTTTATGACTCGTAGAATAATGAGAAAAATTGCAAAAATTGAGAATCAAAGTTTAGCATTCCGGCAGTTTTTAATTTTTTTTTCTGCCGAGTCTGATAACGCCCAATTATATAGATTGAGAATATGTTTAGTTTTCTCTTCACATTCATGCAACGCCCGCAACACTGGTCGCCCATTGGGGGCGTTTTCCGCGCGCCGTTGTAAACAAACGTACAAAAATAAATGAAAATAAATTATCTTTTTTTTTTAATTTCATACGTATTCTTAAAGTATCAATAAACATTTGCAAAAAGTTCTAAAAGAAAACTGGAACATTTTAACAGTTATTCAATCCAAAAAATCATCTCCAAAACAGAGCTCTAGACAATAATTGAATTTCCGATTTCCGATCCACGTTGCCATAAAGCTTGCGGGAAGCAAAATCAAGCGATTATAGTGTCACCACAATGATACCACGGGCATCCATTGCGAGAAAAGCGAAATCTAAAACTAGTACTATACCAACATTTACGTAAAAATGACCCTAATTTTGTTTTCTTAATGTACAATATTTGACAAAAAATTGTAGTCCGAAGTTCGGCTATTTTTTATAATTTCGAATGATGCTATTGGTTTTAAAAATGCAGAAATTCGCGATTCCTTAACATAATCTATACCGACTTGATTATTGTGTTCCGTATGATACGTGATTTTGAATATCCAGAGATAAAGCAATGAGTTAATGCCATTTGCTGATGGACCCTATTCCTCGTTACCCTCTGTTGTTCTGACCAGTGAAATCCTTTGTAACCACGTGTTTTATAGTCAAGAATGTTATAGTAACGAACCTTTGATCCTTTCTTCCGAAGCGTTTATTCAATTAAGCATTTCCGTGAAAATGTCCCCAGTAAAGGAAGATGTGTAGGGTCCTAGGGTTAAGTCCCTTCCTAATCTTGTTTTTTTTATAATTGTTTTCTATTTATTAAACCAAAATCGTATTTTTTTTGTGTTCGTAGTGTCCAAATTTTTATTTGAAATCATGATTTTTCGCGTATTAATCCCAATCTAGAGAATATTTCGAAATTCCCGACGAATATCGTATCTGTTGATTTTCCAACAGTATTATATTATTGATCAAATGCAGTACAATTTAAAATATTGGCGCAGAATGTATATATATTTTACCTTCATATCGCACTCACTTGCCCCATTATTGCATACACGAATTACTTGCACACGAGCGAAACTTTGAATCAACCAATTGTATGGATCTTTGCTCGATTATATATTTGGAACAATACACAATTACGCTCCATTCCTTTTGCTTCCGCTCATCTCCCTCTCATGCGGGTACAAAGCGATCCCATCAACGATAATTAACTACCATTATAACGGGGTTCATTGTCGAATATCTGCTCCTCATCGTGATAATCTCTAACTCGCTCTCTCTCCCTCCTTCCCTCTCTTTCTTTCTCCTTCTTCACCGTCCCCCTGTCTTCCTTCCTCTCCTCAATTATAATTATTATTATTTCTTATCATTCTTATTATCATCATTATTATTGTTATAACTATTAATTTTTATTCAGCCTCCTATTTATTTCATTATTTTTATTGTTACTTTTTATTTAGCTATTATTTGGTCATTATTTTTATTATTTTTTTCATTGTTACCAATATTTTTTGTACTTCCGATTACTTTTAATTTATACATTTAATTGATCAAACCACTTCTCTCTCTCTCTCTCTCTCTCTCTCTCTCTCTCTCTCTCCCTCTCTCTCTCTCTCCCCAGGTCTCGTTCTATTTCCCTCGTCCTCGTCGGAGTACATCGATACGAGGCACTTCAAAAACTCGTGCTCTCAGGCTGATTGGTGCCCGGACAAACACAAACTAATGGCCGATGTTTCCGCCCTTTGATTTTGCCGTCAATGCAGTCTAGTTTCTACCATTTGCGGTCGAAAGTTTCGAATTCGAACGAGCTATATTTAGGATGCATTCGTGCATTCCTTATAAAGGGCACTATATCACACGCGCCACAGTCGATCTCAAGTATCGCAATCGTTTCGAGACTGCAAAGCGTGCAACACGAGATTCCCTAATGGGCATGACCTGTGTACTGTAGATCTAATATTCAACAAACTCTATGTCCTTTGACGTCTGCAGTGTAATTAGGCTTATATATAGTAGAATGCAAAAAAAAACCGCACCGGCGCAATTCATGATAGCGTAGTGGACGATCTGACCCTTCACAATAATCGTCATAATTCGGTCTTTATGTGGAATTATTACAAAATCTTGAATATCTTTACAGCAGAAATAAAAGAAAAAGTACAAAGAGAATTTATATGAAAGAAAAGTGATACAAGAATAATGTGTTGGTCGTGTGCAGTAAATAATTGTCGATGCAAATCTATACGAGGAAAAAGTGATAAAAAAAAGAATGGAAAGAAAGAAAAGATTTCGTAACGTCGAAAGAGCGTTCTAACGTGGAAAGCGTCTTGGTGGAAGGCTACACTAACCAATAAGCTAATCAACGAGCCAACCGTGTATCATGGCCTTGCTGTTCGAAAGTTTTCTAATTCCAAAGTCGAAATGAAGAATGCTATTAGGTAAATGCTTGAGCACAAAACCTCGACCGACGAAAAGCCACAGTGCTCCATGGGTGGAGGCTTCACGAATGAATTATGAAATTTATTTTTTAATTGGCGAATAAGAAAAACCCAAACTATAAAAAGACGCTAATCTATAAAAAGATGCGATAATAATACGTATTTTTTAGATCAAAAGCTTACGCGAACCCCTTAAATATCAGATCTGATTTTCATCAAACCCTTACCCTCCGTGGATGTTATTGGGTGCATACTTCGGACACTTCTAATATGACTGCTAAAAATATATTATTTAAAAAAAAGTTTTTTATAATAAATACCATGGATTTCTATCTCTATAAATATGTAATCATTACATATACATACGCGACAACTTTCACGAAACCCCGTGAACGACTGGGTCTAGATTAATGTGCTTGGATTAATTGTAGGAAAATTTCTCGCTGTTTCTGGACTACACGAGTTTTATACGATAACTTCAATTCATGGCGCTATGAATAACTGTCATTCGATACTGAATGCGGGTTTCAATGCCCCAACTAAATTCACATCTGATTGGTGTATTAGAATGACGTTGTGGCTCCTTTTATTCACCATTACGTTATTTTACTATAATAGTTATGCATCGCATATATAATAAAATATTTTCTTACCTTTTCATGCTGAGAAGTATATTAAGTTATTGAAACGGAAACATTCTCAATCAATGCATATTTTTGCATTCGTTCGCTGCTCCGATATACTCGTATATATATATTTATAATTCAGTTTTGCACGAAGCAATGTGCGAAGTAGCGACAGTGTGGCAATGTGAGCGCAAGACCGCAGCATTATCCGACAAGAGGGTGCTCCATCGGCGCCGAATAAACGATATAGCAAAGTGGAGAGCACACCACAGAGCATCTATCAGACCACTCGATTTATGTGCAGGGTGTCCCGAGTCTCACTTCGGTACTTCATAGGACGGATAGACCGTCAAATTCTGAAGAGAAAAGTCCCTATCCATTTTTTTCTTCGACGCATCATTGAATGAATATTGATTGAAGAGTGATAGCCAATCGGCTGCAGCGCCCAGCTTTCTACCACGCTCTGAGCGTATCTGTCAGGGAGGGGCGGGGCTCGCCCCACTCCATGCCTACCACTCCCCGTCTGGAGCACTTCTCCGTGCACGCGATTGGCCCATTACTAATCAATTGATATCCAAGCAACGATTCATCCGACGGAATAATGCATCAGGACTTTTCTCTTCGGAATTTCACGATCTCCCCAAGCAGCAATGTTTCGACTGTCACTTTTGAAACACCCTATAAATATATATAGGGTATTAGCACTCTCCGACTTTATTGCCACTTCGCTCGGGCGTGCAGGTCTCGTAGTGAGATGCCCTGTGGCAACGAGCATCGGGAAATCTACTTTTACCTATTATCGAACTTCCGTGGTCACTTTCCTGTTCCACGTTCGTCACCCCTTGCTTGCTTCTTCCGTCGAGCTCCACCGAGAACGGGAGTCAAGTGCTTTTTATTTACCCTCCCTCTTGCTCGAGTCTTTCAGGGGATGAAAAAAAAGACTTCTTTTGACGAAACATCTTCGATCAATCAACCAGCTGCAAGTGTCATTCCTGGTGGTCTCGGACCACGTATATACCTCGAGTATTAATTGCAAGTTGTATATCCCCCGAAAAAAAAATGAGAAAAATTTTTTCCGCCTGAGGCTAGATCCACGGGATCACCTTTTTCATATATACATCACATGAACCACTTCTGTTCTCCAAGTGCTTTGCGAAGGATCCATTTTTCGTCGAGGTTCAAGAAGGATGAAATCATTTTGATCGTAGGTACTCTCATTTCTCGAAGATAGCCCAGATCGGTAGCGTTCATCGTTACGATAAGCGTGGACCATCTAGAAAAAAAAGCTCGAGGAAAAGTCGCTCCACGCAACCGGACACACTTCGCCTCGATCGATCCTCATCACGCCCCTCATCTTACCTAACCTTCGTAAATCATTTTCCGTCGTCGTGAACTCGTAAAATTCCCAACCATTTTTATATTTCTCTGGATTCCATCGAGTACTCGGCACATCCTTCTTTTCCATTCAATTTTTGCATCCTTCGCATTTTTTCCCGACCTCGATAATATCTATCGTATCTTTTAACGTCCCTTCGGAAAAAAAGAAAAAGGTGAGGGGTTTTATTTTCCGCGAATCAGTGAGGACGATACTGAGGGGAACGTAAAATAATGAAATTGCACGGTACAGAAAACGTGCCTTTGTGCATGACTGCATGGATGTACGAATGAGATTCTACCATAGCATCGAAGATTCCACATAGCTCGCTCGATACCATCCACAAGTTGCGAAGAATTTTTCATCAAATTGTACGCTGCACTGCGAAAGATCTTTATACATTACTGTACAGTAAGAAAGATAGTCAAGTATTTCTTTGAACCCATAACTCTTCATCAGCATTTTTTTCTCTCTCTCTTTCTCTCTCTCCCTCTCTCTCTTTTGCTTCTCGTTCTCCACCTGCATTTTTAAACTTATGAAAATGAAAAATATTCTCTGTATTTTAGCTGTATGCATATTTGCATTAAGAAAATGCAAAAAAAATCGATATTTAATTTGCGTTCCCATAGCAGAGAATGTTAATATATATATTTTTTTTCTGCGCAGCTAATTTAATATAGTGTTTTAACGATATAGCATAACTCAATTTTCAAAAGTGGCACACCATTTTCACGAAGTTTCTTTCTTTTGGCTCAAGCCCCTGGTATTTCACATATAAAAAAAAAACATTGAGAAAATGTTTCAGAAAATATTAACACGTGATCTCATTAGCGATCGCGAAAACAAAATTAAAATCGTACTGAGGGGAGCAAACGCGTACTTCCGCGCCTGGACTACTGAATGGTCAGCGCTTAAGCCAAACAAGACTCACGTCAAAATAATTAATTAATTCCTATGCCGAATATCACATTTATTGAGCTTTGTATTAATTTTTTTTAACGCAGAAAAGCCATGATTTTAAGAGTTGAAAAAATATTTGTAAATAGTTTGCTCAACCTTTCAAATTAATCGTTAAATGCAATACACCGTATTTTTGCTCGGATGCATCGTTTGAACGCGATGTATGGTTTTTGATACTGAATGCATTTAAACAAACCCAAACAAACCCATAGAGCTCACTTATCGCGAGATTTTTTTAAATAACTATATACTAACACTTTTGTTATGGCCTCGAAGACAAACAATTTCCTGAATTTGTTAAATCCAGGAACTGGAGTGTCAACGGTTTATGGTAGCGATCTCCTTTTCGAGCTGTTAATGAGGAAATTCCGCGTTTTTCAAATGATAGCGTTCGCTGGATCCAATACGGATATATTTGCGAATATCTGTATACAACGGCAATTATGTATATGCATGTAGATACGCGCGCGCGTACATTATAATGAGTACGTATATATATACTTCTATTTTCATTACAGCCTGTTCTCAGATCTGAGAAGTCTTGCTGGAACGACCCTCATGAATCTCTTGGCGGCTCTCTTTATGGTGCAGCTGCTTTTCATCGTCGGAGTTGGCGGTGTACAGGCGAGTAATCACAAATTATTATATTACCGTGGCGTTATGCGAAAGCTGCCGAAACTTCCCTACTTTGTTGGAAACAAGCTGATCACATTCGGATTAAACGTGAAACGAAGATCGGACCAATAGAGTTACGCAGATCTCATTTTGAGTTATGCAGCGCTGATTTTGAGGCCGTTCATCAAAAGGATTTAACCCAATTTCAGGCTGTTGATCAACAGAGATCTTTTGATCAACACAGAGTGCTGAAGAAAGCACAGAGACTGTCGACCAAAAGACTGGCCGAATTTAAAGAATAGCCAAGAAAAATATGAGGCTGCCCATCAAAAGAAGTTAGCACAGCTTGAGGCTGTCCATCAAAAGGAGTTAACCCAATTTTAGGCTGTTGGTCGAAAGAGGTCAGCACAGTTTGAGCCTAACAATCAAGAGAGACTCAACAGACTTAAGGTAGCCATGGAAAAACGTTGCCACAGTTTTGGGCTGTTTTTCAGAAAAATGCGGTACATTTTTAGAGCCATCATCCACCAAAGCGGAGATGAGCGGAGCTAGGAAAAAAAAACAGCCATAATCGCCCTCTCAGCTTCCTTGGACATGAGTTCAGCAGTTGATTGGTTTCTCTTCCTATCTTCGCTTTAATGGATGATGGCTCTAGTCTGTCCAACATAAGAGCTGAACACAGTTTCAATCTTCTCACGAAAAGGGATTAGCACAACCTTACTAGGGGGTTTTAAGTACTATGGAGGTTTAAATAGCGTTCACCCAAGGATTTTGGTACACTTAGAAAATTACATTGGGCTGATCCCCATATTACCGATGCAGAAATTTCTTAGGGATACCTAAGTTCCGATCGGATCACGATCGGGATATGATACGGATTCCCTAGAAGGGGCTTCCTCATCGGAATGGCGCCCACTACGCAGCACAAGGCGGAGACGTGGTGGCAAGAATTTAAAATACGTATTTCAAATACGTATAAATATATTTTTCTTAGCAAATTAAATACATATTTTCTTAGTTCGAACGATCTCCATTTCATTTAAATATAATTACTCAGAATAAATAACCTATAGCACTTTTCTCCAAGAAATATAAGTCTTTCAACGTCTATATATTGTTTTTTTCGAAAAATTGTATTAAATGTAAAGAATTTTGTTCGAAATACTGTTATTAAAATATATAAGTTTTGACAGTTATACTGTAGATTCAATTTTTACCTAATCTTTTTTAGATCCTTGAATAAATGATTTCAGAAAACGTCCAGCGTCTCTGGCTGATACGGATCGATTCCTCCTGATGATTCTTACATTCATCCCTGGGATCCGATTCGATAACGAACTAGATCTTCTTCTAGAAGTTCGGGATTCTAGCATGTATCCTATGCAAAGTTTCTATTTGGATTCTGACTAGAATCCTTAATAGTTCCGGCTTAGGATCCTGGCTGGAATCCTATTTGCAAGCGTTACATTTTGTTCCCGGATCTAATCTGACGGGATCCCGATTGAGGAACCAGGATCCTAGTCCGAATCAGACTGTATCCATAACAATATTTCTGCACGGGCATGATTTAGTCGGAAACTACCGATCCAAAATATTCAAAAACCCCTATCCTGAGAGTAGATTTTCAATCGACCATCATTGTCTGAAATCGCTATTGGAGTTCAAGTAGGGTTCCCGCAAACGGGTACCTGTGCAGCCTTCAAAAGTGGCTAGCACAGCCTCTGTACGTCAAAAAGAAGGATCATTCCAGACTCCCAATCCAAGAGCACAAACTTTCATCTGCTGTCCTTCAAAGTTTGCGACGAGCTTCCGAGGAGTTTGGCCAACATAATGATCTCCAACGAAAAGTCCTCTATCTCTAAGGGCACGAAATGTCTTCTCCCCTATGTAGGAACTTCTGATCTCAATGGGGAAAGAAGTTACCTACCTATACCTTCACAATGTCCAACCACACTCCGGATATGATGAATCGTAGCGGGCGAATAGTCGGTATTAGGATTCGATTAGGGAGATATGTAGAATATTTGATGCGTCAGCGGATACGAATCGACCATCATCGACGTTCATATTTTAATACCAAAAGTTCGTCCATGACGATGCGATAGGGAAGGAGAATGCTGACGACGTCAAAGCGCTTCGTTTCCTCACTTCTTTCCTTTCATCTTCGAGCCTTGCCTCAGCTCTGTGGCCCATCTTGTGGTTCTCTTTATACTTTTTTTCTCCTTTCTCTCTTTCTCTCCGCATACCACATTTAGTCAAGGATGCCATTGGAACCCTCAAACAAAGGCCCCTATCGGATTACCCGTATCTTAGCAATTCCTTGCTCAATCGATTCGCCAATTTGAAGGTGCAACCCCGCACTTCTAACCTACTCCATATACAGCCCGAATAACTGAGATAAATCTGCCATAAGTTATTTAGATTCCGAATTCATCATTATTCCTACAAACCGGTTATTTAACTGAATTTGTTCGGCTTTTGTAAAGTTGCATCTGTCATTATTATCATCGGTATAGAAGCCGAGAGGATTTTACTGTTAGAAGGGCGAAAGAATTAGAGCGATCAGCTTGTTTGTGGCGAGCTGCTCCCTTAAAGTGAGATAGTCTCTTATCTCCCGACATTTCAGTTAAAACCCGTTTTCAGTTTCCACACGTTTTACCTATTAAAACATAGTTCTGACTGAACGCCTTCGTTTAAAATAGTTTTTCCTAGTGAAATCTAGAATTTGTTGATTAATAAATTTGAGTGTTAGTTAAAACTAGTTTCTTTGGGTTTTCCTTTCCCTCAAAGTCCGCAAATTTACGCTTTTTCCTAGTGAAAACTAGAATTTGTTGATTGATAAATTTGAGTGTTAGTTAAAACTAGTTTGTTTGGGTTTTCCTTTACCTCAAAGTCCGCAAATTTACTCACGCTTTTTCCTAATGAAAACTAGAATTAGCTGATCAATAAATTTAAATGATAGTTAAAACTAGTTTGTTTGGGTTTGGGAATCAGTTTTAACTGTTTAATTCCGTTGGAAATAATTTTTCCGAGTTAAGACGAGTTTTAACTATCATTTAAATTGATTTATCAGTAAGAATTAGTTTTTGCCAGGGAAAACCGCATTAAACTGAAAACGGGTTTAAACTGTAACATATACATAGACCCATCGAATGTGTTTTCACTTATTCTTGTTAAATTGTTAAGAGTTTGGGGATATCGATAGTTTGGACAACGAAAACTTTATCGATGTAACTCCAAGAGGAACTCCCTCCCTCCCTCCTTCCCTCTCTCTCTCTCTCTCTCTCTCCGCTCGCTGAACGTTATTTCGAACTATCGTCAACCACCGATTGTCGTGGCTTCTAAACTTCACCGAGACAGCCATTAACTCAATCTATGAATTGTCATGAGTTCGAGAAGACCATAAGTCGAACACGATCTGCGGTATAACGTATCCATGACATTTATAGTCGTATTTAATTTGAAAATTCGCGTAATCCAATCAATATCGGTGATGAATTTTCTTTCGAACCATTGTCTTGTCCGTTGTGATCGGGCCAGATTCGGATATAGCCTCGTTAAAATGCTAGTGCTAAAGCACTCGTCCAAAAGAGAAACGTCCACAATATCTTACATTTTATGGAGCAAATTGTGCAATGTTGCAATTACATATTGAAATCAGCTCGCAAGAAGATCTTATGGGTTCGACTATCGTGTCAATGAATCGATCAATATCTAGGTAACGGTGTGGCGGAGTGAAAAACCGCCAAGGACTTTTCTTCTCAGAATGTCGCAATCTATCCACCCTGTAAATTTTCCCCTGCGACTTTAGGGACACCCTGTATATGGTGTATATCTTTTTCACACATCTGTAGCGTACGTACAAGGGTTACTCGATTTAGCTGTGTTCGGAGGTTGAGATTCGAGGGAGCCGAATCCAAAGGGAAGGTAAAAGTGGTCTTTTATTCGAATACGTTCGATTTGTAGGCTCTGTAAATGGTCACGCAAACGTATGCACTTGAAACGAATTGAAGTACAATGCAAAGAGACGATCGACGAAAAAATTGTGTTGCGTATATACGTCGATCGTTTGCCGAACGAACACCCACACACACACACACACATACCGAGTTCATCTGTATTTTAGTTAAACGCGAACTTTACACGGACCACCCTTTCATACAAAAACGACCTCTTACCTTACTCTCGCCTCACCAAAGAGGAAGGTCGAGGGTGGTTCGCTGATGAAGATTTTCCGTCTTAATTGGAACGTAACGCATATATATATATATATATATATATATATATATATATATATATATATATATATATATATCTGTACATATCTATGCATCGAGCGTGAAAATAATTCGTCGTCGTTAATAGATCGCGAACGAAATGCTACGACCACGAAGAAAAATCTGTATTCCATAATTATATGCGAGATGAAAAGGAAGTGGAGAAGAACTTGAAATTTCTCGCGATGCTTGGGTTCGTTCTAGATTACGAACGAGCGAATATGAAAAGAAAATATCCCTTTTATACACACTCTCTGTCTCTCTGCCTCTTCAACTCTCTGTTTATCACTATTATTATGATCACCTGTCATGATAATCATTATTATATGATTTATCATTATTATTATTCTGATCATTTGAATTTATTTTTATCAACATTAAGTATTATTATTATTATTACTACGATAATGATGGTGATGATTATTAGTATTATCATAATTATTATTATTCTTGTTATTTCTTTTATTCTATCATTGCTTCTTTTTTATTCTTATTTTTTTTAATTTTTATTTCTTATTTTTATTCTTTTAGTTAAATTTCATTATACTTCGATGTTATTATTGGGACGTTGAACAAGTTCTCGCTGTTTTCCAACAGATGGCGTTACCAGAACAGCGTGCGTGTAGATTAAAATGTGTAACGCATCTATAAAGAAGTACTGTAAGCATGCTTTAAATTCAGTGTATGTCATTTCGCCGAAGTGTAAACAACTTTTTTTTCCATAGTGTTAAACGTGTCAAATTTCGTGGCAAAAAAAAAGAGTTTTTGCGGGGAATTTTACTGCACTAAGTTTGTTTTTTTTTAATCTGCAGCTGAAGCACACAGAATTCTTGTTGAGACTTGTGGCGACCATGCTCTGTCGGAAACAATACGCAGAGATTGATTCGGACGCTTAAAAAATAATGATTTTTATGTTGAAGATAAAGAACGCTCTGGCACACCGAAAAAGTTTGAAGACGAAGAAGTAGAGGCACTACTTCATGAAGACTCATGTCAGACGCAAGATGAATTTGCAGAATCATTAGGAATTGATCACACAACAGTTTCGAAACGTTTGAAAGCATTAGGGATTATTCAAAAGCAAGAACATTGGGTGCCGTGCGAGTTGAAGCCGAGCGACGTCGAATGGCGTCTTTTCACGTGTGAACAGCTACTTCAACGGCAGAAAAGGAAAGGTTTTTTACATCGTATCGTAACTGGCGATAAAAAATGGATACACCACGATAACTCCAAGCGTTGAAATTCGTGGGTTAAGCCCGGCCATTCATCAACATCGTCGGCAAAGTCGAATATCCATGGCTCCAAGCTTCTGCTCTGTATTTGGTGGGATCAGCTGGGTGTAGTTTATTATGAGCTGCTCAAACCAAACGAAACCATCACGGGATATTCTGATCGACTACAATTGATCCATTTGAGCCGAGCATTAAAGGAAAAACGCACGCTATACGAGCAGAGACATGACAAAATGATTTGGCAGCATGACAACGCTCAGCCACATATTGCAAAACCGATGAAAACCTACATGGAAACGCTTAAAGGGGAAGTCCTACCCCACCTGCCGTATTCATCAGACATTGCCTCTTCTGATTATCACTTGTTCTGATCGATGTCACAAGGCCTGGCTGAGCAGCGCTTCCATTCTTACGAAGATGCCAAAAAATGGGTCGACTCTTGAATAGCCTCAAAAAAGTGTTATTTAACCGACGTGAAATTGAAATGCTACCAGAAAGATGAGAAAAAGTAGTGGCTATCGATGGACTATACTTTCAGTGACATGTTTTTTTGCTAATTTTTTTCAAATAAAGCATTAATTTTCACGAAAAAAAACAGCGAAAACTTGTTCAACATCCTAATATTATTATAATTATAATTATTATATAAGATTTCAATATCTATCTAGCTTTTGGGTCCATCCATTTCTGTTTGCGCTGGATCGCAATTTCATTCTGCTCGCATTTGTCACGACGAATTCCCAGCATATCTCGATTCTTGCAGCAGAAAGAGAAAATATATGAGCCCTTGATAATATTCTGAGGGACGGTTGTAAAAAGTGAGGTCTTAAAAAACCGATGCAGCGAAATGTTTCGTGGACGAGAGAAGTATTGGAAGACTTTTCACGCGACCTCGCGAGACTGGAGGTCTTGGACTTGCAATGGAGAGCCAGGGGATTCTCTCTCTCTCTCTCTCTCTCTCTCTCTCTCTCTTTCTATCTCTCTCTCTCCCCCTCTTTCTCTCTCCCTCTCTCTCTCTCTCTCTCTCTCTCTCTCTCTCTCTCTCTGCGATTCTGTGATCTTTCAGCTTGCATTTTTCTTATTTTCTTTCTTTGAAAAGTTCTACCAAAGCGTTCTGTCGTCCGTGAAAATTGGTGCCTGTGAAAAAGCGCGCTTCGAGGCGACGATGCCGGAATGAAGATGACCAAGAGAATCGTTGGCGCAAACCTTCGAATGTAGATGCCGAGAAATCTCTCAGAGACTTGATGCAGTTTCGATTCAGAGTCCTAAGATATTTGAAAGCATACCAGGAGGATGGAAAGTCCTATATATAATATTCCCCGTTGCGCGTACACCCACGCAGGCCAATATATATGGCAGCAAACAAATACGGGGAAAGGATAGCAGTAGTCCATTCCATAATCAAAGACCAACATCAAAGATAACAGAGCCATGCTGTTTTCAGTGAAAGTTCTAATCAAATGCTACTACCTACAATTGTTTCAGATTTGTTTAATTGACCGTTGAAAGTTTAAGGGGTATCGTATTGGACATTAATTTAAAGCTTGATATGTCGTAAATGGGGCTCAACGGGTCTGCATGAGCTTGAGATCCGAAAAATCGGTCGATTTTCAATATTTTTTCAGATGAGAGTATTGATATGACGAGGTCGGAATTTTACACTCAATCAATAAATAGTCGTTCCAAGTTTGAGTTTTTTTTTTTCATTGAAAAATATCCATAAATAATGAAGTTATTATTATTTAAACAACGTTCCGCCGCTCAGCATGGCCAATCGATGTAGGCGGTTCTGGTAACTAGACCAATCAGAAATGAAAAACAAGAAAACGTGGTTTTATTATAATAATAAAATTATTGTATGTTCGGATAGTTTTTCTTTTGAAAATTATGAAAATGACAAGCTGCAGGGAAACAAAATTTCGTTTTTCGACGAAAAAACAACTCTAATCAATCGTTATCAACGAATGGATGAACAAATACAAAAATTATTTTATCATACGAAAGAAAATGTTAAAAAAGTATGCTCTGCCTGAATTTGAAATGAATTGAGATGATAGATTTTGAGATACGACTTACACCGTTTCATAAAACATAGTTTTACGTAAAATGCAAAAGAAAAAGGGGTTAGTAAGGGTAGCATGGTAGTTCAGAGCTCCGAAAAAACTTTTTTTTTGTATGCACATATTTAAACATACTTCCTGTCCACAAAGGGACCACAAAGGGTTGAAGAGAGATCGATTTTTCACTTGGCACTGGTTCAGCCTTAGGGCGATGTGAGTACCGGAGTCTGCGGTCTCAAGTTGATGTATCCGAAAGTAGAGGCTAGAACATCGCGGAAGTATATAGTCATGTACACGCATCTTCGAAGACCCTCGTCGAAAAGGGCTTTTCGTCAGGTCAATTTGAGTGGCGGTGGGTGGTATTGAGAAGTAAATGGCGGGGGTGGGGGGGGGGGGGGGATTATCGAATATCTAAGGGCGTTGACTGCTATGGTATATCTCGCTAATACACGAACCTTCAAGACGTCGCGATTCGTCGCTCCCCTTCTCCACGTATATATATATATATATATATATATATATATTTTCGCCCTTTCTCGAAGGTCATTGAGTCGCGTTTTCGCAATCTCATCCCGAGTGCGGAGGGAACAAAAGCTTCCGGACAAATAGTTCCGTGCTCTCTTTTCCACGAGAAAAAATATCTCGAAGCGTGCTCTACCCTTGCTAATGGAAGAAAGAGAGAGAGAGAGAGAGAGAGAGAGAGAGAGAGAGAGAGAGAGAGAGAAGGGAACCAGATTCAAGCTTCGGTGCTGATAGGCCAACAGTGATGACATTTCAATCCACGACGATCAAACAAATTGGAAAACGAATATAGTTTTGTAAGATTTCTTTTTTTTCGCTTCGATTTTCATTGACGAATTAGGAAGTCAAATTTGTGTGATGTGGCATAATTGAAAGTCATTATCGAGTTTTTTTTTCCCGTGCGATCTGGATGAGATAAGAGATGAAACGTGTAAGAAAAATTGACCGGGTTTGGTAGAGCAATCAATGAAACAATTGAAAGAGGACATAGGGAAAACGCTAGAAGTGAAAGAGCAAAGAGTGGATTGGATTGACTGTACGGATGAAGAATTGCTCGGTATGTTTTATTCTTTTTTTCAATGTACCTTACGCAATTAGACTTGGAGCCGCTCCAAGAGGCTTTCGGCCAAAGTTCACCAATGGATGATGGGTACAAGAACCTGACGACGGAAGAGAAATCTTTTTTATCGATTTAAATATTACATCGATGGAATAGTGAATAATATAAATTTGAATAGTAAGGTTAAGTAGCCTTGCCACAGTCACATTGAAAAGTTGATTTCGTAGTTTCTTATTCTCCAGTTAATCGACGAAAGCCTCGAAATATTGCGAAGTATCCTTATAATGTAGTTTTTACATCTTATCGGGATGTAAAAACTTAAAAGTAATGAAGAAAATGATAATAAAATAAAATAAAACGCTATATCTCTGAAACTGAACGTTCAAAGTTCTTGACTTTCTTTTACAAACTTCACGTTATTGCGTGAAAGGTGAAATTTTCCACTGTTCCCGATAAAGATACGTGTAAACTGTGCAATTTTTTATTGCCAATATATCGAATACGAAACGGTGAATCCTTTTGAAATTTTGCACAAAATCACTTAATACTGTCCTGAATGTGTCCTCAAAATCGAAGAAAATTCTATAGAAAAACGCCTTGGCGAGACTACTACCTTAAATTCATTAAATAGTGAATATTGAACATTTGGATAGTAATGTTTTGGAATGTTAAGATGATGAGATGTCGATTATAAATTTGAATATTAAATTGATGAAATATGAAAGTGATGAAACAGCAATTGTTCGAAATTTTAATATTAAACTGATAAAATAGAAAATATTATAAATTTCAATATTAAATTCATGAAATATCAAATTGACGAAATTGTGAATATTATAAATCTGTACAGTAAATTTATGAAATAGTGAATATTATAAATTTAAATATTAAATTGATGAAATAGTGGATATAAGAAATTTGGATAATAGATTGTTGGAACGTTAAGACGACGAAATACTGAATATTATAAATTTGAATACTATATTTTTGAAATGTTAAGTTGACGAAGCAATGAATATTAGAAATTTGAATATTAAATTGATAAAATCTCAAATTGATGCGACAGTAAATATAAAAAAAAATTGAATGTGAAATTGATGAAATAATGGAATATTAGAAGTTTGGACATTAAACGGACGAATTAGTTACAAGTTTGCCATAAAAGTCGAGGGTATGGGATCGTAAAAGGGCTCAAGGGTATTAGCACAACCCTTCAAAAATACCGCACCATCCAATATAAACCCCAATATTACTATAAAATAATAAATAAACAAAGAAAGAATATAAACTAATAAACTGTCCATCGATCCTCAAAAAATCCGGAAAACCTTCCCTACCCTATTTACCATACCAACCTCTTCAAAATATTTTTTTCTTTCTCCACTGTCCTCGCTATTATTGTAGTTATTATTTACGGTTTGCTGTATTTTTCTACATATAAATGTAAATAACGCCCGCATATTTCTCGAGCTCGAGAAAGCGGTGACTTTTTGCTTTCGCTCCGTCCCCGCGTACGGTGTTATTCGCTCCGGGTTGAAAATGGTTATTAGATTTTGGTCCGGAACCGCGGATGTTTTCTGGATAACAGTTTCCTCGTTGATCACGCGTATCCCTGAATCCTCTCGCCGTTCCGTTCCGCACTCGATTTCCCCTTTCAATCAACCTTTTTCTTTTATCTCTTTTAAGATGCGATCTACTCGATCTTCTCCGTGTGTCGTAAGTAACGCGACGATCTTGCAGCAATCAGTCAAGACTGACGAGGCAAATAAACAAAAAAAAACCAAACAAAAAATGGTCGCATTAAGGGGATTCTTTTTTTTGTGCATTTTATAACATTGAAGTGTGCACCGTTGAAGAGTGCATTCATATGTAGGGGAAGGTGGGGGCCACAGTGTGTCACTTTTTTTCTAACGAATTTTGTACTCTTAAAAAAGTAGTCCGATTAGAAAAAAAAAGGTCATAACTGATCGTATAGACCTTTGGGCGTACAATAAAGCTAACATATTTTTTTGCAAAAAGATTAAAAAATAATAGGATCATTGATAAAAATCCGTAAAATTATGGGATTGAAAAAAATTGCGGACTGGCTCATTGTGCCCCACGGGTGGGGTACAATGTGTCAGATAGGTGGGTATAGTGTTTCAAGTGCTGCGAAACGTAGGGTAGAACGAACCGGTTGAAACTCTTATATTTTCCTAACATAGATAACAGATTTTCATACATACCGATAATTTCCCAACGGGTATTATTTGCCAATAACATTGGGAGTCGACTTATTGTGCTCGACAACTCGATGACACATTGTGCACCACACAATTGCCCCATAATATTTGACGGCTTCCCGGCAAGCGAAATTTCTTTTTCGAGGCTCATATTAATTTTGTAGTATTAATAATTCTTTGCGAGCTGCTACTGACTTTCTTTTAGGCCAGCCGAAACTTTATATAAATCACGATCCAATACAAAAAATTTCGGATTTTACGAGCTACAAAATTCCGAGAAATCGCATGTGGTTGACAGTTGCCCGTGACACATTACGCTTCTTCGGAGCGTCGTCACTTCTTTGTTCCCTCATTGGGAGTCGACTCATTGTGCCCCACAACTCTCTGACACATTGTACCCCACTGGTAAAATATTTGTTTATTGATGAAAATAACTATTAATTAAACTACAAATGGAAAAGCACGAGTCGCCGAATGCTTCATAAATAATAAAACTATCGATTAGGACCGAACTACCTCGGCGAGCGAAATATTTTTCTTTCCAAGCCTCAAATCAATTTTTAATTTTTCATAATTCTTTGTGAGCTGCTATCGACTTGCTTTTAGGCCTGACGAAATCAAATATAAATCGCGACCCAACACATAACATTTCGGAATTTACGAGTTATAAACCTCCGAGAAACCGCATGTGGCTCACAGTGCCCCATAACACATTGTGCCTCACTCTCCCCTATTTCTTTTTGATTGTCCATACTTTCCGTCCGGATAATTTACGTTAGGAAAAAAGTTGAAGATTTTTTTCGATTTCTGTCAACGATTAATAACCTAAATTAGAAAAAGAAAAAAAGATTTTTGGTAATATTTAAAAAAAAAATGAGCCAATACGCCGATTGGTGACCGCGTGCAAAAGTGTAAGGGCTCGTAAAAACGTTGAAAGGACATACAAAGAAGAAAAAAAATCGCTGCGTTTCACTGGGGCAATTATTTCCGGATGCTGCGTTTTCAGAGAACGATTCGTTCGCAATTGTGGCAATGGGAATCGCATTGATGAAACGAGTCATATATGTAGTCATTCTCGAACATTGGTGAAACACGATACGATTCTGTGGCAACGTAGGCCGACAGGGGTTTGAGGGCAAATTGTACGCTTAATTAAATTGTGCAGCAAAGAGAAAATGGAATAACAAGAGGATCGAGATGAAGAGCGAGAGAGAGAGAGAGAGAGAGAGAGAGAGAGAGAGCAAGGGGGTGGGTTCATTGAATTAAAGTCTTTCCTCGCTTCCTCGACGATCTCGCATTTTCGTCTGGACTAATTTTCGTATTTAAACGTGTGGCAAAAAAAAAAGAAAAAAAAAAGAAGCCCTTGGTGGTACTTTCTCTCTTGAATTTTCCGGAAATTGCGACGCCACGTTACTTCGTTTCCTCTTTTGAGAGACCTCCAACGAACTGACTGAACCGCGTGATACAATAAATCTTGTTTTTCGTACACCCGGACCGCATGTAAACTCTCTCGTAACTCTCTCTTCTCTTTTCTGTCGCTGTCTGTCTCTCCTTTTCTCTCTCTTTTGTTCTCCTCTCTCCATTCCTTTTTATCGCTCTCTCTCGCTCTCTCTCACCTCTTCTCTCTCTCTCTCTCTCTCTCTCACTCTCTCTCTCTCTCTCTCTCTCTCTCTCTCTCTCTCTCTCTCTCTCTCTCTCTCTCTCTCTCTCTCTTGCTCTCTTTCCGGTTCTTTCTATCGCCCCTCTCTTTTCTGTCTCTTGCTTTCTTTCTCGTCCTTCCTCTCTCGCCTCTCTCTTTCTCTTTTCTCTCGCTCTGCTCGTACCCACGCGTACACGAGTTGTCGTCCTCGCCGACTACGAAAATCCATCCATCCCGATGTTTGTTCAATGTAATACAATTTGCCCGCGAGCTTTCGTCCTGCTTTACGAGCATCCTGCGACGCACAAATTCTTCGCTGTTTTCTCGGCTCGACGAAATATACCGGAAACCGCAATCGTTCATTGTTTTCGCATGTATTTTCTTGAGAAAAAGCAACCCAACTGCGGGCACAGTTTCAATCTTCCACTCATATTGAATTTGACAAAAAGTCGAGTTTGAAATTAAATTACACATTATGCGAATTACATATTATTTAGCTGCTTTTTAAAATACCGTTATCAATGGCAGCTCAACATGAGTATTGACATAGAGCTGTCACTGTCATTTCCAATATCGCTATTATTGACACAGAGATTCACGTTATCATCGCCCCTATCAATATTGCAGAAATATCAATATCACGTTCCTCACCCCTATCACTATCGCTATTATTATTGTTATTCTGCTTGTATTTAGCTACCGGCGTTTTCCCACGGTCTCGCTCGCATGCATGACGGAAATTTCGTTCGTCTGTATCTAATTAATCCAAATAACAAAACAATCAACCAGACGCATCTAGCCAATATCAAAAGAATTTTTCTGCCAGTGTATAAAGTGCTGCATAAATTAGACGATTTTTAAAGTCATAATTTTTTGTTAATAGTTCGGTAACTTGGCTTGAAGTTTTACGAGTACATTGGGATGTATTTTTCCTCAATTGTAGATAGAAATCAGTTAATTATTAAAAATTTTGGTTCGTCAAAAGAATACCTTGAATATCTCTTTGGTATGTTAAATAGACTTTTTGAAAAATGGAGAAATAAAAATAAGTGCAATGAAAGCAGAGTTGTCCAAAATCTGTATCGGGCGTTACGTATTGCTCGATACAAATGTATCGAGTATCGAACAACTTTTCGTTACTCGATACAAAAGTATCAAGCTATCGTTGGAGATCGCGACTTTTGTATCGAGTAGCGAATATTTATTCGATACTCGATACTTTTATAATATTGTTCTTTGTTTAGATTTGTATAAAATTGTTTTTTTTTTGTTATTTGAAATGAAATAGTTAAGTTTTCCGAATGCATATAAATTTTTGAATAATTTTTTCATCGTTTGGAATTTTTTTTACAAATTTGTAAAAATTGACAAAAAGTCGGAAATTCTTTTCCGACGAATTCTCAAAGTCGGACCTTCCCTCGAGTACAAGGGTTCTGTATCAACCGTGAGAAATTACAAAACTGTTAACATAATAGCTTCGTATTTTGACGCTTTGGAATGACACAATCATCGAGTAACGAAAAAAAGCTTTTCGCTACTCGATACTTGTGTAACGATTAACGAAAATTTATTCGATACCCGATACAAAAGTATCGAGTATCGCAAAACTTTTCGATGTTCGATACAAAAGTATCGAGTATCAAAGGATTTTTCGTTACTCGATACAAAAGTATCGAGCGATTGTTGGAGATCGCTACTTTTGTAGAGAAGTATCGATCGAATTCTTGTTGCTTGAAACATTTGTATCGAGTATCTTTAATCGAATACGATATCGAAGTAACTAGTTACTGCCAACTCTGAATGAAAGATCGATCATTGATTTTGAGGAAGTGAAAAAGGAACGGTAGGGGGAAAGAAAGAAATAATTGACGAGATAGGTAACCACCGTGTGGTCGTTCTGTACGTCACTTTTGAATTTTCCATTCATCTTCCGCTCCATTTTCAACAACTGTACACCTAGGTTGTTAAAAGGTCGCATACAGAGCTCCTCTTGCCTCGTAGTACCGTTCGACTTTTAATTTTCCATGGTGGTAGCGACCACCGATAAATGATCGCTTTATTAGTGGACGGGGGCGACGATATACTTTTCATTCTCGTTTTCGTTGTAACGTAGACGTCGACGTGACTTTGTCACGGTGACGCCGGAACTTCCGGTTTTGAAAGTATTTCTTTCGTCATTAACGTTCGTTATTATTTTATTTATCGCTAGCGTCACATCGAGTGGAAAAATCTTGTTGAGAAAAAAATTTGAGAGACGATGCTTCGAGGAATTCGAATAATTTATTCTTAATTGATCTAGTAACTTATTATTTGGGGATTAAATAATGTTTGAGAGACCATTTAGGGGTCTGTATAGGCTTGGGGCCCAAAAAACATGTTGATGTCAAATATTTTTTTCTATTCAGGATATTGGAGTGACGAGGTCGGGATTTTATACACAATTAATACATAGTCTTGCCAAGTTTGAGTTTTTTTTAAATTGGACAATATTGGTAAACAATGGAGCAATTATTATTTAAACCAAGCGCTGCCCTTGTTGCATGGCCAATAAGTGGAAGTGACTCTGGCAACTAGGATGATTTAAAATGAAAAATTAAAAAATGTACTTTTTGTATAATAATAAAACTTTCGTATGACTGGATACTTTTTTGAAATTTTGACAGTCACGCTCGTGGCACGCTGTAGCAAACAAGTTAAATTTTCGACCAAAAATAACAACTTTAATCATTTGTTATTACCAAATAAACAGGTAAAAAAACACCCGGCCATACAATAGAAAATGTTGTAAGCCATGCTCTGTCTGAATCTGAAGGGAATCGGACGTACAGATTTTGCGATAGATTTTGAAATATCGCGGTGGGCGAGTCTTCACAAAAATCGTCATAACTCAGTCAATTTGAACAATTTTCACAAAATCTTAGCTGCAAATTAAAGTTAAGATCCTGAGCTATAAACTGTGCAATAAGAAAATTGTATCTTTTAAATTTCAAGCTCATGCAGACTTGTTGAGGATTGAATATCCAGTAATATTATTCGACTAAATGCCTCATTATTCGGACACATATATTATAATTCTTCATTTTTTACACAAAATTGTATTCACCATTAAAGATAATTGTTTTTATTCAATTATACTAAAATATAAAATATATTTTTTAATTAAATTGAATTATATTATTTACTTAAAATATAATCCTCTTTACATTATATCTATGTATTACTTTGATTGTGATAAAATTCGTAAATAATTCTTCCTGTGACGAATCCTTTGAGGATTAAAAAATTGTCCCACTTATTAACAGTTCAGTCATTATCAACAAATTACGAGCATCTGATTCAAAACGTTTCTACATTCAATTCGCTCAACTTTTCGCCCACCGTCTGCATCATTTCTCATTTAATGCGCTTATTCCCCGTCCGAGATGCGAAAGAGTACAAGGATAGCAAGTAATAAGTACGATCTTCATTGACGTCGAAAAGTCAAACGAGAAATAATGGAATCGTTCGGCTCACAACTGCATCGCATTGCATGCAATTTATTTCCAGATCAAGAAGAAATTATATTTTAAAAAAATCGGTCTCAGAAGTAAAAAAAATAAAAAGAAGCACAATAAAGTATAAAAGGAAAGACATAGGGAGAGAGACGAAAATAAAATGACGTAAGATGAATCGAGCGAGACCGGAGTAAATTTAAAGCTACATATTTTCCGATAGACGATTGCTCACACTCGGAACTCACTTCGTTTGCTGCGAGTTCGATACAATTTCATTGTGGACGTTGCTATATCATTGCCCGAAAATTAATACGTATCTACTGATCCTGCGGTAGGCGTTTATCGTATTACGTGGTCCCTGCGGTGAAGCTTGTCCTGGAGAACGACCGGAAGTCGATTTGTGATGGAAACTAGGCCATCCGGAAAACCTTCCAAGCGAACTTGCATTTCCGATACGCCTCGTATGCTTTATATATATACATACATATGTGTGTGTGTGTGTGTGAATTATTTACTCTCATATATGGCATTCTTTGTGAATTGGAACAATGCTTTTTGTTGTCGGAGTCCCACAATCAGAGATATATATATATAACGAACATATCCTGTTAACAAAAACAAAGGAATAAATTATTGTTTCGTTTGGTAAAGTTCATTCGATTGTATTGTAACTTGAGTGCAGTTTGAGGGGAAACATTTTTTTTTGGCAGCCTGGTATATTTAATAAAAACTCCACCAAGTTATAATACAATCAAACGAATTTTATGGATAGAAACAAAATATGTTTTTCAAACATCGTATGTGCATTATAAATAAATAAATTATATATATATACAGGATGGCCCATAAAGTGATGTCCAAAAGCAAAATCTAGATGCCTCGTATCAATACCTACTTATCCGAATCACCTCCATGTAAATACGATCTTTTTTAGTTTTCGAGAAGAAGCTTTTATTAAATTTTTTTTCGCGTTTTCATGCAGCGTAAGTTTTAAGAAATGTTTTCTTTTGTCCATGTACCCTCTGCTCAAAGTTTTTAACGGCAATCGGGAGTCATTTTGACTAGAATAAGTTTATTTTTTAATCATTCAAACTTTAGTGACTGATCCTCTCGAACCTATTTTTTTAACGTTCGATCACAATTAAAGGCATTTACGTTAGTGTTCAGCTGGTCACATATTTATTGCTCAACAGTGTACTTCGTAACGATAACACAAATTAAAAAATTACAAGCAAATTCCACGCACAAAAAAGAAAAATTGAAAAATGCTTTTTTCTCGAAAAGTAAAAAAGATCGTTGAATATATCAGTTGTACAAATAAATATGATATTGCAGTTTGCATCGTTGGAATGCAACGAAAATGAATTCTTTTTTTGTGCAATTTTTTTGGCCGAATTAGCCTGTGAAAATCACTCAAACGTTACGGATTATTATTAGACATTTGCGACGTTAATTTGGGGAAAAAACATGGCTTTGGATAATGATAATATGTAATAAAGAAATGAAAAATGAATTTAAAAAATCGTTGCATTCCAACGATGCAAACTTCAACGTCGTAAATAAGTTCTTGATTTGAATAGATCCTATTTAAATTAGATTTTTTTTTAGCAGTGCACACACAGCAAAAAGCAAACGGAGATTACTTTCCCGATTACAATGTACCTTGATTTTAAGTAAAATCATGATTTTCATGTACACCCAATGGGGGTGATTCGGATATATGTTGACACCAGGCATCTAGATTTTCCTTTTAGACGTCACTCTTCAGGCCACCCTGTATAATCTAATTGTATGCTCATAAATATGAGGTAATTTGGCCCCTGGGATCCCAATTCCAAGGATACCCATTTTTTTTTTTTTTAACAACTCAGCATTCATTAAAAAACTTTACACGATCACAGGGTAGAATTTTATACATACATACATATATATATGAATACTTATTATAAACGTACTCGATTACGTTTCTCTCATATTTCATTCGAAATAACATTCTCGACTCTATCTATATATCACAGACGATCGTACTCGACGAGCACTCTCAATAAAAGTAATAAGGATTGACGAGGGAGCAATAATGCTTGATTGACCTGCGCTGGCACAATCGAGGTCCCACTTGTCAAAGTAAATACGAAAGTTTACCGTTTCGTAAGCATCGCACGTTATACGTATGACAGGTGGATCAGTGAGATTCGGTGTTGAGGGACGGTTCGAATTTTCTTCCCGAGGGTTCGAGTTTCCCCCTCGCTGCTGGAGCGAACTTTTGACCGTTCCGCATTTTAGCTCCTCGAGGACACACGGTTTGATATATTACTTCGAATCTGCATACAGGGTTGGTATGTATAACCAGAAACGTGAAGAAGGGGCTCGCAACCCTCTTGAGAATCTACTGGCATCGATCCAAATCGAAGATTCGCCGATGATTTTCGTCCCCTATATATATAATAAAAATATATATGTGGCATTCCACGCCATTTCACCCAGCCCGTGACCCCGACCATTTTTCGTTTTCCTGATTTTTTTTTTTTTTTGTAAAATTGTACCCCATGAAAGGAATATCCACACCAATTTTTAGAATTTTATCTCTTCCCTTTTAGGAGTTATAATTTTCCAAAAAATGTCGATTTCGGAAGTTTTCGAAACGTTTAAACGCTGATAAATACTGAACTAATTGAGATATCGAAAAATGTAGATATATCATTTTTCTTTCATTTTGAAGCATACTTTCGGTAAAAAATATGAATAAATCATCAATTATCAATGTTAGCGTTTTTTTGCTTCTAAAGTGAAAACTATTTTTTTAAAAGAAGATTGCCATTTTTTATTTTTTTTAATTGTCTAAAATAGAGTGACCTATTCTATGATTTTCAAGACTAGTCTTATCGTGGGCCCGCTTTACCTTCTATTTTTTTTCGAATTGATCATATTTTTTTGAGAAGAGATTTATCATTTGAATCTCCAATAATGCTATTAATGATTTTGTGATTTCTAATTCGGCTTCGACAGGCCTGAAACGGTTTATTTTTTATTTGTGCTGAATTTAACGAAAAAGCATTATTTTTTTTTATTAAACATCGATTTTTTTAAATAAAAAATATTTTTTTAGTTAAATTCACCACAAATTCAAAATAAACCGTTTCAGGCCTGACGAAGCCGAGTTGGAAATCACAGAATCATTAATAGCATTATTGGAGATGAAAACGATGAAACTCTCCTCAAAAAAATATTTATAATTCATCCGAAAAAAATAGAAGGAAAAATGGTCCCATGAAAGACTTACAATTAGTCTTAAAAATCAAAGCTCACTCTATTGTAGAGAATTTTTTGAAAAAAATAAAAAAAAAGGCAATCATCTTTAAAAAAATTATTTTTCACTTTAGAAGCAAAAAAAACGTTGAAATTGATAATTGATAATTATTTTCATATTTTTAACAAAAGTATGCTTCAAAATGAAAAAAAATGATATATCGACATTTGTCGATATCTCAAATAGTTGAGGAGTTACCAGCGTTTAGGCGTTCCCAAAACTTCCGAAATCAACATTTTTTGGAAAATTATAACTCCTAAAAGAGGAGAGATAAAAATCTGAAAATTTGTGTGGATATTCCTTTCATGTGGTACAATTTTACAAAAAAAAATCAGGAAAATAAAAAATGGTCGGGGTCACGGGCTAGGTGAAATGGCCTGGAATGCCTCATATATATATATATATATATACATTATAATAACAATAATAATGTTCACAATATTTTATTACACATCGTTTATATTATTAGTAATTATAGTCCAAATAATTGAATAGATTATTAGTAATGAAAATCTAATTAAATTACGCGGCGCAAGTGGAAAAATCTTATTTAGTCAGACAGTAGGACGACATTTGTCTGTACGTTTGCGGGCTCATAATTCGAGAATTACTGAATCGATTTCGATGAATCTTTTACTAAAACACAGCTTAGAGAGGGAAATATGATTTAGGCTAATATCGATTACGCTATGTAGCTAATTACAATTAAAATGAACAAGCATACAAACAAACAAACGTAATGTTTGCATTGAAAAAACAAACGGCGACAATAAACCAGCAGGCACAAGCAAGCAAACAAACGAATGGAAAAAAGACTAACAAACAAATAAACAGATTTACAAATAAACAAACGAATAAAAATTCGAAACTTTCGAAAGTTCATAAATTATTTTACAAATCATTATTTTTTTATCGCACAATACCTTCAACGTTCAGCTTGGATGAATTTTCGACGAACGAAATGTCGAGATCTCGCAACACACGATCATTTCTTCGCGGAGGAAAAGCCCGCTCGCGCGTTGCATGAATAATGGCTGCGCGACTCACTGCGAAAGCTCATCTCGACAGCGGGCCGTAAAAGCCCTGAAATATAGATCAAGCTTATTCGTAATAAAAAAGAACGAAAAAACAGTACGGCTCTTGGTAATGTACTTCGCAGAGAGTATGGATGACGCTTCGTAATGTGAGAAGTTGGGGCATCTTCCTCTTGGCGACACGAAAATGTGCTTCGCTTATATTGACTTTTGTGTATATATACATGAACCGGAAGTGAAAGACGCAAATTATTGGCCTTGCTTCTAACTGAAATCGTTTCATTGCCATCTGCTATTACGTCAATAGAGCAAAGGGACGAAAGGGAATGCATAAATAAATGGACAAATATATATATATATATATATATATATATATATATATATATATAGGGTGAGTCACTTAAAAATATCCACTCGAAAATACATGCATATTTTGGAAATCATATAAAATAAATATTACGGGGTTAACAGAAACCTTTTAGGACACGTTATTTAATAAAAAAATATTATTAACTAACGAGGGTTAGTTAATAATATTTAGTGGGTAATTAGTGGGTAATTGCTGATAATTTCGAGCATATATCGATGTTGGCTTGAACTCGATGAGCCGAGAAACTCACAGCTGAGATACTGTGTGTAAATAAAATATGGAAAATTGTGTGTTCGTATATAATAATCGATTTATTCCTCGTTTTTCGTCGAAAAACAAGGAATGAAAGAGAGAAGCTTTAAAAATGGAAATTCTTTCTTTATCTTGAAATCTTACTTGACCTTCAAATCAATTTGGCATCTTCGATTGAGGGATCATCACAGTGTAACGAGTCGAAAAATAGCCGATGTTCGCGATTTTTTTTTCTATGGTTAAAATACGCTAATCAGTCTGATTTTTTTATGTCAAACCAAAGCACTCATGTAGAACAAAAAATAAATTTTTAAACGTTTATTTTTATTTTTTACATTTTTTTTAACAGTTCAAAATGTCTTCGAAAAAAGAGGAGTCCTCACGGTGTAGACGGTTGTGGCCGTAAATATTATCTGAAACAAAATTTTTGAAAAGATTATTAATCAGTATGAAAGCCGCTATCTTGCTATGCAGGTTTTTTTTTATCAAAATTGACAAAATGGCGGCGGTTTGAAAAAAAAGTATGGAATTTAGCCTATTTTTCGTTAAAAAAGATAGGAAGATTTCAAAAAACAAAAAAGCTTGAATAGCAAGATAAACAATGGCGTGAAGAATTTTGTGTCATAATTTGAGACGGATGGCTTGAAAACTCTTCCTTTGAGAGCGTAAACCGTTTTGAAAAACGACATTCCGAGAAAAACGCGTTTAAAATTTCGAGTGCGGAATTTTCATATAAATTGTCTACTCACAATCAATCAGCATGTTGAACAGCATATTTATAACCGTCTACACTATCGAATAATGCAAAAAAATCGATTTTTTTTAAATTTAACACTGTGATGATCCCTTGAATAAAAACTGAGCTGACCAAAGGGTAAATCTTGACAAACCCTTCGAATGTTTCAGGTGACTTTTTTTTCGTCATAAATTAATACTTATAGGCGTTGCGGGTGTCTAATTTGTGGTAAATCACTTGGTATATATGCGTGGGTGTTTTTTTTTATTATTTAGGTATTCGTATATATAGGAATTATATAAGAAGTAGTTCAACGTTTCTTTTTGTACTTTTGTCGCCGACGTCGGAAACTTTTCTCTTTATTGCTTCGTCGTGTTCAAATTGTCGTCTCTCTTTCGCGCATTTTTTTTCTTCGTTTCCTATCTTTTTTTATCCTTTCATATTCCGGTTTCTTTTTTCTCTTCATTTCAACGTAAAAGTGTCCACGTCAACGGGCGATCTTCTCGAATTCTCGTAGTCCCGAGGATCCCGAGGGGGATTGCCCGAAGATCTTCGTTACGGAGGATTATACGCACACTTAGGATCGTGACGCGAAGTGACAGGACGAACTAAAGTTCGTCCTGTCACTTTTCCTCTGGTCGCGGGCGAGAGTGAAATGGTCGGGAAATGTTTTTCGACCTCGAACCATTAGCACTCTTGCCGATGGCAACTGCTTCATCGGCAGAATTTTTCATTTAATTTTTTTTGTCTCTTTTCACGATTCCGATCTCAGCTACGTTTCACTTGTGAAGATTTCGCGAATGTCAAATGCGAGAAAGACCCCAAGGCGTACTCAGCAAAACGGATTCGTGGCAATTCTAAATGTCCCTTTTTTTCCGAAAATTTAGTGGAAAATCGAATTTCCGGTTGACGTCACATACATAAAGCAACTTTTTAACGAGTTGCCGTTAATAGTGTTTGGCTGGAAATTGGATAGCCAATTTGCGCGAAATTAACGATCACCGTATGCAATTAGAGTACGCGAGTGTGTAACGTGACAAATTAATTTCGACATTTTCGATTGGACGTCATCGCTCTGATGGGGGCTTTTTTTCTAGCAACGCGATGCAACTTTACGAACAAAAAAGTGTTATCAATGAAGTATCCATTGACGAAATGGCCAGGACTCGCCTCGTGCGACACTTGAGATATGAGGAGGAGGTCATCGCTATCAATCTTATTGTCATTCCATTAGAATCCGTTGATATGATGTTGGGAAAATCGCCTAGTGATAATCCAAAGATCAGAGAAAGCCGAGGATAAATTTACGAGCAGGGGAATTGAGAGTTTTTTTTATCTTTGAACACCAGCCACACTTATCGGGACGCAGAGCAACGGACGTTCACCCTCTCCCTTCACCACTATCTAGAAATGAAACATCGCCCAACCATTTAAGGCCTTACGCCACTCTAGGATTTTCCAAGAATCAATTTTTTTTTGTTAAAAAGGTACCTATAAAATTATATTCCAAAAGATTATGGATGTGAAAAATCTCTGAGTACTCGATTTTTGAATTCTAGCGCAACCTCTCTTGGTTCATGTCGTGGCTTTATACTAACTTTAAACGCGTTTATCTCAAAACTACATTTTTCAAGTCGCCCGGACTCATAACTCAAACAAATTTCAACCGATTCACTTGAAATTTTAACTGTATATTTAGAATTACATTTTCTGAGGTACTGCGTAGGATTTTTTAATTATATTGCATAGTTCCTTTTTTTATAAACAATTCGCTGACGATTTTCTCATGGCATTTTATACTTTTTGTTTTAGCAATGCGCAATTTTGACAAAAAACATTATATCTAAAAAAACCAACGTACTTCTATAGCCTTTATATAATCGAAAAAACTTTAGTGTCTCATCATAACTCAAAAATTATAGGAGCTGTTGGTCCGGCCGTTGACCTTCCAGAAATAAAGGCGTTATCGGAAAAATGCTACACAGTCGCCATTTTGATATGTATCGCTGTGGAAAAATAATTTTGTATAGTTAATTACGTGTATAATAAAACCCCTATTTTGTAATTCCGATTTATTTTATGGTTTTGCTGAAAAAAATCACAAAATATGCCCTTTTTTGGCCTCTGGAATGGCCTAAGGCCTTAACGTTTGCCCTTTTGCATTTTCCATATATTCGTCCCTTTCCCTCTCACTTTCTCTCTCTCTCTCTCTCTCTCTCTCTCTCTCTCTCTCTCTCTCTCTCTCTCTCTCTCTTCCTCTAATAAGCCATATCTATCGATCTATCTCTAATAAACTAATAAACTAATAAATCATATCTCTCTATCTCTACTCCCCTTTCTCGAAATTAAAAATTTGTTCCTGATATTTGTTTGCATCTATTAACATTGGTGGTTATAATTAATAAATTAACGTAAATCAATACGTAATTATTAATAGAGATTAAACATTGATTAATGATCAATTATTAATCATTCAACTTAATAAGTGATCATTAATAAATTAACATGAATCAATAAACAATTATTAATAGACGAACATTGGTTGATAATTTATCATTAGTAAATTGACATTAATGTTAATTGTGAATAATTAGCTATTAATGTTAACTACCGATAATGCAATTTATTTCCAAATATCAACATTTTTTGTTTTTTTTTTTAAATCTATAATGTTTCTTTACTGTTATAATTGGGATTAGGGACATTATGGTTTCTTTTGTTCATATTTTGTTACTTTATTATGTACTTTATTATATTATTTCATTATTTACGTTTGTTATTTTAAATAATCATCATTATTATTCTTTGGTACTTTTAATTTTTGTTCGTATCTCAATTATATTTGACATTGTATTATAATTTGTGTTTATACTTTACTATTGTGTTATACATTACTAGTATTTTTCCCATATCATTAATAAACAATCAATCAGTATTTGCCTTTACGTTGTTGTCTCTCTCTCTCTCCCACAATCCCAATCCCTTTCTCGATTTTCTTTTCTTAAAAAATCCGAAGCAAGCTTGTGCTTGCGAAACGACAAGTTATTCTCGTTCGCGTCCCCCGAGATGGAAATGGGAAAAATAAAGTTGAAAAGACTTTCCACCGTTTTGCCATGTTTTTTCTCGTGTATTTTCATTCAAAGCATTTACAGTGTTGCTCGACTGGAATATTTCGTCACGCGGGCATATCGTCAAATAAAAAATGTTGCAATTCAAAAAGCTCTGTACCGAATATAAATCAGAGAAAGAATTTGAAGTAAAAAAATCATCCGACACAGTGTGTAGAAATTTGCATCGTTACAATGCAACGAATAATTTTTTTTTTGCAATCACCAATTTTTTCGTCTCTTTTAGGCTCACAAATCATCGAAACGTGTTTGAGGATCCTTCTTAGAGATCGATAATCTAAATCGGCAAAAAAAAAGATTTCAGATAATAATAAAAATAAATAAATGAAAAAGTAAGAACTTCAATATATATATTTTCGAATAAAATTGACTCGAATGAAATCAGACAAATAGTTTTTGAGATAATAATTCCTAAACTTCACCTATTTTTTCCGCCGTCTATTTGGGGGTACATCCTTAACTAACATTTTACGTAGAAAAAGAAAACAAATACAATTTTTTAAATGTCCTTACATGTATTTCCCCCCTTAAAGGGAAGGTTACCGTCGAGACGCATGAAAAATGCATGAACTTCGAGAATTTTTTTAATATAAAATACTTTTGGAAAGGGGTTTCAACGTATTTCATTCTTCTATCAATGGAGAGTAAATTCCAATTTAATAAAAAAAAAATTCAACGGGCTGGAAATTCTAAAATACTTTAGGTATGAAAATATTCTTTTACCGACCTGTTCTAAACAATTTAAGGATTGAAATGATGTAAAAAAAAGTCGAATTTTTCAGCGTCATGAACATAACCTGCCCTTAATATATCTTCAGTCTTCGCTTTAATATTTTTCATTCAATTTCGACTTTATTCAATTTTTTCCAGGACTCCGAATTGTGCATCTCTCTTGGCCTGAGCCTCCAGTATCTGAGAGTATCGGTGGTTTGTTGGCTCGCTGCTATGTGTCATCATTTGTACGCGACAGTGGCTTCGATGCCGCGCCGCGACGATCCACCGACTTATCTCAAGTACAGCATCTTCGCTTGGGGCGCACCGCTCGTGACACTCGGCGCCGCGACGTTTCTGCAAATTGGCGAATCTCACAGTCTCTGGAACGTCGATGAACTTACCCCCTTCAATTGCTGGTGAGTCCGATCGGGGTAACGAGCGACGTTGACAATGCACGAGCCAAATGAGAAAGTATGATCAACGTCATCTCTTACGGGTTTCTCTTTGGAGTCGTCAACAGACATTCCGTTGCTCCAATGTCACTGTAGCTTGGCGGATGAGCTTTTACGAAGTTCTTTTAATTTTCTTTATCTCCAATCTGGGTCCAGCCTGGTGGTGAACACCCATCCGAGTATCGGTCTAAGCTACTCGAGACTCAAGATCGCATTGTTTTGATTTTTTGCACGCTTCCTAATTCATTGATATTCATATTGGTGGCAAATGAACGTCGGAAAAAAAGTCCAAGGTATTTGGAAAAAAGATCTACGAGACAAGATAACATAACAGAAATAAATATCATTGCTAACTGAACTACAAAAATAACTAACTAACTTAAGTAGGCACGAAAGTAAAGGATCAAGGATGATTCCGAATTTTTTTAGACTGCCAAAAAATATTCAATAAATTGTATATTCAATAAGTTCATTAATTCAAATATAAGATCTTTTTAAATCAAATAGGTTTATTCCACTCGGTACGATAATGGACGTTTTACGCACGCTTCGCGTGAGTAAAATCCCATTTTCACACCGGGTACAATAAAATTTCGTATAATACTTGACGAAAAAAACGTTCTCTAATCTCGTGTGATTGCAACACTCACCTTCGGCTCGTGCTGCAAACTCACACTCGTTAAAAAATGTTTTTTCGTCCTCGTGCCATAATGTACTATTTTCCTTGTCTCACAGCCTACTACGAATCTATTTATTTTAAATATTTTTATTTATTTGTTCAAGCTATTCTTGTTGAATATTAAATATATTCAAATTAAATAAATAAAGATTAGATTCGATAAATAAATAAAGATAAAACACGACATGAAAGTGCATAAATGTTCATGACGTAAAAGTGCGGTGAAATAAAGTTCAATTATTTTTCTATTTTTTCACTAACAAGGCTGTTATTTGGGAAAAAGAAAGGTATTGCCGTGCCCTTTTATTAACAGGCGCGACTATTTATGTATAGAAAGACTAACCCTTTTCCTCAACTGCAGAATGTTACAATAGTCTTTTAATGAAAACAAAGCCATGAGATTTATCAGAGACTGAATCGTGTACCATTTTTCCGTCTGTCTCTTTTGTCTTATACTACCGGATGAAACCAAATCACAGATTTATTAGGAATAAATTAAATATTTAGTTATTAGACGATATTAAATAGATCTTGATTTGAATGAATACATATATTTAAAATAAATAATTTTAATAATGGAATGCAAGAGAAAAAATTTGATTTTACGAAAAATCTGGTTAATTCAAATTTAAAAAAAACCAAATAAACACATGTAGTTAATATCAAAAGAATTTTTCTGTCAGTGTAGTGACGTTCAACAGATTGCGATTTAGCGAAAAATAGTCGCAGAACAATGAAAAAGTAATCAAATCAAAGCTTAAAGTCTCTAGTTTTGAGTCCCGGTATTAAAAATGCTGAATAATGGACAGTTTTTGAAAAAATTCGAGCAAATCAGAGGAAATTTTTTTTTCCAAATATTTGCTTGTCTCTCGTTCACGGACCTAAATCATTTTTTTTTTCAACAATTCTATATAGACCCTTTTTCAGGTTGATCCTTTACCTTCAATTTGAGTTTTCGTTAGCCTCTGTACGATTATTATTTGTCTCCGAGTTATTGGTCGGCAAAGCCAAAATGCCGCTTTTGACTTTGATGACTCATAACTCTCGTACCAATCATCGTAAAGAAAATGAAAGTATGATTTTGGAAACTTGAAAGTATCCTCTACAAGTTGTTTCCATTGTTTCATTGTTCACAAATCGACGTAATCGATTTGTGAACAGAGTTTTTTCATCCCCTGTTCCATGAGCGAGGAATTTCTCCCGGGGCTTATCTCTCTCTTTCCTCGCACGCATTTGCATCGAGAATGAGTCGTCCCCGACTGCGGACGAGCAAATATTTCGGGTTTTCTCTCGCCCGTTTCTCTCGAAATTGAATAAGAGAAGCGGCTGCGCGAACAAACTGGAGAACGAAACGTGTTCCCAAAGTTGAATAGGGATTCAAAAAAAGACCCTGCTATCGTAATTTTATTCTTTCTCCCTCCCTCTCTCTCTTTCTATCTCTTTAGCGCTTGTTTTTCCCACCCTCCACCCTTGCTTCCCCCCTCGGGATTTCGCGATCCCTTTTTTGCTCATCGCCAGCAGTGCTGCGAAAGTGGAGAACAAGCAAAGGCGATAAAGTGCACTTCCTAGTTGGTGCCGAGCGGGAAAAAGCGTTCGAGTAACACCGGGCCGTGCGCAAATGTCTCGCGGAATCCGGTAACTCTTGCTCCGCGAAACTCGAGAACTTTCAAGTCTTGTAAGATGTAAAAAAAGGGCTAGGAGATGAAGAAGAAAGAAAACGGCAGAAAAAAAAACAAAGAACAAGCAGAGGAACGAGACGAAAGCCGGAGATCAGAAAGTCACTTTCGTACTTTATTTCTACGTGTTTGGTTCCTGCCCTGTAGCCCCCCCCCACACACACACGTGGACATATCTATATATATATTTTTTTTTAAATTTTTATTTACTAGTTGTTTATTTTATTGATTATTCTATATGACAAGGTCATCGCAAGGTCAGGATAAGTCGTTGGTTTTCCCTTAAGGGCTTACACCTTGTTGAAATTCTTAAAAATATCGATTTTTGGTTTCCAACGGCTTGCTAAATATAACATTACAATACTGTTATATTTTATAATATAATAACCGAAGATATTTTATATATATATATATAATTATAATATATATATATATACATAAACAATATATTTATAATAATATAACATATAATATATGTTATGATACAACATTTCAAAAATGTTATATTTTCAAGTCGATCCATTCAAACTTAAGGGAGTTATCGGCGTTTATAAGTAGAGTTTAAAGTTCCCCGAACCAGCGAGCTTTAAACCTCGTTTTTCTCAAAATGACATTTTCGAAATCAGTGACGACGATATCTCAAAAATCACTGCACCGATCAACTTCAAATTTTTACAAATTTCTTTTACATATCAAAAAGCAGTGCTTGAACGAAGGAATTTTTTTTTTCGATGCATAGTGTTTTTCTTTATTAATGAAAATATAGCGTTTGTCCACCGAAAATCGATTCTTGCACTTTTGACGGTAGCCATTTTTTCAAAAATCAATATTTTATTAAATCCTTCTTTCAAGCACTAAATAATATCATGGAAAAACTAAGTGCGTTTTATCTACCACACTTATAAATATTTTTCAAATAAAAAATTGTCGAATACACTTAAAGCCATACTCTTCGATGCTCAAAAAGTTATTGATCGATCTGACTGAAATTTTGGGAGATTTTTTACTACAACATTATCGGAAGGATATACCTAAAGTTTTAAGGCCTTAGGCCACTCTAGTATTGTCCAAAAATCGATTTTTTTTGTTCAAAATGTACCTATAAAATTATATTTCAAAAGATGATGGGTGTGAAAAATCTCAAAGCACTCGATTTTCGAATTCTAGCGCAACCCCTTCCTGATTCATATCGTGACTTTCTTAAAGTTAGTACTTCAACGCGTTTATCTTAAAACTACATTTTTCAAGTCGGCCGCACTCATAACTCAAACAAATTTCAACCGATTCACTTGAAATTTTAACTGTATATTTAGAATTATATTTTCTGAGGCACTACGTAGGATTTTTATTATATTGCATAGTCCCTTTTTTATAAACAATTTTCTAACGATTTTCTCATGACATTTTATAGATTTTGTTTTAGAAATGCGCCATTTTGACAAAAAACAATATATCAACAAAATCCTACGTACTTCTATAGCCATTCTTATATATAATCGAAAAAACTTTAGTGTCCCATCATAACTCAAAAATTATAGGAGCTGTTGGTCCGGCCATTGCCCTTCCAGAAATAAAGGCGTCATCGGAAAAATGCTGCACAGTCGCCATTTTGTCATGTATCCCTGTGAAAAAAATAATTTTGTATAGTCACTTACGTGTATAATGAAGCCCCTATTTTGTAATTCCGATTTATTTTATGGTTTCGCTGGAAAAAAAATCACAAAATATGCCCTTTTTGGCCTCTAGAGTGGCCTAAGGCATTAATCTTCGATTGTGGTTAACGCTCCAACCTCCTTAATATCGCGCAATGTTTTTTTTTTTATCGAACATCTCGCCTCTAAGAAACTGGAAATAGTGGAGTGACAAGTGTGGAGTAAAAGTGGAAAGGACGGGAACGAGAAAAGACTCGCAAAGGTCTTACGTAGGATTGTTGGAAATGAAGGCACTCTTCGCTGAAATTGATCCTCGTAACTTTAACTCTTGCAGGTTCCTCGGTACGAAAGCCACCGTGTACACGTACGGTTTGCCCATCGTTATTCTCCTACTCGTATCCGGTTACTATCTCGTCAAGGCAGCAATCGTCGCGAGGTACACGTGCAGCATGCAGCTGGAGATAAAGCAGCGTGAAAAAATGAAGAGAAGACGGGCTCTTCAGCTCATGCTGTTTCTTAAAGTGTCGCTGATCGTTGGCTTGGTAGCTGGATGCGGGGTCGCATCGCGAGTCTGGAAAATACCAATACTATGGGCGATCTTCTGCACGGGTCACTCGTTACAAGTAAATACTTAATTCATATTCAACGGGTCTGCATAAACTTGGCGCCCAAAAAGCAAGGTCGATCTTCAATTTTTTTTTCTCTCATGGGAGTATTGGGATCACGAGGTCGGGATTTTACACACAGTTCATACACAGTCTGGCCAGGTACGAGATTTTTTTTTATTGAAAAAAATTGATTATTTAATTGAGTGAGGATGTTTCTGTTAACTAGGGTGATCTGAAATAAAAAAAATATATAAATGCACCCTTGGTATCGTAAACCGGAATAACTTTGGGACACTTTTTCAGGTTTTTTTATGACTTCTGCCAATAATATGTATTAAGGTAGGTAACTGAGATTATGGTGTTATATGAAGTTAATCTTCTTTCATAACAAGGGTATGATTTTACTCTACAACCAATGACACCCTCATAAAAATCCTCCATCTTTGTCCCAATCTTGCCCCATGAATTGGGCTAACTTTGGGACAGTACTTTATTTGCGTAGAAACGCTAGGGAAAAATCAATCTGTCCGAATGTTACATAGAAGTATTTTGAATGAGACTTAAGACACAATTTTAAAAACATTTACAAAAGGTTTTATTTAAAATTTGTATTAAAATTTTACAAATTACAGTAATAGTTTTAAAATATTAGGATTTACAATAACATAATTGGTTAGGAGGGTATAAAACTTTTGAACATAAATTAATTACTCAAGTGAATTAAAAGCTTGTTCGTAAACAGGATGAGAACTTGAACTTTGAAAATTTCCCGTCGGCCAATTCGAGTAGGCTGATTTTCTGGACGATTTCATCCTTCGAATAAAAAATTTCGTCAGACTCAGCTGGCCATTTCCAGTTTAGGGCAGGCTTCTTCATCGCAGAGATAAGTAATTCTTCGTCATTTTTTATCTCAATGATCCGTCCCAGGTAAAACTCACCTTCGTATCTCACCAGAACATAGTCGCCCACCATAAGGTTTTGGTAGAAACTTGAAGATTGTGGGGGGTAGCGTTGATGGATTAAGCTGTTCTTCCAAATCACTTTGGGTCTGTCCCAATGTTACCCCACTCAGTGCTGAAAATTTACAACTTTCAAGTTATAAAATTAAATTAAAAAATTAGAGGTATGAATAACACTTCAAATAGATGTCAAATATTGTACTTATAAATACGGCACATACTGCCGGTAGTGAAATATTGCCAGTTTTTCGAAGGCGAATGAAAATTTTAACACGAATTAAAAACGCTACAACGAACGGTGAAAAAACGCGGTGAGTGCGCTCCAATTCATAAGGCATGGTGTTGGTGGAAAATTCAAAAGTCGAATATTACGCGATGTCCCAAAGTTGTACCTCCAGTCTCAAAGTTATCCCGGTTTACGGTATACCAATAAAACTTTCGTATGACCGGATACTTTTTTGACATGTTTCGCCAGACGTTTGATTTTTTTTTTGGCAGAAGGTTTTTGAGAATCCTTAGTAGAGATCTAGACATAAATACACATAGATACACCAAGAAAAATGCAAATGAATTTTCTTTGCAATCCATTGGAAACTTCAACATCATAACTGACAACTTTCTCTCAAGTCTCCGAATAACTATATTCCTCGATCACGAATCTACCTAAATGGAAATAAAAATGCGCAGGGCCTCGCCGTAGCGCTGTCGGTCGCCTGTAATTGTCGAGTGCTGAAAGTCTACGCGAGGAAATCTCACAGGCAGCCGAAGCAGCAGGTAAGGAGCAAAATTTAGATGGGGCGAAAAGAAGAGTACGAATTGGATTTCGTAGCTCGTCGAGTACTCACATAATTCTAATATCGAATAAAAAATCTATTGCTTTCCAATAGTCTGCTAATCAATGTGTCATTTACTGAAAAAAAGTGTCTAACAAATATCCAGGATTGTGTCAATATTTGACATGCGGAATTTTTGGAATCTTGTAGAAAATATGAGGTATGGAAGCTTGTCGAATTAAAAACCGTTTTTTTCTCATTCTTCGCCGCAATAAATTATTCTAGAGTAGCCGGTAATAATTTTACTTGATATGACTCACTGAACGCTGTTTTTATAAATGACTTTGGATTATTAATGTATTACTGGATGAATATTAAAAAATCGCCAAAATTCTTGAAAATTTGAGGAATGATAGTTCTTGACAGAATAATAATACATTAATTATTTCAGAATTTCTCACTGAATAACTTAGTAATTATAAACTACTGGAAATATTATATCATCAAGATTTAGGATCAAGCGAATGATTATGTTAAGTTTCGATTAAATCGACCGAATAATTGTCGAGAAATTAATTAAAGTAATGAGGAGTATCGCCTTTTTTAACGATGAATTAATAGCAATCATTGGAAACCTCAATATATATTGAGTTTTTGGGTAATTATTGATAATAATAAGATGATCTGAACGTATTAATTAAATTTAAAAATTGCGAATTTTTTTGTTGTTGAACAGTTGAAACAAATGTACAGTCACTGACAAAAGCTCAGTCAAGCACATGCCAATATCGTCGAATTTGACTACAATTATTATTAAAAGTGGAAAATTAATACTTCTAAGTGTTGATTTATTATTACATTAGCTATTTGTAAGTCTAAACATGTACGACATGATCTAGACTTGTAAATCCACGATTTGTTCATTTTGGACTAACATTTTGCCCGACGGTCCACCCAGTAATACATTAAGGGCAGGTCATCTCCTTTAATTTACGGGGTCTATGTCGTTATAGGTGGTTCGTGAGGCTGATTATTTTTATTATTGTTCACAACTTATAAAGAAATACGTATTTCTTGCTTCAATTATAGCGAATTCGAAACGCCCGCCATCGCTAAACAAGAATAAGAATCGTACGACATGAAAATGTTAATCGTTAAAAAGTTCTAAAATTGATAAGAATACAGACGAAACTTTTTACAAAACTCGGCATAAAATGTATCCCAGTAGCTACGGAATCCTGAAATATCTACACGTTTTATCTACATGCTTCTTTTCTTCTGCCAATTTACAGATTGCGAAATCGTCGAGCATGCAGCTTCTCGCCCCGGCACCGGATCCAGTTTAATCGCGAGAATTCCACAACTTCGGCGATAGGAATCGTTCGATGAGATAAACCAAAGTTACCCTCCATGAGTCTCGACTTAATATTTTTACACGAAATTTTGCTAAAAAAACCAAAGAACGAGAGAAAAGAAATGACCACGTTGTTCCATTGGAGCCTCGTTTTTGTCAATCCTGGCTCATTCCGTATTATTTATTGGTTTATCGGTATCGAATTAACCGCGCACTTGCGGTGTTGAAAATCAAGGTTGCCAATATCTGTATTGAGTTTAGTATCTGTGAATCGTAAATACTAGAGTGGTTATAACAAAAAAAAGACTTTTTTTTTTTAATTTTTCGATGCAACGATTTACTGAGCACTTTTGCGACTTGCTGAACGGTTTTGGGATTTGCTGACCGATTTTTCGACGTGTTGAGCGATTTTGGGACTTTCGGAGCAGTTTCGGGATTTGCTGAGCGATTTTGAGATTTGCTGCACAATTTTGGATTTTGCTAAGCGATTTTGCGTTTTGTTGAACAATTTAAATAACGGCTGCGTTGCTGAAAAAAAAAACATTACATTACAAAAAACAGAAAGCTCGCAGAGTTCAAAAACGACAAAAAAAGAAACACAAAAATAGCAATTATCGAATATGTTTAAAACGAATCGCATAATATTTCTGCTTCCACATTATTTTTCGATAAAGGGAGGATTTTTTTTTTCAAACTGAGAAGAGAAATAAAGATTCACGTATGATCATAAATGTAGAGAAAACAAAAGTCCCCAGTTCTTAAAGTGTCAGCGCCAATAACCCGGTGAAACGTTACGCAAGATCCACGCTCTCGAAAAACGTTGTCTCTATATGGATCGTTATCGATGGATTGATTTTCAACCAAAAAAAAAAAACATGGTAACTTTGTAATTTTTCATTTTCCTCGTAAATCTATAACTTTTAAAAACTTTCAAGCCCAAACGATGCGACAACGAAAAAAAAACCCTGAATTTCTTTTCTTTGTTAAGTAACCGCGGCATTTTTTATGAATCTTCGAATCCAAAATATCCGAGTATTCTTGTACCGTTTTACCACTCAAAAACTTATTTCCAATTGTAATTAACCCTCGTTAATTGGATTACGGTATTCGAAAAGCAAAACTAAAAAATTCATAATCACGAGAACTCCTAAATATATATATATTTATTTCGACTCGCCAAAAGCAAAATCCCTGTAAATAAGAGAAGAAAAATCGACATTATCGACATATCAAGTGTGAACTATAAGTGAAAGAAAAGATAGGAAAAAAAGTTATTTCAAAATCGTGAGGGACGCGATGTGCAGCGAGCATCGCCGAAGGGCTGCCGAACGAGTGCAGACACCTCACCACCGTCATCAATTGAGTAGTTGCATACTCGTCGTCAGCATCATCATAGAATTATTGGTAGATCGATTACCGAGAGGCTTTAAAAGTATCGCTCTTTGAGAATCAACCGGTCCTCTCAGCGATTTGCATATCCGATCTTCCGATCTCCCCAAGTCGCGAGACCAAGCTTCATACATGTAGATGAATGAGAGCTTTCACTTATATATATATATATATATATATATATATATATATATATATATGTACATGCGTGTGTGTACGTGTGCATCACGTAGCCGTGAAATACAAACTCAGGCATCCTACTCGAAGACATACTAATACTTCAGATATGTACATTCGCCGCTTGGTGACGAACTGATTGCGTAGGTGGCTACCGATTAGCTGACCTCGGTGTATATATATATATATATATATGTGTGTGTATATATAAATATATATATATATATAGAGTCTTGGCCGAAAGTACTAGATTTTTGTCCAGCTAGAAAGAAATTCCTGTAACCATCGAGAGAAAGAAAGGGCCTCAAACATATTCATAAGTTTTTTCATGCTTTTTTGTTCTACAATGCCCCGCGCTTCCATTTGTTCTGCTATGAAAAAATTATGCGATAATGGAATTGTCATGGTGAGCTGATACTTTTGGCCAAGCTTGTACATAACTGGACGCACATACATACACACACACGCACATATATATATATATATAAATATAAGCTGTCACGTAGGTATGTATTTATCTATATGTACAATCCTCAACGCATAAATATTTTGAAATCAAACCATGCACCATGGAACGAGGCTCTTGTGTTTTTTTATTTCCATCGTCCTTGCCAATCGAGATCCATCGTACATATATATATATATATATATATATATATATATATATATATATATATATATATATATGTTTGTGTATATATTCTCGCAATCTACTAGCCTCATTTGCGCGTGTCGGGTGAGTACCAAACGAGTGCCGAGTAAGCACCCAACGCGTGTGTGCGTACGTGCGTCAATAACTCACAGACGTGTCCGTATTGCGGATCCTTTTCACCCGTCGCTTGACCCCGAAAGACAAGGGCTTTTCCCGGCTCGGCGTATATTACTCAGAGGCGGATTGCGGGCGAGGTCCGCGTAATGGGTTGCGCGCTCCTCGATCGTTTCCTCGCTGTATGTGATGTCGCGTCCTTTCTCTCACGTCCAATTTATCGCCGTTGGCGTTTCATTAACAGACTGTACGAGGAAAAAGCGCGAAAGAGAGAGAGAGAGAGAGAGAGAGAGAGAGAGAGAGAGAGAGAGAGGTCATGACGATTCTATGAGACAGCGATAGCGAAAGAGGGACGCCATTATATTTTTTCTCCCCTTCGTATCCATATATCGCTCACCGCCGTCTTCCGTTCTCCCTTCCAAGCCCGCGAGTTTGCCCTCTCGGCCTAATGATCCTGCTGGATGTCATCCGAGCAGCGATCTGCGCTGCGGGAAGACCTACGAGAGGAAACGGATAAACGGAAATGGATGAAATGCTGGTGGACCCGAGACGACGAAAAAGGAGATCGAAGGGCAAAGGGGAAAGAGGAGAAGACGAAACCGGAAGAGCAAGGAACACCAAGGACCATCGTGTTCGTTTCGCTGACAGAGTTACGTCTCCCTCGGAGCCACGATGCTCGGGTGCATTTTTTTTTTACTCCGTACGTATGATCGCGAGGCCGAGAAAACGAGCGCCAAAAAATTCTACCGAGCGAGAAAAATGGAACAGCTGCTGTAACGACCTCGGCCCCTAATGCAGGCCTCGAAAAATACCTAAGAAAAATCTCTTCGCGGGCTACGGGAAAGGAGAGCTCACGTGCACGCGAATTTATACGTCGTCTCTGCAACGTTTCAGCTACGGCAGACGTTGCAAAAAAAGATGAGGGAAACGAGGGAAAAAAGGATGGGAGAGATAAGAAAGAGAGAGAGAGAGAGAGAGAGAGAGAGAGAGAGAGAGAGAGAGAGAGAGAGGAGAGAGAGAGATAGAGAAGGAGAGAAGTAGAAGATTAATTGATCGAGTGATTTATTATGACTTGGAACAGCGATAACGTACATGAGGAAGTCGTAAAAGTAATAATAAGCATAGTAATGGTGTTAATAATTCAAAAAATAATAATGACCATAATAATTAATATAATAATGATATTAGGTGTACAACTTTGCTTTCGCCGTTTTTCGATATATGGCTGCAGCGGTAAGTGCTGGTCGCAATAGGCAGATCAAAAATGTCACATAGTGAGCTTGGACATCTGTCAACATAACGACAGCACCACATTAGTGAATTTGTGATTGCATCATAAATTTATTCGCGATCGAAGATGTCAATTTTCGAGCCAAATTCTCGTAATTTGCGGAAAGGTTTGATTTTCTGCTTCCATTTGAAGAAAACTGCGGCTGAGGCGCATCGAATGCTCTCAAGTACTTACGGTGAGTCTGCTCTTAGTGAAAGACCATGTCGTGAGTGGTTTCAACGCTTCAAGAGCGGTGATTTTGACGTCGAGGACCGGCATTGCGTTGGAAGAGAGAAAATCGTTTTTTTTCGAGATGGTATCCGACAATTGCCAAAAAAATGGGAAAAAGTAGTAGCTAACGAGTACTTTGAATCATAAATAGGTAATTACTTTTTGAGAATAAAGCCTCAAATCTTGGAAAAAAACGGCGACAGCAAAGTTGTACAATTAATAGTATTATTATAATTATAATTAATACAACAATGATTAATATTATAATAATAAAGATTATATTTAATATCCAAGCGAGTGCCGAGATTTATTGGAACTTCTCGTTCACGACCATCGAGCCGTTTCAAGCGAATAAGGCTGCTGTTATCCTCTTCGATTTCGACGAGAAGACGATTTACGTCATTGAGTTCTGGTCCCGGCCAAGGTAAACATCCCGCGAAAGGAAGAGGAGAAACGGCTCAAATATCAACCTCTCTTGGCCTAGCTGCGTCGTCTGCACCGGGGATTCAGGGTAACGCTCGTGGTTCTCATCATCGGCATGCTCGGGTGGATCAAGGAGTCTTTTGTGTCAAGCCTCGCCGGCATATGGGTTTGAAGACCCACGGTCCGGTTGCTGGCAGGTCAGATGCAGAAGGGGGTCATCCTTGGATCTCTCCGTTTACTCAGGCAATACGATTGTGGACTGCGGTAGCCGCTCACCCTCTGGCTTGAGGGAGCGGCTATCGCAGAGCGATATCATTAACTCGTATTATTTGGACTGGGGGCCAGCCGCGGTGGTGTCGGCACCCTCGAGTGTCGCCCAGCGTTATTGTCCCGGTCTAGATTAAGATCGAGCCTAACCTCCGGGGGTAGGTGAATGTTTCCCAGTGCTAACTGAGGAATTGTGTGCCCGGGCAATAAGTCTATTATAATTATTATTTTTTAATTATAATTAATATAATAATGGATTATAATTAATATAATATTATTATAATTATCAGGTCTGCAAATATGAAATCGGAATTTGCCCATAAATGCCCCTACATAAATGACTGCATTGACAGCTACAATGTACTTACCGTCAAGTCGCGTCATTGGCGACATTTGCTTTGTTGACATCTGACAAAGATTTTTAACTCACAACAATACAAGTTTCATACCCCAACATAGTTTGTTATAGCTTTGAACATGTCGAATTTTGTGCCTGAAAATTACGATTTGCGGACAGCCTTAATTTTCTGTTACCATTTGAAGAAAACTGCTGCAGAATCGCATCGAATGCTTGGCGAAGATTACGGTGAGCATGCTCTTGGGAAATCACAGGGCTTTGAGTGGTTTAAAAAATTCAAAAGTGGCGATTTTGACGTGACAAATGAAGAACGTGGGAGGCCACCGAAAAAGTTTGAAGACAGCGAATTGCAAGCATTTTTGGATGCTAAAACCTGGCGAAACTGTTAATACTGAACGATACCGACAACAAATGATCGATTTGAATCAAGCTTTGCGTGAAAAACGACTAGAATATCAAAAAAAAGCAACACAAAGTGATTTTGTTTCATGATATGCACCATCACACACAACAAAACTGGTCGAAGAAACGATTGAGGCGTTTAGTTGGGAAATACTTCCGCATGCGGCTTGCTCATCAGACTTGGCTCCGTCCGATTACCACTTATTTGCATTGATGGGACACGCACTTGCTGAGCAGCGATTCACTTCTTACGAAAATTTACGAAAATGGCTCAATGACTGGTTTGGCTCAAAAGAGCAACAGTTTTTTTGGCGTGGCATCCACAAATTGCCAGACAGGTGGAAAAAATGTATATCTAGCAATGGACAATACTTCGTATAAAATATTTTTCATCACTTTCATACAATAAACGTGGATTTTTTATACAAAAATTCCGGTTTCATATTTATTATATATACCTGATATAATGATAGTATAATATAAAATTATAACAATAATGACAACATTATAAATATAATAATGATAGTATTATTAGTATGATGATAATGATACTATCGGTGGTGATAATAATAAGGTTTAACGGTATGCCTGAATAAAAATTTTCGAGCCGCCTTCAATCCGCAAAATAAAGGCCTGCTTCCCCGAGCAGAGATCGGCGATAGTGGATTGTTGGGTACCTAAACGAGGGTACAATGTTTGAAATACCAATACGTTACGGCCTCCGATGGACTTTCCGAATAGCAGAAACTGGACATTGTCGCTCAAAGGAGGCCAATGCAGAGCGCAACTGAACCTGCGAAATCCCAGGTAAGCCTACTTCGAGCGCTTCCGCAGAATTGGGCCCCCCTTTCGGCCTACTGTAGGCGCACTGTAGACCCTCTGACCCTCCATTCAGCCTACTGTAGGTTCACTGTAGACCCTCCGGACCCTCCATTCAGCGAAAACCTATTTATTTCGTCATCAAACGGATTACCGATCAGGCCACAATGGAGTGTTGATGGAGGAGATATCAAATTTGGGCTCAAAGCAGGTTAGGCGGGGTCGAGGCAACCGACTTGAGATCGAAAGCAGATTAAGGCCGGTGTTTTGCACGTTTCATTAAAAGTGGGGGTCGAAAGAAGGCTTGGGAGGACTAACAGAGGCTACACTGGATTAAATGGAGGCCTCTTCATGGAACTGAACTCGACAAATGGGGTTTGGTATGTTCAACGGAGGGTAGCGGCTTAAGCATTACAAAATAAATGGGTCCTGCGAGTGTTCAGAGGAGGCTATAAATTTTGCCTTGGGTGGGGTTTACGCGAAAGGATGAAAATAGGTAGCGTAAGAAGGAAACTATGCCTCATGGAGGCATTAGCAAAGAGTGGAATGTTGTACGGAGTGGCGACGTGAGGGTGGAAGCAGAGGGAGCAAATAGAAAAATTACAGGGTAAATATGTTAAAATGGCAATGGATATGAATGACAATACGCCTAGCTACATGTGAAGATTGGAGGTAGGAATAATGGGCATAGGAATAGAAGCATGGAGAAGAGTGTTTGAAAGAAGAATCCAGAGGGATTCTTCCTTTGGATTCTCATCCAAAAAGGGATGAGAAATGAAAGAAGCCATCAAGGATGTAGGAGTGGGAGCAATATGGCAAAGGATAAGAGACAAAGATATGAAGGGAGTAGGAAAAATAATCAAAAGAGCTATACAAATAAAAACGGACCAGGAAATACAACAAGACTGGAATAAAATTGGCATTTCGACATATTGCCGGGAGTATAAAAATCGAAAAGAAAATATAGAAATGGAAGAGTACTGGGAAGAGAAGGGCATAGAGCGAAGAACTAAGGAAACATGGGCAAGGTTAAGATGCGGAAATATAGGAAAAGGAGGTAAAGAGGGATACTCTATGTCGATGTTGTAGAATGGAGGAAGAACATTTGGAACACATCTTTGAATATAAGAAAATAAAATAAAAAATGAATAAAGAAGTGGTAGATCGTTTGGAAAGGTGATGAAGACGCTACAAGGGAGAGGCACTAAAAGGAAAAATTAATAGAGGAATGAAAAGGAAACCGATAAAAGTATTGTGCGAGTATGGTAAGTAAGTAATATGGAGTAAGAAATGAAAAGACCGATAAAGAAAATGATAAATAATGATGAGTCGGTGGAACAAACTGTTCGTGGGTGTTATGCCCAATAGAACGGAATATTTGTAATGAGGGATGAAGATCGCTAGTGCGTTCTAGCTATAAAGCGAATAGGCAGAACGAGAGATGTTGATGAGACATATTACAGCCCTCAATCCTCCTCCCTTAATTTCATCTGTAATTACTATTGTACTTGCATATATTATTTCAGGGGCTCCTGGAGAGAAAGGGAGAGACAGAGAGAGAGCGAGAGAGAGAGAGAGAGAGAGAGAGAGAGGGAGAGAGAGAGAGAGAGAGAGAGAGAGAGAGAGAGAGAGAGGGAGGGAGGGAGATCAGAGTTCGCAAACTTAGGAACAACGAGAAGGCCGCTGCTATTCTCTCGTAATAATTGTCACAACGCGTTGAAGGTTCAACCATAATGGTATAATGGTCGTCAAGACACCACCTACGTACCCGCTCACGAAACGTGCAGGTTATGTTTCGACACGCCGAGTTTTTTCTCGTGACTTTTCACATATTTTCGATTCGAACATGCCCGTGCGGAAAATTTACAGGGAATCCCTAATACAATTCGGGGCCTTCAAGGGATTATTTGTGGATTCCCTAGTAGGGTTTTCCGTAAAAGAAGCAGATCGGGCTCCTATTAGGGGATGGCAGTGTAGGTAGGTTGACTAACACTATGGTCTAAGTACGGAGACCAAGTAAGTTCTACGGGGTGTAGTTGTAAATTCTCTAGAAGCGATTTCCCCAATACTACCAGACTTTGCTATTATAGGGGCAAATCAGTATAAATTGCTTTAATAAACAATTTATGGCATAATAATTATCGAGATCGATTAAATCTAATAATTAAACTATGCGTTTAGTAGACGAGCTGTGATGCATTAAACCACCACGCATGCAGTGCGTTCATCGGAACAACACGGGAACAAACGTTTCAAAATATGTGACAGAATTCGAAGCCTCAAATGTATTGAAATAACACATTTCTTTTTCATAGTGCTCACACACATGCACGTACGCATATGGCTGCAATAATTTGTTATGAGGCACCGCGGAGGCAATTTTAAAGGCCTTGGTTATTTTGCTTTCAATGGCCCTCGGTAGCAAAGTGATGATGGCCCATGTGAGGCTTCCAGACTAGGGCCTTAATAAAGTTAGGGAATATTAAGATGGACCCGATCAAAGCCCGAACTCAACTTCTGCACGGGTGGTAAGAATTCTCAAATGGCGTTCATCGGAGAACACTGCAGAATCCAATTGGATTTCAATGAGGAATCCGTATGTGCGGTGTCTCTAATAAATTCCTATTGATATGTCGGTGCATCTTAGGAATCCCAAACAAATTTGTGCACGAGATCCTGAAAGGATATTTTTTTTTAGCAATCCGACAAATTCCGGTTGAGAATTCAAAAAAAAAAATCGTCAAACGACGTAAATCGGGAAGTAGTGCGGTATCAGTTTGGGTTCCAATGTGGATTCTCTACGTGCAGCGTCCCTATCAAATCCCTATATGCATATGGAAGGATCTGAAAAGTCCCCAACAAATTTCTGCACGAGAAGTTGCCAACGTTTGATTATTTTTCTTGCCGAAAGGATGTAGGATCACGAGGAAAGTCCGAAGCTGGACGTTTATCAGACATACCACGTATATCTTAGTCCAAAAGCTCTTTGAACATACACGAGCATATCCTTGTTGAAGGAACGTTTAGTTGCTCGACGACCTCGAAGACTTACATCCTTAATTGCTGTACAAAACGACCGTGCTGATCTCCTTGAAGGGGCTTTAAGTTAAAGTCACTGTGTTGCTCGGTAATGCGAGCAGTCGCGACATTGGAATGGCAACCGAGAAACCAAAGAAGGGAGAGAGACAAAGAGAGCGAGAAAGAGAAAGAGAGAGAGAGAGAGAGAGAGAGAGAGAGAGAGAGAGAGAGAGAGGGAGAGAGAGACTGACGCCGGAGTGTCTGGAGCCGCAGACATCGATCCAGAACTCGGTCGGCACGGATGCTCCGAATTGTATGTACAGAGCATCAGGGTCGTTGGAAGAAGCGAGAGAGGACGAGAGATTCTCGCAAGCACATAGAGCAGAGTGTACCTGAATTCCGAAGGGAGTCAAGGTCGCTGAACTAATTGATTATGACCCAGCGCTGTCGAGCGAAGAGCTTGTGTGGTGATCAACGTGCCGTGATTATTACGATGATGACGATGGAACTCTCCCTGTCACCACATACATTCCTGATGACCCTGCAAGCATTCCGTCACGTGACTTCGCCGCATGAATTCTCCGCTACGACCAACTTCGCAGCAAGCTAACTTTGCTGATGGTCTTCAAGCCTCGGCTTATAATGACGCAGACTATTCTTGTCCTGCGTACACACGATCGGCTGATTGCTGCGCTGGATGTCGCCAAAGGTTACCAAGGGATTCCGGAGTTTCCGGAGTCTTTCCCGAGGACGTAACATATAGCCGGCGTGGACAACTTTAGACGATATAGCCGGCTAAAGTTGTACACGCAATTCCACCGCACCTGACCGCCTGATGATCGCGGAACAAGCTCGGTCTTAATTACGAAATTTCATTCGCCCCAATGCTTCGTTAAATTACAGGATCCAGCTGAGCCGAAACTTCGACGCGATTATCCATTCGCCCGAAATGCTCTCCGGCATTCTTTCGATCACGATGAATGGTCCAATTGAGAAGGATTGCGAAGCAGCCGAGGAACCGTGACGCGAAACTCGCGAAATTGAAACGCCAGTGGATTCGTTGAGCCGAATATAAAAACCATCGATCTCCGACCGCGAAGAACACGAAGACAATGACAATTTTGTAATGAAATTTCTATCGAAGGGTCCATACTTTTGAATCTTTTCTTTTCATTTAGCTTTCACCTTTCCGGAGAGACTTTTCGTTCACCTTCTTCGCGCCATGATTCTTAGCTAATTGGGTCTTCTCTGAAATAATTTGATTACCGAGCCCATCAATAATTGGATTGGAGGCTTTCACGGGAGAGGAATTCACAAAGATTTTGTGACTAGATATACTTTACCTATGGATCTATAGCAGAAATGAAGCTTCGGTAACTTCGAATGATGAATGAACAATTTTTTTTTCACTCAATCGTGGCAAGTATATTTTTTTTGCCATTTTAAAAGTAGTTTATTGAGGATTATAGTCACTCTAGCTCTTCAAATAAGGGCTAATTTCATGAATTTTTTAACGAGTACAATGAAAGCAGTAAAAAATTTAATTGGAAAACTTTATTATACCTAGTTTTAAGAGTATAAAAAGATTTTTAAAAATTTCCAATTGAAAATGGCGGCGTCAGAGTCCAAGACCGTAGAGTAGTATGCGAAGTATTATGCGAAGTATACCTCTTATGCGAAGTATTCCATTTATTTACCATTTATCTGCAATGCCAGTACCATCTATGTGGCCTTACAAATTAACGTTATCCTCTTACTTTTCTTTTTGGAAAATTTGGAAATCCTCGCGTAGCTGTAGCCGTTCAGCATCTTTCGCGGAGATTTTGCAATCGCGAATAATATGACTCTCAATGGTTCTTCAAGTCTTGTGAAACCCAAACAAGTCTGGTTCTTGTGAAAAACTTTTTTGTCGATGTCGTCAACGACAAAAAAAATTATCAAAGATGCATTTTAAGTCCAAATACAAAGTTAACATAACCTCACAAATTTTCGAACTGAATTTTCTCGTAAATGGTAAGGGTTTTTTTTAGGAAAAACGATTCTTCAGGCTCTGGACGATTCCCTGAGGTAGAGCTTGACGATTTTTTTTTACCCTAAATATTAATCATCTTTGAGAGATCTCTGTTCGAAAATTTCATACATCTTTCTCTCACTCATATGTCACGTGGTACATCTTCTATTTCGCCGTAAAGTGGATAGATGGAGATTAATTCCATTTGAAAAATGTCTTTTAAGAGTGTTTCGTATTCGGAATTTGATTATCTTCATTCTGCTTCACGAAAAATGGAATTTTTATTCTTTTCCAGAATGTTTCATTTTTTCTAGCAAATACTACTAATCACAAAAATATGCTGTATTTTTTCCCGAAGAGGACTTGAAAGACTATTAAAAATCGTATTTTTCTCGATAGCGAAAACACGACGAAAGAATATTAAAAAATTTAATTAAATTTTCATTTAAGTTTTAATTATTAATCATATATCTATATATATGTGTGTATGTAAATGCTTTTATATAGCAAACGCTAGCCGACATATTCCGTTTTTCCCTTCGTTCAAATCGAATGCGATATTCAAGACTGTGAGAAAATTGCGCGGGAATCGTCTGACGCGCAGGCCAGGCTTGTTAAGGCAGTAGTCTGCTTTACAGGCTTCAAAAAATCGATTTTTCGTTTTTGTCTCAAATCTATTCCAAAACTATCCAAGAATATGTGTTCAAAATTTTAGAGGCCAATTCGACATATTTTCGAAGCTAGATCAGTTTTAGTGGCCGAGCGTCGAGCAGGTGCGAATGCTCGGGCAGAACTTTACAGCCCGTTTTCTCGAGTTTTCATTTTCACAAGTTTTGGAAAACGGTGCCGGCGATAGTAAAAACAATATATGTCCGATCGAAAAAAACCAAAGTGATCTAGCTTCAGTATTGAATTATCTTCTATTTGAACTAAAAAAGTTGGACAAAAGTACTATTTAAATTACTTGTTTTGCAACTTAAAGTGAATTTTTTTTTTCAAAAAAGTGAATTTTTTTTTCAAACTTCGAAAAAATTTGGAATTTCGTCATTTCTTCGGTATTTTTTTAGTTCATATAGAAAAGGAACTTATAAAAACTAAAAAAAAATTTGGTTCCACTGTTTCAGATGCATCGCACGACCTCCATCACCGGCACCGATTTACGAGTGCACACTCCAGGCGCCCCAGAAAAATCGTTACAACTTTGGCAAATTTCAATAATTTGTAATAATAAAAATTGTTTTTTAAAGCTTGAATATAATATACTATCGTCTCAAAATTTCGTTTACCGCAATCATTTCCTTCCCTTTCAAAAAAATTGTTGAAAAAACGCTTTTTTCGGCTCCTAAAGCAGACTACTGCCTTAAACTTTAATCTAGTATGCTTACTGGATGTATACTGATGCTTGGAAGTAAAGGGAGCTCACAGAGAAGATTTTGATCACAGACTTGATTTTCGCTTGTCAAGTACATCGGGGCACTTTCTCTCTCAGGCCCTTTCTCTCTTTCTTCTTTTTCCCCGTAACTTTTTTTACTCCCTTTACGTATTCCCCATCCTCCCTCTTTCAATGTCTCCTTTCTCTCTCTCTCTCTCTCTCTCCCTCTCTCTCTCTCTCTCTCTCTCTCTCTCTCTCTCTCTCTCTCACTCTCTCTCTCTTTGCCTTTCTAGATCTTGCTCACTGTTCTTTACGCGTTTTTCGAGTGCCACAGTGAGAGCTTTGAATTCAGTGCTTCAGCTTTAATCGCAGGGGTCGTGGCGAGAAAAGCGAGCACGAGGTAAAAGCATCAGCAGTGTCTACGGCTCGAAGGATCCATCCGTTGGAAAAACTTTTAGTGGGCGCGTTACTCTCGCTGAATTGGTATCTCTCTTTCTTTGCTGGCGTATATATACTCATTGTTTCTTGCTTGCAAATAGCAGTGCAAAAAGTTTTTTTCCTCGATAACAGTAAGGGCTCAGTGAGATGCACTGTTTTAGTGCGGCCAGTTGATTCTCATACTGAACTGACTGGGTTCAATTGAGTAGTTAAAAAAAATGGTTGGTTTTTTTTAGAACTGATCTTTTGTGCTATTAAAACCGAATGTCAGAAGGGTTTTTCTTTGAAATAATTCTAAAGATAATTATTAATTGTTTTTATATGACGATAATTCAAATTGTAGATGTTGGCGCGAAATGTCACGCTATCGGCGCTGGTGTTTGTGACGTCACCGCTCGAACGCGACCGTACAGGCTATGTATACGGCTTACACGTGAGTGTATACAAAAGTAAAATTTTGTGTCATTTTACATCTAAAAATCTCGAGCATTCTGAAAAAGTCAAAATATAGTTTCATTTTCATGCAACGATGTGTGAAAGTGGATTCGTGAAAGCAAATGCGAGTAATTTACCGACCGTGGATAACTGAATATTTTTAGGTTACGGGAGGCTTGATGGCTACGTATCATAAGCATTTTGAAAAAGACGTATTAAAAAAATATATATTTCAATACAGCTTATGTTATAACACGTTTACACTGACATCAAAGTGGTATTCACAGCAAAAATAAGTGGACAATGATTTCGGGTTGACACGTCGTGCTGCATCGAACTACAGATTTCGACGTTTTATGTCTTGTGGCACATTTAGAAATACCTATTAGCGGCACTTTTCGTTGTATTTATACAAAGAGGAGCGAAACAAGGCTTATACGATTTTGTCGTTGCCATCGTTGGCCGAATACTCGTATCACACAAGTAGTTCGTATACTGGCGTTCGAGCGGTGACGTCACAGAGCGCTCGGGTAACTTCGGATGCTCTCGGCGCGTTTTTGCTGAGCCGAATAAAAGAATTTCAAAGTGCTATATTATTGTTAATTCTTGAAACAAAAAAAGAAAAATACTTTGCTTTAAAAACCGCACATGATCTTTACAATGAGAACAAAAATCATTTAATGACCCAATTATAAGAGAATTCCCATTTTTCGCGATTCTCTTTCCATCGTCCTTTCTCCTTCGGTCTGTCTGTCTGTCTATCTGTCTCTCTCTCTCTCTCTCTCTCTCTCTCTCTCTCTGCCCCCCCCCCCCTCTTGCACTCTCTCTGTTTCCTTAACAGAATAAAAAAACCTCTCTTCCTTCCCTCGCTTCTCGAATAAATTATTTAAAAACTTTCTCGGCCTCTTCGTCCTTTTTCTCTGTCCCTTTAATAGAAAAATGCCTCTCTACCTTGCCTCGATTCTCAAATGAATAAAAAATGATTGAGCGGTCCAATCAAACTCCCGACACCCTTGTCGATGAAAATTTTTTCGCTGTTTACGAATTTTCCAGGTAGAATTTGATCGGACCAAAACTCTCGGCCCCGGCAAACGTTTGTAGAATAAAATCCATCTGCTGAGATGACGAAGGCCTGGACGAGGATGGCACTAGGAAATTCCTCACCAGCAAACGATTTTCCATCGATCAAGAGCGTGCCCAATCCGTTTTAGCGAGAACTAAAATATTGTCCATTTTCAAGCCTTGTGTCCCATCGACTATGCCCAATTTCAATGTAGCCGTCCAATCAAGTTCCCGACACCCGAATCGATGCAAAATCATATTTTCACCTCTCGACCACCCGATAAGGATGGATTTCGCAAAATTGAAATCGTTCAATTTTTTTGGATCCTTCTTGCGAGTCACATTACATACAACGCCAATAAAAAATCGTCATCTCAAACCTGCTGGAAATAGAATTTTTTTCAGCTTCCACCATCCGATTAGGGTGGCTTCCGGTGGTTGAAAAGTCTTAAAATGTGTTTTACTCTATTTTTTCAGCAACTACAATTCCAATGTGCAAGAAGTTGCGGTAAATAAAAAGATTGCAAAAAAAAAAGAAAAAAATCGTTGCATCGCAATAAACGCAAAAAAAAAACGAAGCAAACTTCAAACTCATGAAAATACTCTCCCTCTTTCGTTTTCTTCTCCATTTCTCTTCATTCACAAATAAACATTTATCCAACTGTACCGGAAAGGGAAAAAAACACCATGCGCAGCAGTTTAAATATAACTTGCCCGGAAACAAGGTCGCGTGAATCTTTTCAAAACCTAATGATCGTGGTAACTACATGGAGACGTGACACAAACGCGGGTATATGCATGTAAATATGCGGATTTGTGGTAATGACGATATTGGAGTGCCGGCCGAGTATTAGCGATAATTGGCGTGGGCAGAAGGGTCGATCAATCGCCCTGAAACGCTCAACACCATGTAGGAATACGTGATGAGGTCTGTGCTGCTGCGAACCTAAATTCCAGCAGTATCTAGGCCTCTCTCTCTCTCTCTCTCTCTCTCGCCCTTGCCGTATGGTTCATCCGTATGCGTCAGCAAATTCCCGAAGGGATACACTATTCACTCAGGATGGTGAGAGAACCTTCATGTGGCAGATCTAGTGGGTTCGTGGATAGGGAAAGAGAGAGAGAGAGAGGCCCCTATAATTAAGGGGGGAAATCACAGTAGCACACAAAAAAATAGGCATATTTTCGGGAATTAATTTTGGCTGAATAAAAGTATCAATCGAAAATCTGTAAAGTAGGTTTTATAGCAATACTAAAAAAGTACAAAATGTAATTTTTTCAATAAAAAATATTTAAAAATGGCGGCTGCGCAGCATATGCCCCAAGGCGCCTATTTTTGAAAGCGTGTCGATGGCCGAAGACGTAGACTCCTTAATTTTTGACCTGGAAGAAAAAACCAAATTTTTTTAGTTTTCATATAACAACAGCTAGCGAGCTACGTAGGATTTTTTCGATATATTGATTTTTCACAAAATGGTGCATGTTTGAAAATAAAGTTAAATTTTTAACAAAAAAAAACGCCATAAAATCGTCGATAAAAAAAACTAAGCCATATAAAATAAAAATCCTACGTAGCTCCGTGGAGAAAGATATTTCGAAGCTACCGTCAAAATTTCAAGTTGATCGGTAAAGATTTGCTCGAGTTATGTCTTCGGCGAGCTCAAAAAAAGTGGTTTCGAGAAAAAACGCGTTTAAAGTTTAAAGGCGCTCGGAGCATACCTGAGAGGCGTTACCGCAGAATGAAAAATTTGGGCACTCGGACACTTTTGCCGTATTCCATCATTTGGTATATTATTTTTAAGACCCTAAAGCACCTTTTAAGCGAAATTTTTTTTTTTCGAAAAATTTGGAAATTTTACTGTGATTTCCCCCCTTAAGTCAGTATTGTTGTCTATAAACGTAAAAAAAAAAATTGTTTTCAATTTTTATTTTATTATTCTTCAGACCTATCTGAATACGTATGTGAAAAACGTTCAATGATACTCATGAAAAATAGCAGAGTTACCAAAATTATAAAGGGAACGCTCGAGGAGCGCGGTCGAGTCGCAGCAAATTTTAAGGGATCAGTCTATTTTCGGAAATTTTCGATTTTCTAAAAGCATCAGTTTCGGATACTACATATCTGTAGAAATACGGTAGAGAACGTTATTTAGGTCGGAGTGACCGATAAGGGGCTAAAAAGAATGATACAATGGAAGCGTCTCTGCGCGCTCAGCGCGCAACGGCCGTGTCGAGCGTCCAAAGCTCGCAGAACAGAGATTCGAAACCAAAAATCTCAAAAAATTGAAGCTTCTGAAGAAGCTGAAGAAATAATGTATAGACCAGGCATCGCTGATTAAGGGTTTTTACGATTTTATGTGCATTTTTTGGGAATACTGACGTGCCTCAGGCACGTTAGTCAGTAACTTATGGATCGCACTTGCCGCTTCATGCCGATTCACCGCGAGCCCCCGAGGCGGTAGCGCTTGAAGCATACCTACCGAGGCTGCCTCTTGAGGTGGCTGGACAAATCTGGATGCTGCCAGTGATGTCGAAATTTTCTTCTTTATCACTTGGCGTCTAGCCGCTGACGGGTTTCTTGATTTGTCTAATAATCAATTATAATGAACTTCACTTTTGCATGCATCTGTGAGCTTCATGATATTCAGCTGTGATAAAGTATCAACCTGTGGCCTCCACATTTGTCCGTTTTATGATTTGTCAGTTTCATTCTAAGAGAAATTTTCACACACATTCGCGAGTTCAGTTTTATTTATTTATATTCAGTTACATATGGAATTTCTTTAATTTAGAAATGTTGAAGACACATTTGCTTATTATCTTGCTCCCGTTTCCGCGTCATACATTACTTTTATTTTTCATCATCATCACTTCAGGTGTTCCGTGTCGAACTTTTATTTTTCAATTTGATCTGCATTTCTACAGGACGACGATTTTTTTTTACTAATCATCAATTTTAGTCATTAGATAAAGCTTGACTAATAAAACCTCTGCATTCGTAGACGTTGATGAAGTAGTGAGCATTTTCCTCGTATAGCTGGGAAGCTATTCCTATGATCGTTCCATTATAAACGAGTGGTGCACCGACATCCCTCTGCAATTATAACCGCGTAAATATACAAGTGTATAACTCTCCATAAAAATTAAAGGAACAAGATATTTTTCGAAATTTTTTTAGTGATTATGTAAACGCTGTAACTGTCTACAAAATGTTCCTATAGCGATTATTCAAAAAGTATTTTTTAACTTAAAGGCTCTACTTTTCAAATTTATCATCATTCTTTTAGTCACGGCTATTTCCCAATGAAAATAAATATCGCGGGAAAAAAAAATACGGAACGTTTTTTTCGACTTTGCAAGTGTCCCTGCGCTCTGGAAAATATTTCCTAACTATACCAATAGCAGGGTCAGTAAGCTTGATTACTTACCTTTGATTTGGTTTTTGCCCGGTCTTTGTACACGTTGTTGCTGAGATATCGGTCGCTGAATGAAAAGTCGCACTTTTTTCTTTGATCATCGATATTTCATGAATTAATTATCGTAAACCAAATTGGCGGAAATTTTTAAAAACATAAATTAATCATTCATAAGTATCTATTACTGTTTCAGGAGAGAAATTTTTTTTTCCTTCCACTATTAATTGGAAAAAGTAAAAAAATGTTTTTATCAGTTTCTTTGGTAAATTTACCGCTACATTGCAAATAATGACTGGCGTACTAATTATTCCAAGTATTTTTGAGCCCAAATGTACGTTTATTGCTCTTAAAAATCATTTAATGATTGTCGTCATGGAAAAAATGCTCTTCCTATCTCCGAATTTTACATTTATTACGTGTCAACTTTAAGAACGAAAAGAACAAACAAAAGAATGAACGAAAAGTTTCCGAACATTTTAATTTAATTTTATTAGAAGATTTTTATAAACTTAACGAAACAATTTAAATTGTGCGCCTTTTTTTTGTGTCGAACATAGAGTACTAATCTTTGGCAACTGGCATCAGGAAGTATTGAGGTTTATCGAGCAACGCATAGAAATTGTGAAAATTCAATGCGAAACAATGCAATTATTGCAGACAAAATTTCACGGTCGGTTTATCTCGCGCCGCGGCGATATCAATTGCCTACAAAAATCGTACGATTTGACGTCATTGGACTTCTTTCTTTGAGGTTTTTCTGAAAGGAAAAGTGTATGCCAATGATTCACAGAACATTCTGGTGCTCAAGGAAACAATTGGACGTACTATTAATGAAATTATTCCGCAATTATGCCAAAACGTTATTGAATATTTTGTCAAAAGAGTGAATGTTTGCAAAGAGGGACGAGGCGGCTATTTATCGGATATTGTCTTCCACACACGACCTCCATGTTTGTACCTTATATTAAAATAAAAATATTTGTACTTTTCAAATAAATAATACGTTGTATTAATAAATAAAAATGTTAGGTTATTTTGAGACACCCTTTATATATATATGAAAAAATCTGCGTGTAATAAAACTGTACGGCCAATATGTTTGTTCGTTTATAACTCGAGAACAACTGAATCGATTTCGACGAATCTTTCTCAGAAACACAGCTCCACGTCTGGAATACGATTTAGGCTAATGGGTATTACGCTATGTAATTAATTTCAATTACAATACACAAATACAACGAAGATCATATTTAAAAAAAAAACAAACGAGCACGAATGAATAAACAAATGAACAAACCAACACCAACGAATAAACATACGAAAAAACGAACAAAGAAACAAAAATTTACGAAAAATCATGAGTACCGCGTAATTTCTTAATTTTCATAAATAGTTTTTGCTATTTATGGCCAAAGGCCAAATTACGTCATTAAGACAAATGCGCAAATAATGAGGAATCCTTCATCTGTAAATCTGTTAAAAATCTCTATCTCTCCATATAATGAAACTGCAAGAAGTACTTTTTCTGTCATTTTTAAGTTTTTTTCAAGATTAGAAATATACCACAATCCTACGAAAAAAAATGTTTAAAAAAATATAGAATTGATATATTATTTATAAATAGGCAATAAAAAATGTGTACAATTTCATGACAAAAGTTTCGCGACCAAACACTATCATCACGGCCCGTTCGCTTGTATTTCCCGACCCCCACCCACCCCTTCCCGGCCCACCCTTCGGACTCTCCTAATGAGAGGTTAATTTCCTTTAAAATACAAACCTAAATGTAAATTTTGACAGCGTCGTTACCATGCAAATATTTGACAATTGTTCATTCACGCGTAGTAATGTTGACGTTCGTTAAAGGACGTGAGCTTGCACTCGCGCGCCATTAATCAACATTTACCAGCGACAAATGCGTTTCCGGAATGAAGCGTTAATTCTCAAGGTTGATTGGCGAGGTGCAATGGGGCCAGCGCGAGATTTCCACAGCTTGCCAAAAACTTTATGATATTCACGCTCGAAATGTCTATCATTTTTGTCAAGTGTACCACGTGCACATAAACGTCAGTGCCAAAAGCCGACGACATTGTGGTCACGAAAAAAAAAAAGTGCCAGTAGACAAACGAAAGTACCGCTGCTTACGTAATTTGCATGAATCAGCACCGTAATGTTGTAGACCAAAAAAGGGACGTTTCGTGAATTGCAATGCGCAATGGAGTACCTTGACGAAGGACCATGTCCCGAGGGAATTGAGTCCTATGAATTATATTTTCGTGGACGGAATGAAAAATAAAAATCTCGCATTCAAGCGACACACGCGAGTGAAAAGAAATTCCTCAAAAGGGATGCTGAGACGGAGAGTAAATATTTGAAAGGACCTAGAATCCGGAGAATTGCTCTGAGGCATGGCCATTTTTATATAAAATTGTAAACTCATGCATACATGTATAGGGAAAGGTGGGGCACGATGTGTCACTTTTTTTCTAACGAATTTTTACTCTTTCCAAAGTACTCTGATCATAAAAAAAACGGTCATAACCGATTTTATAGACCTTCGGGCGTGCAATAAAGTTACCATATTTTTTTGCAAAAAGATTAAAAATCCTAAAATAATTGGATCGAAAAAAATTTGCGGATTGGCTCATTGTGCCCCACGGTAGGGTACAACGAGCCGGTTGAAACTCTTATATTTTCCTAACATAGATAACAGATTTTCATACATACCGATAATTTCACAACGGGTATTATTTGCCAATAATATTGGAAGTCGACTCATTGTGCTCAATAAATCGATGACACATTGTGCCCCACACAATTGCCCCACAATATTTGACGTTTTCCCGGCAAGGGAAATTATTTTTTCGAGGCTCAAATTAATATTGTAATTTCAATAATTCTTTGTAAGGTGTTATTGACTTTCTTTTAGACCAGCCGAAACTTAATATCAATTACGGTCCAACGCAAAAAATTTCGGATTTTACGAGCTACAGAACTCCAAGATGTGTGGTTGACAGTTGCCCGTGACACATTGCACTTTTTCGGCGCATCGCCACTTCTTTGTTTCCTCATTGGGAGTCGGCTCGTTATGCCCCACAACTCGGTGACACATTGTATCCCAGTAGTAAAGTATTTGATTATTGATGAAAACAACTATTAATTAAACTACGAATGGAAAAGCACAAGTCACTGAGTGCATCATAAATAATTAAACTATCGATTAGGACCGCAAACCCAAGCTGCTACAGAAAGTGTCGTTATATTTTACGTTTTCCCGCTGAGCGTAATATTTTTTTTTCCAAGCCTCAAATCAATTTTTAATTTTTAATAATTCTCTGTGAGCTGCTATCGACTTTCTTTTGAGCCTGACGAAACCAAATATAAATAGCGGTCCAACACATAAAATTTCGTAATTTACGAGCTACAAGCCTCCGAGAAACCGCATGTGGCTCACAGTGCCCCGTGACACCAGTGTGCCCCACTCTCCCCTATATATATATCTAATATATCCAAATTAATGTCTGTCTGTTCGTCTTCTATGCGTTCGCGCATCGTTCATCCGATTGAATTGAAACTTTGTACAGTCGTTGTTGGCACTTGCGTGAAAGTTTCTGACATAGTACCATCAACGTATAATTTTGTGGCGCGCTAGTCTTATCGGATATATGTAATAAAAGCAAACAAACGAGTAATAAAAATAAATTAACGAAAATAGGAGAAAAAAGGGCTAAGTCACCTTGATCGATGGCCTTGGGAGATACGCGATAAATATGTGTGCCATAGAAAATTAATTTTACCCTTATTATTATTGTTATTATTATTATTATTATTATTTCAACAATGTATTATTCGATTTAATTTTCCTCAGTTTGCATTGGGAAAAATTGACCGACCCCCGATGATTAAGCTCGATTTTCATCTAGATAGTCATCTACATTTATTCATTTTTTTTTCTATTATCTTCTATACGTATAACACAGTTCCGCGACTGATTGGCTGACAGATAGACAACGCACAGCTTAAACCGCTGAAGATAGAAAAATGAAGTTCGGAAGATATGTTCCTCCAAAGGTGTAGAGGTGCCCTAAGAAAGGTTTTATTTTCGAAAATTAACTCCAATGGCGGTGTGAAAGTTTCTATGGAAACTTGGGTCAGTAGTTTTTGTATTACGCGTGCACAAACAAACAGACACGCAAACTTTAGAGTTTTATTATATGAATAAATTATAATTTTGCAGAATAGTGCAAAGTTATTTTGGCGCTTTAATTTATCTTGTAAAATGAGAATTTCTAAATGAATATTAAAAATTATCATGATCCAAGGTCGTTAGGATATTATGCATAATTATAATTTTGCACTATAGTGCTAAGTTATTCAAGCGCCTAAATTATCTTGAAGAATGAGAATTCCTAAATGGATATTGCAAATTCATAAAACGCAAGGTTGTTCGAATAATTGGCCTAATAAGTGCTCAATTATTTTACCGTCGTTTATCCAAAGAATGTGAATTTCCAAATACATATTTGAAATTGCCACCCATGTTGATAATTATCCACAATTATGTTTAATCGTCCCTTCTTTATCATAGAAGTTACAATGATTCCTACTATCCCAGTGGCTACGAATACCCCGGGACTAGCGAAACTTGCCAGGAATTTCTTCCTTGCCCAATTCAACCGAAAAGGCAGTCTAGATCGGTCAAGTAGATGCCATTGTCCCTTTTTTTTGCAGTCCCCAAGAACGGGCTCTGCCGGCTTGAAACGGAATGACACAAGAAGCAAAACTTCGACGCAGCCCAGGCTCGCGCCGGTAGGCTAGAACTCGTTCGAGCCACTGCTATCTACCGTTAGATGTCACATCGTGCGTTGGTCCCGCACGCGTTCTGTATCAACTCCGTGAACGTAGCGATCCGACTTTGACTTTTCGATGTTTTTTTATTTGTAATCGTTTGTGGTTGATTGTGAGATCAATTGAATCGTTCGTGAGACCGTTATGTACTTGATAAATGAGAATTAAAAATTAGTGGCAGTTTGGAAGATTGATTTTGACTTTTCGATATTTTCTTCTTTTAATCGAATGTCGGTTCTTTGTGGTTGATTGTGAGATCAATTGAAATGTATGTGAGAATACTATTTTCTTTAAAAATGAGAATTGAAAATATATATATTGCTCGCGCTGCAATATATATATTTAGTTTCAGTTCAGACGACTACTAGCGCTGCTTGTGACGTAATTCGGCAATAATAATGACGGGCAATCCGTAATGGCCTCTGCACACTGCGCGCGATGAGCGATGAGCGATATCCAATGAGCGCTCTGCTTTTCCGAACGTCACATCCGTCGCGAGCCTCCTCGCGACGTCGCTCACGGAGTCGACCAAGTTTCTACTTTCGTCGCTCGCGACCACGGTCTTACATACAGGTCTGGAAACTCTGCCAGAATTCGCATGGTGGGGGTAGGCCGCTTACGGACGAAAATTTTCGTTGAGAGTTGACACTACGTGGCGCCTCAATCTTACCCCCAGATGAACATAACCACCAAAAATAATTTTGTAAACAAAAGCGACTCATTAGTGGATTTCTTGTGCTATTGACTTATCGGAAGTGAAAAAATTCCGAGAATCTGTGTTGTGCCGAGGTGCAAAACTGGAAGCAGAATTGTATTATCGAAGCACTCGTTATTTCGCGTGCCAAAAGATACAGTGCGGTGGAAACAGTGGGAAAACGCGATCCCGGGTATTATAAAATTAAGTTCGTTGGATGTCATTTGTGACAAGCATTTCAAGGCTGAAGACATTTCTCATGAATGGAAAAAAGAGGATGAGAATGGTATAGAAAATGCGACGTGGTATAAATGATTTCATCGTTTTGTTATTCACCCATAGTTCAAAACCTTTACCAACGACCAAAAAACCGATAAAAAAATAAAAACATTTATTTAAAAATTAATTCGAATTTTTATTTGCGAGAAAGAAAATGATGACATACAAAAATGATACAATGTGTATAAATAATTAATACAACACCAGAAACCTATGCAAAAAAAAAGCTCACTCTTCGGGGATCGAACTCGGCTCCTTCAAAACGGTAGCTCATGTCAGCACCGTATCCGTGCGACCACGATTATCATTCCATGAGTAAGACAGTTTTCTAATATTTAAGTTATAGCCACGCTTGGGGTTTAATTAGATTTGGCGGCTTGTTGGGTTGGTTCACCGCTTAATTTTATTCATTATAATTAGCTATATTGGTAGATATACCACCAATATATATATATATACTGCAGAACCAATAATTGAAATGAGGTGTTACGGAGACAGGCAGATGCAGAGTAATGCGGCGATTAGCTCTGTCTTTTTTCAATACCTCCGTCTGCCCCCGTACCGCACTTCGCCGCCAACTCTTTTAAGATCGCAGCGCTCCAGCGGCCAGTGCATTAAAAAATTTTCGTCAGTAAGCGACCCCCCCGATCCGGCGGAGTTTCCAGACCTGTATGTAAGACCGTGCTCGCGACAAGCGACAACGCGCTAGCAGACGACATTTTTCAGCCATTTTATCAAGGAGGTTAGAGTAGAAGGAGTCCGAACTCTTGTGGAGAGACTTGAAAAAAGTCGCTACAAAAACATGCACAAACAGGGATGGCACCAATATCGCTAAGACCTCGAGAAGTGAGCTGCGTGCGACAGAGATGGAACAAATGAATTATGAGAAGAAGCTGTATGTGAGGCTGAAGCTCAGCTTACTTCTCGAGGTCTTAGAGATAGTGGCGCCATTCCTGTTTGTGCATGTTTTTGTAGCCACTTTGAAATGCACAGATCGGACTCCTTCTACTCTAACCTCCTTGCATTTTATAATCGTCTATCCAACACAGTCGTTGATTGTGAGTTTTTTGAGATAGTGTTTTTGGTCCGAAATAACGTTGTTCCAAGAATTGTTCCGCTGCAACGTTTTCGATCATTTTTTTAATTCTCAAAGTCCCTTCCCGCAAGAATTTATGGAGTAAGCGGAAACCTAATAACAATTTAGCACTGCTAGATACTTTTTTCTTCTATGTATTAGCACACATTAGATTTATTCGAATAGTTTTCCAGTACTTTGCACACTTTAGTATAATTTATTTTTCAAATAACCTTACATTCACTTTTCCTTACATCGCTCGTCGCTCGAGTCGTTCGTCGCTTGCAGCGTGAATGGGGGGAAAAACATTTTCACGAACGCAACGCTGATCGCTCATCGCTCGTCGCTCATCGCGCGCAGTGTGCAGAGGCTGAAACTAAAATCGTGTCTAGGCGGCTGTGTCAGGGAGCTGGTGATTCCGTCTTTTAAAAGTCGCAAAAAATCTCCTCGACTCGTGGCTCCCTTCAGACACATCCGCGTAGTTCCCTGTTACGTACTTCACTTACCTCATTGACCGGAGTGTCAGTCATGTCTCATTGTAGCAAGAAGAATGTTTTGTAGAATGAAATGTGACATTTTTTCGTTCTTTTTCTTTAATTTAATTTCGTACGAATTATGCAATTTCGACGCGTATCTCGACTGTTTGATCGAAATAGATTTACGCTCGCAAACCTGCGGGGCAATGATTGAAGTGACAAACTGAAAAAACTTACTACAATTATTTACGAGAGAAAGAAAAACAATCTTGTCGTTGTCCTTGCTGTGATTTTGAATCAAATAACAATAAAGATAATAAATGATAATGACGCTGTGCAGAGATGGAAGAGTCAGTGTACTCTGCTTCGTAACTGCTTCGATCGTCACCTGTCTTCCACAATTATTGTCACGCCTCAAACTCGATCCGTACACGAACGACATTTTCCACAATAATGTCTGGCTCGTTCACGCATTTCAATTTATCGTCATTAATTTATTCGTCCGGCTCACTTTTCGGGGATTCACCTATCAAGTGAGTATTTCATATATCATTCATCAATGGTATCAAATAGCGCGAGACCTAACCTCAAAAATTTCATACGCCGGCATTCGTGGCCCACAGTTTGTCGTGCGATTGTACGAAACCCAAACAAATCCAAACAAAAAGGGATATGTGAATATTTTATGGAAGTAGAGAAAGTGTGCAAAAACATGAGTATGGAGGAAGACGGAGGACAAAGAGACGGAATAGAGGAATAAATGAAGAAAAAGAGAGAAATGTTAGAGAGTACGAAGTACAAGAATGCAGGGTGTAGTAATTAAGTGAATGAAGATTTAAGCGCAAAGTTACGATTTTGTAAAAAGTTGTGCAAATAAAATTCGTTTGATTGATTCATAATAATGGTGTTGAAGTTTACATCGCTAGAACGCAACGAAAGTTCTTTTTGACAATTTATTTTCCATATTTTTATTATTATCAAATATCTTTTTTTATTGTATCGCTAAATAAATATATTTAAAAATTATTGAAGGCTTTTTGTAGGAAAAATCTGCCAAAAGACGTCAAAGGAACTTAGTAATATTAATTTTCATTGCATACCAACTATGCAAACTTCATTGATAATCATATCTCATATATTTTAGCTAATGTGTTTTTGTATTATCATTATTATTATTAAAACGAAAAAAAAAAAAAAAACATTTGTACTCGCATTTACTTCCTTTCTTATAGACTATTAATAATAAAACAAAAAAAAAACGACGAAAAGAAAATTATATACTTTCAGCAATTTCGGGATATCGTTTAGAGTTATGGCAAAAAACGTTTCACTTACACCATGATTTTGTTAAAACGCATCCAAGTTTTTTTTTTAGAATAGTTCAGAATGTAAAATTATTTTTCAGGTAGCGCTCCGATCTGCATTTCTCGGCTACGTCTTTGGGGTCGGCGTTCTGGTGCTACTATTGGCACCATCCTCGTGGCGATGCTTCGGCGTGTACACGATGATAATGGCGGTATTCCACTACAGCGAGTTTCTCTCCATCGCGTGGACAAATCCCAGCGCTATGAAGATAGAGAGTTTCGTGTTGGATCACAGTGTGGCGTACGCCGTAGCCGCTTGCTCAAGTTGGATAGAGTTTCTCGTGGAACGTCATTTCTTTCCATCCGTCAAAGAGCTCTCGCCGATTTCCTATCTCGGCCTTGCGCTCTGCGTCGGTGGCGACGCCCTCCGAAAAATGGCAATGTTCACCGCCAAGCGAAATTTCAATCACGTCATACAGACGGAAAAGATGGAGGACCACGAACTTGTAACGCACGGAGTTTACAGGCTTTGTAGGCATCCGAGTTACGTCGGATGGTTCTATTGGTCCATCGGCACTCAGGTAAGCCATTTATTTGCCATCGGCAAATCAGGTCAGCTAATTTGACCTGAAATTTCAATTGTGCGGAGGACGTTCTTTTTCAAAGGCGGCGGGGCGTGACCCATTGGCCAGCCCCCTGACACTGGATACTATTCCTATTGCAATAGATGTTTCGCGTTTTATCCGGTTTTTTAAAATTGCACTATAGGTCGCTTCGTAGCTCTAGTAGTCGTCTCAACGGTTTGCTTCACCCATGCACACTCAAAACTCGTAAAGACGATTTATTTATGATATATTTGTGAGCGTATTTTTTATTTGGAGTATCTGGAAATAAAAAAGTTCAAGTTAGTGGTTCGAGAGTGATCTCTTTTTTTTTTTTTCAACTTTCACTTATTACGTAGACCGAGAGAACTGTGAACTGTGAACAGTGTTTAGGTTTAATATGCCGGAGTGCATCGTACCGGGCTGTGTACCTCAGGGGACACGTCAAACCCGGAAAAAAGTGTACTTCTTTACTATTCCGAGGAATGTAGACAGGAATGTGGACGGCTCAGCGAAAGCTGGAGCAGCAATTTGCGCAAAACATTTTCGGATGAACAAAATTCTTTGGCAACGCGAATATGTGGATCCTAATGGAAGAGTAATCGGAGTGGTAAACAAATCCAAACAAACTCACGATAAATTTCCACTCCATAATTACTGAGGATGTAAATAATTAACAATAATAATTAGCGAAATAAAAATCCTCTTATTTATGCACAGTATATGGCGTATATTGCTTGTGCTGCAATATATTATATATAGTATCAGTTCAGACGACTACTAGCGCTGCATGTCCCGCAATTCGGCATTATCAATGACGGGCAATCCGTGAACCATGTCTAGGCGGGTGTGTCAGGGGGCCCGCCATTGGCACATACCCTCCCTTAAATCCCGCCCTGCCACCGTATAAAGAATATTTACGATTCTTTTCAAAAAATCCTAGCTATTTTTCGCCAAAAAAAACAACTCATTTTACAGGGTGTCTACCGACCTAAAAAGTCATGAAAATTCTTAAATGTCATGAAATTACACTCGACCCTGAAAAATTCATGAAATGTCATGATAAATTACCAGTCTACCTGATTTTTTTAAGTTCTCTGCAGCGGCTTATTATCGTGGCCGATTTTTGTATCAATTTATCCAAAATAATTTCAAATTTTCGCGGTTTTGTGACAATCTACGATATTAGAAAAAAGGTAGTAGAAAAAAAAAATGATTCGTTATCTCACCATATTAGTTTTTCTTTGTTATTCGTGTAAAGCGACTAGATGATATTACTCGAAGTTCCAGATGTTCCGAAAATATATTTCTTTACAGGAAATTTGAAATTATATTTGTCTCACATTTTTCACTACACATCGAATTGTACAGTAGTAGTAGTAGTAGTAGTAGTAAGAAATAGTAGCAGAACATAAATATAAAAATTCAGAAAATTCGTCGTACTAAAGAATTATAAAGTATACATTTATATAAGAAAGTCATACTAAAAGTCATGAATAAAATCCCTATTTCTTGACTTAAAAATCCTTAGATGTCATGAAATTTCAGTTCTGGTTAAAATTAAACACCCTGTTTTACATTGCAACCCCCAAATACTCGACCTCGAACTTTCACATTCATCGACCGATTTGCCATTCGTCCTGTACACCAGGCACCGAAGTTACAGACCCCCTTTTTTTCGCTTTCAGTTGGTTCTCCAGAATCCCGTATGCCTGTTGGCTTACGCGGCCGTGTCCTGGAGCTTTATCCACGACCGTGTGATCCTGGAGGAGGTGACGTTGCTGACGTTCTTCGGCGAGGCATACGTCGAATATCAGCGAAAAGTCGGCACCGGATTGCCCTTCATATCCGGCTACCGAATTAGTTTATAGCAACCCGACGCGGTTTGAGCTGATACGTTGTAATATACTTGTAAAAAAAAAACAAAAGCAAGCCCGGACGTAAGTCCAAATCGAAAATGATTATTTTTTTTACTACTGAATCAACGCTAAGAATAACAATTATTTGTGATAACAAAAAATCCCCCCAGCTTAATTAATGTCATCTGTAAATATCAAGCAGTGGCACCCGAGTTTTGAATTGCGGGTTTAGTTCCCACGATAACACATTTTTTTTTCTTGATCCACTTATTATAATATAATATAGTGGATCTATAGTGGAATTAAAAAAAAAACCCGGATAAAACGTGAAACATTTATCGCAACAGGAATAGTATCGAGTGTCAGGGGGCTGATCTACATGGTACGACCCAAAAGTCATGCAATATATTTTTTGCCGCACCCCGACTGGTCGCAGTTTTCGGGCCGTTCGTGTTAGGTGGAGGGACTCTCAGCTTTGCAGCGGACCCTATATCAGTCTGCTACGAGCATCGGTGGCGTCAGGATCGCTGATTTAGTGCACCCCGGTTTTGAGACCATGTCATAGCGCGGATACTTACGAACAACGTTGGGCGATCAAGTTCTGCACAAAACTCGACAAAACAACTACAGAAACTCGTGAACTGCTTAAACAAGCCTACGAAGATTGCGGAAAAGGGTCGTCCGCGTGCGATAAGACATCGCCGCTGCTGCATTACGACAATGCGCCCAGCCACACGTCTCTCTGTGTCCGTGGATTCCTGTCGAAGCATAAGGTGGCAACGCTGCCGCAGCCACCCTACAGTTCCGATCACGCTCCGGCCGACTTCTTCTTGTTCCCCAAGTTCAAGAACGTACTCAAAGAACGCCGTTTTGACAGCATTGAGGCTATCCAAGCGGCTGTGACAACAGTTTTAAAGGAGATTTGCGTCGAGACCTTCGGGGCAGGGGGGGGGGGGGGGGGGGCGTATCGAGCATGGGAGAGTAGCTGGAAAAAATGTGTAGATGGGCATGAAGAGTACTTTGAAGAATATTAACACCTTGTACAGATATTGTTAATAAATCTTTTAAAAAATATATATATTTCATGACTTTTGGGACACACCATGTATATCTACAAGACCCCTAACTGGCAGCGCCTCTAGCGGATAAATGAGGAACTAAGTTTGTGCCTCACCAACGGTGACACTCTCCACCCCTCAAAAACGCTCGAGTGTCCAAACCTGTATGTAAGACCGTGGACCTTTAATTAACGCATTAAATGACGTTTTACATCAAAAGGGAGTCACAAGAACGAAGGCCACATAGTATTCTGATTTTTTCTTTGTTTTTTTTTTTATCGAAACTATATTTATTGTCTCATTTCATTTTGAAGAATTTATAATGCAACGGTATCGATTACACTTTCATTTGGATTTCACATATGTAAATATACAATATATATATATATATATTTACATATGTACTTTCACAGTTTTTTGTATTACAGTGTAGATTAAAGATACTTCATTAATTTAGCTTGATTTTGCACGAAGATCCAGAAGCATTCGTTCCTATATAACAATTGTGATATCTCTCTCGCTCTTTTCTCTCTCTCTCTCTCTCTCTCTCTCTCTCTCTCTCTCTCTCTCTCTCTCTCTCTCCGTCGTTTCTACCAATGTACATTGCCCAACTACTCAATCACCTTTCCAATTACAATCACTCGAACCTCTTTCCAACCAATGCAACACTCAATAACATTTTCCTTTCTTCATTCGTCAGAAGTACGTTGCGTCCAAGTATGCAAAAAAAAGCCTACGAAACCGAGAACACACTGGCAGTAGGAAAAAAAAATATCGTTACCGGGCATTCGTGAATGTTCAGCTGTGTGTGTGTGTGTGTATATAACTCGTCAATAATTACGATATTACCGTTCTGTAGGAACGCGAGCGGATGTAAACCCTTAACAAACTATTTTTCCTTGGGTTGTTTTAATTTTAATCTCGCACTCCGCAGGTTACAGCGCACTTTTAAGATACCTTTAAAAAAAATGTACCATTTCACGAAAAGCTGAGCTTGCAGAAAAAATGAGAGACAAAATACTACGAAGCCGAATTTGGGATAAACCTCTTTTGAGTCCCCTTGAGAAGAAAATGCCCATTGGCACTTTCCAAAAAATTTCACGTGTATCTGAGAGTAGAATAATGGCAAAAAAACAATCTTGTTAAAGATCATTTACTGAGTAAAAAATCAATAGAAAATAAGAAAAAAGCATAATGAGGCTTGTTTTTTTTTTTGTATTTTAAATATAATGGCGAAAATTCTTTTTCGCAATGCCTGCCCCGAAAGTGCGATTTTCGATTGGTGTTTAGCGTGCGGAAAGTGGCTTATTTCTCAACGATGCTTACTTTCCCGCACTAGTGCGGGAATGTGAGACTTTCCCGCACTAGTGCGGAAAAAAATCTATTTATAGCTCACTTTACCACATTGATTCGCGAAAAAACGGTTTTTTTCACGGTTGATAGTTTTTTGTTCTACGATTTTGGACCGATTGAAGAAACTTGAATGTAGCGAAATTCATGTGATATGAAACGTCAACTTATCAAAGTCGTATTTTCTGACAAGGAAATGATCTGAACTGATCTGATATATTTGAATATAATTGTTATTGGTTTTGTTGAATCTCAAATCCCACTTTCGAGACAGTCATTGCAAAAAATAATGTATGGGACATGTGCGAAAAAAACGAATTACATCGCGCGTAAGTTGCCGAATTCGCCTCGACTTATGGTGCATTTCTCACTCGTACTCGTGTGGTTACAGCACTCGCCTTCGGCTCGTGCTGCAAATCACACTCGTACTCGTATGAAATGCACCATAAGCCTTCGGCTCATGCGGCAACTTCACGCGCGATGGAATTCGTTGTTTTCCGCACTTGTAGCATAAATTACTATTTTCCATTTTGGTCTCGTTCGAAAATTGCCAAAATTTATCCGCACGTTTCGCCAGTAGTCCTTACATATGTATATATTTTCGTGTGTGTGCGTGTATTTATGTATGCCTCGTTTTTTTTTTGTAAATAAATCTAGAAAAGGATTTGCGATCCATTATGAATTTAATTACGTCGACATTTCAACGTTATAAAATTGCTTTATCGCTAATATTACGTAGGAGAGTGTGTTTTTTTAATTCTTTATATATAAATGTTTTTTTTTCTTCTACGATATTTGATTGACTGCTTGTATCGCGATCGAGACAAGAACGAGCTCGCGTCACACGAGTGTTTTTTTTCTTTCCACGTGAATAACACGCTCCGGATATTACAGTATCATCCGATGGGCTGACTAATAAAGTAATGAAAGCTCACGTGCTGCGATGACGAGAAAAAAATATATATAATATTTCATCGGACGTGAACGCTAAAGAAAAAAATAATAATGATCGGAATTGGTCGCGTTACTGGCCGAAGCTGAGTCGTTCGCTTTCGGATTTTCTCGATACGGGATACAAAAAAAAGCGATCTCTGTAAAATTGGCCGTCATATCGAGGAAGATTCGTTCCCGTTCGTTCGCGCACCACGTCGAGGCGTCGAGCGTGTAAAAAAAAAAATCAAATGTCGCCCCGAATTGGGCCCTGAATGGACCCCGGTACGTAATCCTCATCCCTGCGAATCAAAGAAAAAGAGGGAGGATTATTGCAAAAATTTTGTGAAATATCCGAACGATTATGGTGACGATTAGGGTAAACCGACCAGTGAACGGACCAACGACACTGTAAGGACAGCGGTTCTTAAACTGTGTTCCGCGAAACCCAAGGGTTCCGTGGGAAACTCACCGAGGCTCTGCGAATTAGTTATTTTTTGTCATTAAAGCATTGATTTATTTTAGCTATAAAAAAATTAATTTTTGGCATACCTGCGTTGAAAATAGCAATTTTAAATGTTTTCCACTTTAATTTTCCAAGAGAAAACGAGTTACAATTACGAAATAAATTTCAAAATATCACAATAGGATATTTAGTAAGCCTGCTGAAGTTTTTATCAGATTACTTCCCGAATTATCCTGATAATGACGAGTGGGTACAAAATCCATTTGTCAATAAAAGTAAAACTGCAATGCTAACCGTACTATGGAATATGAAGCATTGAGCTTCAAAGCTCCTCCGCACTAAAACACACGTTTGAGTCTGTGCCACTTAATGAGTTTTGGATTAGCGTTAGAAAGTGAATACCCCAAAATTGCCAAAAAGCCAATTCTAACCTTCCTCCCATTTGTAACAACGTATCAATGTGAAGTATACTTTTCCGCTTATGCCTATACGAAAAACAAATTACCAAACGAAACTTTAAAACAATAATTGATAAAACAGTAAAGCAGTTTCATTCGTCTCATTAATCTTTGTTTGAAATATCTTTGGTAATAAATGTTTTTACTCTCATTTTTAATTGTAGTATCTTTTTTTATCATTTGGTATGGGGTTCCGTAAAATCAAAATGATTTATTGAGTGTACCGTGGCCTTGAAAGTTTAAGAATCGCTGCTGTAGGATACAGATGGATTGTAAAATGAAAATATTATCGAAACAAATTTTTTAATCGCTATAGCTAACAAAATATATTATTCTGATATTAGAAAAAAGTATTCCAAGTAATTAGCAACAATTAATATTGGCGGAATTGATGAATAATTAGCGGAATGACTAATCGCCAGTGAATGGATCAAATTATCATCAGTATCTGGGCACTCGACCATTAGCAAACAGACGGGTAGTATAGATATGCAGTAAAGAATAACGATTTATCATTTATTTTTACGAAATGCTAGATTTTAAGATCACTGTGTTGCACGAAAGAAAAAAAAACACTTTTTATACAAACTACGAGATTACAACGAACGCAACATTACAAGTTTTGGTAAATTATTTCTTCATGACTGCTCGGTCATGAAATTTATTATTTACTTATTTCATTAATAATTTATATATTAAAATCAATTTTATTTTATTATAATATAAATTTAATCTTTAATATATAAATAATTTTTAATAATTTATATATTATTTATTTATTATTGAGCAAACTCAAAATTAATCGTTTATTTGACTTCAATTATTTTTTATGGATTTTTTCTGGGGGAGGGGGGCGTGCCCACCCCTGCCAGTCCCTGGCTACATCAATGTCCATTCACTTGTCGGTGGACCTTATACGTTTATGACAGTCGTCTTTTCTTTCTTACCTCGACGAAAAAGAGTGTGCGATTTTCCGTTGTTCGCAAGCGTATTTGGATAATGTACAAAATTATTTTTCAATACCGAACGGCGATTAATGGCACAGGTGTATATATATAAATCTATATACATATACACATCTTACGGGAAGCTCGATGTGTTGTAGCACCACGGAAAAATTCAGTAACGTCGCATTTCCTATCTTAGCGATTCTGTGTCATTGAATTGCTCGTCAAATTTCTACTACCTCCGTACGTAGCTTTTCTTTAAAGCGTTTTTTTTTTAAATATAGACGAGCGTCCCGTACATCTGTCATTAACGAATTATAAATCTTATCATTATTATTATTATCAATATAATTATTATATTATCATTATATGCACTTTGATCGATTAAAATGTACGCAATAATTCAATCATAATGATTATGTACATATACGGGGGGGGCAGAAAAAGAGTCCAATCCAAATCACCCCCATGTATGTTTCACGATCTTTTTTTTACTTTTCGAGAAAAAAGTATGTTTCTCTTTTGCGTATGTACTTTCATCGCGGATTTCTTTAACTTGTCTTATCGTTGTGAAGTGTACTGCCAAGCAGTAAATAAATTACCAATTTAACGATAACGTAAATTACTTCGATTTTGATCAAAGTTAAAAAAAAATAGGTTTACGAAGATCAGCGACTAAAGTTCGGATGATCAAAAGATATACCCATGTAAATGACTCCCAGTTACTATAAAAAATTTGTAAGAGAAAAGTATACTCACAAAAGAGAAAAAAAAGAACCTATCCTACAGAAGAGATCGGAAAAAATGGAAAATGCTTTTTTCTCTCAGAGTAAAAAAGATCATGCATGGGGATCATTCGAGTAGGCATTGATACGAGGCATTTTCGAGGTTTCAGTACGAGGCATTTTCCTTTTGGACATCACTTTTCAGGCCACCCTGTATGTCGCCGTTCGTCGTGTGTATGTGTATAAATTGATAATCATTATGATTATCAATATAATGATATCATAGTCTTATCATTATTCCTATTTTCTACGAATAGTATGTATATCAGAGGTGGGCAAAAAGTAATTACATTAAAAATTAACAATTACAATTACTACTGTAATAGATAATTTGATTACTTTGTAACGTATTACATAAGTAATTATTTACCACAAGTACCTAGTGTAATTAATTACTATGTAATTCAATTGAAAGTTAATCTAATTACAAATTAATCGATTATATATTAATTCGAATAAACCGGTTTGCTAACTAATAGCTAAAAGATATTTTGATTTTGTAGTTCAAACGAGACATAATTTATCACTTTTTTTATCCAACTTTAAAGGATAAAATGATATTTTCTCCTATATTACACCATAGCTAGTAAGAAAGTAATTAAATTACAATGTATTTGAATACATTTCAATCAGATTACTTTGTAATTAAATACATTATAACAGATTTCATAATATGTCTTGAATAATTACAATTAAAATGTAATGGAATACAGTTCAATGAGATTATTTTGAAATTTAATTAGTTTGTAACCAGATTAATAATTGAATTACATTGTAATTTAGGTATGCCTATCTCTGATGTATAGATTAATAATTACAGTGATGTACAGTACCGGTGAAAAATTTTCGATCACTTTGGATAATGGCGAAATTATATTAGAATAATATAGTTCATTTTATAGAGATATATAGTGTCTTCGTAAAATAAGAAATAAAATGATTTATATTATTCTAACACAATTGTACAATTATGAAAAATGATCGAAAACTTTTTACCGGTACTTTATATATGTGTGTATATATATATATATATATATACACACACCAGACCACTGGTTATTGGTCACAATCCCGTAAAAGGGTTGCAGGACATGTTTTCCGCTATCAAATAACCCAGCAATGCTTCATGCAAAAGTAAACCATTTTCGAGATATAATTTTTTTTAATTGAAGGTTAGTCAATTATGAAAACAACTGCCGAAAAACGACTCAGGCTCAGTAACTTAGTGATTTTAAACAAAATAAAACCTGCATTGTCAGAGAAAATTATGAAAATCATTAGACTTGCAGAGTTTTAGAGCCCTAATTCAAAAATGTTTGCAGACTATTTTTATTTTATTGTTGATAATTCTTCGTTGCTGTGTCCTCAAACTACAAATAATAAAAAAGTTTCATTCCATACAACAGTTTTTTTTAAATTAATATTTGAAGTTGCCTAGCGCTCACTTAAACAAAAATAAAAACAATAATGTCTCAAAATCGGTTTACTTTTGCATAGGGTATGACTGGGTTATTTGATAGCGTTAAACATGTCCTACAACCCTTCCACGGGATCGTGACCAATTACCAGTACCCCTGTATATATATATATATATATATATATATATATATAATTGTTATTGTTATTATTGTTAGCATTATCATATACATATTACTCGCAAAAACTGCAAATGATAACAATCATGTAATGAAGTAATAATAATCATGATTTTAAATTACGATTATTATTATTAAAATTATTATTACACTTTGTTATAACGATTATATGCATGTCGACGAACCATATGTATATAATAACGATAACAATAATAACAATTTCAATGACGCACGCACACATAACATGTACTTTATATGAATTATATAATAATAATAATATTAACGATAATAATTGATATATTCGTATATGTATATGTGTTTATATGCATATATACATTCACGCACATACAGTAATAATATTTTCATCAGAGATATTGCAATATCGTCCATGATAACAATCAGGCGAAATAACCTTTGGCGAAACTTACAAGACCGACGCAGAGCACGGTATGAAGAAGGCTCTGGGGTCTCTCGTCAATGGAAAAACTGATGGTATTATGTACAACAACGAGTAGATAAATGCTTTTTATATTTTTCGCAGCCATATTGATGGTGGGTTTCGGATGGATTATGTTTACCGGCGGGGGTGGCACAAAGTCGTCAAAGCCTTCGGCATCGGCGTCTGTGAACACCAGCGAGGATGGGATCCATCTCGCTCTGGGAGCAGCGTCCGGATTTAAGATGCTTTTTTTTATTCACGAGGGGCCTACTTAGGGGCCTTTGAAAGATGGAAATTAGCGGGAATAATCAAATGGCCCGGTGAAAAAAATTCATCATTCCTTAAGGAATCTTAATTTCAAGTGTAAGCTTGAAATTAAAAAAAAATACGATTTTTTTATATAATATTTATAGCCTAGAATTTTAACTTCAATATGCAAAGAAGATTTGGTTATAATTTAAAAAATTAACGGGATTGCGACGATTTTTGTGAACGGTCAGATCTCACCGCTTCGAAATATTGAACCTTGATTTCTACCAAACCATACAATTAAATACGATGTCATTTGTTATTTACTCGCGATATTATTACACCGAGAGCCTGACGGTCGAGATTTTTCCAAATTTTGAAGAAAAAAAAAAAACGTTTACAAATTGTAGTTGCCATATGATGAATTACTGATTGATGCACTGAATTCGTGCAAATTTCAAGACCGTAAAACTCGCGACGGAGAAAAAAGAAAAGAACACACATTTTGAGCTAGAATGCATGCGGAGTAAAGGACGTCAATTTGAGCAAAATTTATAACTCATGTTTAATAAAAACATCAGAAACATAAAAAGTATTTTCTTAAACCTGACCCTGGCAAACTAGTATCTCTTATTTTGACCACATAATGAATGATTTCTATGATATGTAGCATACCGTTGCAAAGAGTACAAACTAGAGAACATTTTAAAACAAAGCTAAGTTCAAAATAGCTTTTAGTTTTTTTTTATAATAAATTTAGAAGTTGTCATTTTTCATACATTTACACATTTTTAAGGCTCTGTAAGCTCATGCGTCACTTTGTTGGAACCAATTGTATCAAAAAATGATTTATTTATAACAAACATACATTGCAAAATACAACAAGAGTGATTTCGGGTAATTAAAAAAAAACGAAAAAAATATAATACCTCAATTACTTAGGAAATAAGGTTTGAGGGTGAAAAAATTAGCAAATAATCTGCCCAATCTTCCAAAAAATTGTGTCGGTCCATGCGCCGAATACCCTGTATATTCTTTTTATTATAATACTGTACAAAAAAAAACCATTATATAAATTCCGATTATCCGTGGTTTTCGATTATCCGTATAATTAGGGGTTGTGTTGAAAAATTCTAAAACATGCGTTTTATTATTTGTTTTGAAGAATATTTATACCAAGTTTCAAGTTGACACAAGCAAGGAATACAATTTTCCAGACAAACTTTAACACCCCATTGCACCCACTTAAGAGTTGATTTTTCAAAAATCCTTTTTCAGTGCACCTCTACACCTTCTAAGGAACATATCTTCCAAATTTTATGTTTCTATCTTCAGCGCTTTAGGCTGTGCGTTATCCATATGTCAGTCAGTCAGTCACGGAACTGTTTTATATGTAGATTGTGTTAAATTTCGAATTCGTCATCCTGATACTCTCATCGGAAAAAATATTTAAAATTTACCTATTTTTTGGGCCTTAAGCTTGTACTTGGTTTTTTTTCCTTAAATAGAAGTAAAAAAAAAAAATTGCGAAGATTCCTCACCGTGTACAGGGAAAAACGTTCTTTCCTCGGATCGCTTTGAGGCCGAGGTCGATCGATCCCGAGTCCTGGACCTCCATGGCGTATATACAACCGGAAAATCCCTCGCGATATATTCCGTAAGTCATCGCCCAGTCAGGCACACCACCCAGATAAACGCTGCCCCGTACGTTGAGAATTTGCTGCAGGCCGTCGCTCATACCGGTCTCCGTGTGTTCGCCGTCCAGTTCGATGTTACCGTCGCTCTCCACGCGCTTCATAATTATTCTGTGACGCTGACCGTCATCGACTCTCTGGGCCGTGACTCTCATGACCGCCGGACCGGAGCCCAAATCGTATTGGTACTCGACGTAACTTGGAACAAATTTTTTTAAATTATATAAATTTCTCCAGGATGATAGGTACAAAAATCGATTTATTTTTTTCCTTCGGGACTTTAGCAGAAAATGTTGGTACAGGGAGGAAAGAAAATTTGCGGAAACTTACGTCAATTTCAAAAGGTGGAGCGAGCTAATTTCCGCTATTCTCTTCATTTTTGCGTAAAATCGTGATTTTTAACGTTTTATATGAAAACAGTGGTTGGAAAATGTGTTAAAAATTCGATCGATATTATTTTCGGCAGAAAAACATTTTTAATTGTCCTCTTTAGAAAAAATATAACGAATTTTTGTGATGAGTTGTATTTACTAGAAAAAAATCAGCATTCTGGAAAAAAAATACTATACGAAAACATTGAAAAAACATTGAAAATTGAACAAGAAAAAATTACACTGGAATACCTCATCAGTAGGGGGTACGAAAACATTGAAAATTGAACAAGAAAAAATTACACTGGAATACCTCATCAGTATTTTCGAATCGTTAATATATTTTTCGTGATTTCGTATTTTTTTTTTTTCAATGGGAAAAAAGGAATCGAAGTTCTTAGGGCGCAATGAACTTACCCATCGACAACCGCCAGCGAAATATAATCGTCCGGATTCAGCTCGTGCGGTGTTTGCCCGTGCCACATTATCAAACCGTTGCTCTTATTCGTCGATATTTCGAAGCCCAAAAGTTCGCGTTCTTCCTCGTGCGGCATCACGGATCTCTCGAGCTCAAGCCATCCGTCACCCTTGAACGCCACGTCGTAAGTAATTTCGACACCTGGAAGACCGCGAAGAAAACGAGCGTGGCATTTTATCGGAATAAAAATAGCAACTAACAATTCGGTGGAATAAATAAAAATTTAAGAACATTTTTGAATATTACAATTTAATAATTAATAATACCTTTTAATAATAATATTTTAAATATTTTTTTATATCAATAATAATATTTTCTAATATCAAAATTTAATAATATTTTATTAAAATTGTATAATATTTAAATTTGTGTTTTATAAAATCGTGGAATCTGTATATTCTTCCGGTCAAGCTGAAATAAAACTGGTAGAGTTAGAATACGAAGCTGCGATAATATCTATCATTTTTTCGGAAATTTTTTCTATCGATCTGTTTGAGCGCGTTTAGCGTGGAATCGGCTTTTTTCCGAAACTTCGGCACGTGAAAATAAATAGCATCGGATTTTGCATCGTTGCAATGCAATGACATAGAAATTTTCTAAATTGCTTTATTTTTGGCAGATTTTGCCGAATTGTGTCTTTGATACCTGCCGTTATGACATTTTTATTGATCAAGACAATTGGTTTCATTTCTGTTTCAGATAAAATTTATCTGAAGATGAATGAGAACTTTCACATCATGTCAACCGCCTTAAACCTTTTTTTTCATGGCCACGTTTAGAGACCCATAACTTTTTCGATTTAAATTTCTTCTGCACGAACATTTTTTTGTAAGCTCTTGAATAATTAATTAAACGGATGTAAAAAATGGATACTAAAGATTCTTTTTGTTTTTATTATGAACCCTGAAAAAACGCCCGAAATTCAGGCTTCTGAATTAAAATACTGCCTAAAAACGAAACAACTTTTATTTGAAACCTTTTTTTAAATTATAATCAGTCCTTTTATGAGTACTTCTGGGGCACCCTGTAAAAAAAGTGTTTTTTTGTTGTTGTAACAACCTCGGTATGCAATGCTTGACCTTGAAATCCATTCTCGACATAAACTGCCAAAAAAATATTTTATTTAAATAGGATCTATTTAAATCCAATAGGTTTTTTCCTTGTCTCACGGCCTACTAAGACCCTATTTGTTTTGAATCTTTTTTATTTGTTCAAGTTATTCTTCAAAAATATTTAATATATTCAAATTAAATAAATAAAGATTAGATTCAAATTAAATAAATATAAATAAAACACGATATATTGCATGAATATGAGAAAAGAATAAAAGTTCATGACATAAAAGTGCGGTGAAAAAAAGTTAAATTATTATTCTTTTTGTTCACTAACAAGGCTGTCATTTGGAAAATAATTATCGTCGTGCCTTCTATTCACAGGCGCGACTATTGTATACAAAGACTTTTCCTTTCCTCAACCGCAGAATGTTACAACAGTCTTCTAATGAAAACACAGCCATGAGATTTTTGAGAGACTGAATCGTGTAGCATTTTTCCATCTGTCTCTTTCGTCTTGTAATACCAGATGAAACTAAATCACAGATTTATTAGGAATAATTAAAATATTTACTTATTAGACGATATTAAATGGATCTTGATTTGAATAAATAAATATATTTAAAATAAATAATTGTAACATTGGTATGCAATAGGAAAAATTTTATTTCACGAAAAATCTAGTTAATTCAATTTTTAAAAAATCAAATAGACGCATCTACTTAATATCAAAAAAAAAAAATTCTGTATACACGCGAGCGAAAATGCGGACAAAAATGGTTGTTTTATTCAAAATTTGGTCTTTTAAATAATTGTACTCACGCTTCTCGCAATTCTTCCCGCTGAAACTAAGACGACAGTCGCACTTGTACGAGCCGTGAAGATCACTGCAAGATCCGCCGTTCTGACAGGGCTTCAATAATTCGCATTGCTTCAATATCTTCTCGCAATTTCTGCCGACGTAACCGTACTCGCAAGTGCACGAGTAATCGTGAGAATTCGTACTCTGGCAAATGCCGTTCACGCAAGGTTTCGTTTGGCAGGGATCGTAAAGGGTTGTCGGTGGTTTTGTCGGTTCTTCGGTCACCGGGTTATTGTTCCTTGACGCGATGTTCAACAAAACTGGAGCGGTTGAACAATCCTCGATGTTCGCTGAATCGATCATGCCCTTCAGCATGTTCACGTTTATGGTCGGCACTTCGAGCTATGGACATTAGCATTATCCTTATTTTTACAAGCTTTTATTTAACTTGACTTGGTGTGAGATGCAAAAGGGAAAATCGATATTTCACCCACTTCCCGACTACTCAGTGCTCTGAAATTTTGCAAACATGCATCTAAGAGATGGCAATGCATGAATCAACTTAAAAATAAAATAAATTAAAGACTAAAAAGTAGAAAATAATTTATAGGTAAAAAAAAATGTTGTACAATCTTTTATTTCATGTACTAAAAAGTAGAAGATAATTTTTTTTTGCCAAGTCACCTATATCCGACTATAAATAAAAGCTTGGGGCGCTCAAAGTTTAGACATGTAATCTTTAATTTACATAAATCCGTTAACATATCAACTGTATTTAATTTACTGTAAAACAACCTTAGATTTCTTAAATAAAAATCCTGAAACTGAGTATAAACGTGTGATAATTATTTCTCTAATTACCATTGTGCCAAATTAAATACGCTTAATCAAACGGAATTGATCGAATTTATTAAACATTTGAAAAGACGAGTGCCACAAGCTTTTATTTATAGTCACATATACGTGACTTGGTAAAAAAAAAATCTTTTCTACTTTTTAGTACATTAAATAAAAGCTTGTTTAAAAAAACAAATTTTTTACATATAAATTCCAATACACTTTTTTAATGAAGTTAATTTTTTTTCTTTCGTTTTTGCTTTATCATAAGTTGTAAAAACTGTTCGCAAATATTCTGAATAAATTTCAACAAATTCTTAACCCTTCGTGGTCACATTTCCAAATTCAATCGCGGTGGTTACACTTGGGTCCATTCTACCCAGTCAGTTTTCAAAAAAAAACTATTGTGAACAAACTATCCGTCTCAAGTGGTTCAAAAAATTACGGAACATGCTTTGAACTTTCTAGATGATGTACGAACAATTTATTTATAAGAAGTAGAATGGCGACATGTTAAAAAAAATGCATAAAGAGGTTAAAACGCAAAAAATACACTTTTTCACTAAAAAAAATCATAGTTACGTGAATTTTCAACATTTTTAGCTACTATTTTTTCCCGAAAGTAGCATTTTTATGCTACTTTTGGGAAAAAAGTAGTAGCATAGTGCGCATTAAAAAAAAAAGGTATTTATTCCGACATGTGAAGAGGGTAAATTTTATGGTATGAGGATACTTCAAACTCCAGGTAAGATGGCGAAAACACTCTCATTCGAAGCCGGAAACTATTATATATTTCTCGGGTTAAATTTTGGGACCACGAACGGTTAATATTAAACGATAGCTCAGCAACCTCATTAAAAGCTCAAGACAATTCATAACACTCACCGCGTTGAAGCATCCATGGAAATTTCTTTCAACCCCGACGTTACGATTTATCACGATTCTTCGTCTATCGACGCCACCGATGTACAGCGGGGTATTGAGAGTCAGCGTACGAGCAGATCCGGGCGATCTTTTTTCGCTGGTCCATTTTCCGTTTATTGATATCTTGCCCTCCTTGAAGTCCCGACTGATCATCACATTCGACCATACACCCGGCTGTATCACGTAATTCGAACGTACGATTGCCATCCCCGAGCCAACGTCGTAACGAAACTCAACGTATCGGTCTTTTATCACGAGAGCCACGAAATCCCCGAGTCCCTCGTCGCTTTGAGCACAGTACATCAGAATTCCGTCCCCGTTGTCCGAAGGTTTAAAATTCATCGATAGCTTTAGCCTGGAGTGTGTGTGTGTGTTTTTTTTTGTTATTCAGAGAATACGAACAATTATTATGACATCGCTAAGCTCAAAATATTATTATCATTGCTAAAGAGTGTCTCAAAATAACCTGACATTTTAAATTGCGCGTCATTTTTTTTTTTGTGGCGAACATAGAGTACTAATCTTTGACAACTGGCATCAGGAAGTATTGAGTTTTAGTCATGGAAAATTACATGGAAATTGTGAAAATTCACTGCGAAATTCAATGCAGTTATGGCGGACGAATTTTCAAGGTCGTGTTATCTCGCGCCGCGGCGATGTGAATTGGCTATCAAGATCGTGCGATTTGCCGCCATTGGACTTCTTTATTTGGGGTTTTTTTTTAAAGGAAAAGTGTATGCCAATGATTCACAGACCATTCCGGAGCTCACGGAAGCAATTGAACGCACCGCTATGAAATTTAGTCCGCGATTGTGCCAACATGTTATTGAAAATTTCGTCAAAAGAGCGAACGTTTGCAAAAAGGGACGATGCAACCATTCATCGGATATTGTGTTCCGCACATAACTGCCATGTTTGTACCTTATATTAACATGAAAATATTCGTACCTCTCAAATAAATAATACGTTTTATTAATATTTTAAAATATCAGGTCATTTTGAGACACCCTTATGTGTATAAGGCTGTATATATACAATTTTTCACAATCACAGTTTCAATGTATTGCAAATTGGTACTTTGTAGAATGCATAAGCAACAACATTGTTACTATCGAGGCAGTATTGTTGTCAAGAAGTTTGAAAAAATGTTTTTTTTTAAATATAATTTGCATCCTCAAAGTGTTTAGAACACGTGGGTACAAAGATATTTTTATATCTACAATATTTTAGAATTTACAACCTAAACGTTAAACTTTAATGGCGTTTTTCTGGAAACAGCTTTTTTAGCGCGCCGGGCGCTCTACAACTTTAAGGATGTATGGATTACAAATGAAAATCACAATGAACTGTTCAAAGTTTGACATATCATTCAAAAATCCAAGCTGAGTTTATGTGCAAAATTTAAAGACGATTGACCAAACACTTCGAAAGGTATACAATAAGTAACTGAACTTGCGCTATTATGACAAATCGCAACTTCTCCGATATTTATAATATGAGAATATAGGTAAAATTATAGGAACGAGTTGTAAACTTTTCCACGTCTATAGAATACATCCAAGAATTTATTCTTAAAATTTTTTACGCGTGGTCAAAGTAATTTCGGTGATATTTAATTAAAACTTGATGAAAATTGTCAATATCTGAAATTTTTTTTACAAATTTTATTAATAAATAAATACATACAATTTCCATAAGAATTATTAAACGATCCAAACAGCTGAGAAATATTATTTTCTTCGATTCATGAGCTCATTAAATGGAATTTCACAAATTTTAGATTTCTGGTCGCTAATTGAAGGCGTTTTCCGCACATCGTTGTTAAAGAAACTTACTCCATAATGATTTTTTTTTAAATTGTACGTATCAATTCGTGAAAGATCAATAAACTCAAATCAATCAAAAATAAAAAATCAATCAAGTCTTGAAGGATGAATAAACCTGTGTAAAAAAATTCAGAAAGATAACGGGAACAGTTTAAAAGTTATTGCAACCTAAAAATCACCTCCAAAACAACGATCTGGACAACAATGCCACCTTAAAATCTTCTCATTTATTTATTCAATCATTTGAAAAAAAAATTGGTGTATGAGCCAAGCGTATTTATATGTACATAGACAGTAATTGAGAAAAAAAACATGCGTGATTCACAGAGCTGGACATATTACTTGGTTGAAATAAATCTAGAGCCCGAAGTATTAGAAAAATGCATTTTTTGTAAATGCTGTTGTTTTTCAACAAATATAAATCCTTATTGTTTATAAAAAATAAGAAATATGGCTCTGTATTTTTATACGTTGTATTAAAATATTTATTCGGACGAGGGATTTTTTTTTTCGTGATTTGAAAATTGGACTTTCCAATTATCGAATTGTTTTCTTGTATTTGTGTTTTTAGACGTCAAAAATGTATGGATATTCATTTTGAATTATTTTCAAATATGCTGGGACGATTTCAAGTTTTGAAATTACTGAATTGAAGTGTAATTAATAATTTTTCGAAAAAAATACGATTTCGAAAAAAGTTGACGTATCTCGTTAGTCAGAAAATACTCCGTCAGAAAGTGTCCGTTCCTCCATTTAAAAAAATCGCAAATTGAGACGAATTAAAAAAAAATCAGAAAATTAATTCTGATCTGTTGACTAGTTGATACAATGTTATATCTTATTTTTCCAATACATCGAATTCTTCAAGGTCCCCAAGCATAAATAAAATGTTTTCGACTACTGCATAAAAATCGATAAAAATCGATTAAAATTTAATAAAATGAGCCGGAGAAATAGAATGTCAAACAAGCAGCCAGCGTGTGGAAATCGCGTACCATCCTTTTCTCAATTTGTGCAAATAGAACTTAAAAAAATACGGTGAAAAAAAGAGTTATACATACGTCTACGAGGATGCATAAATCTTCGATGACAAGCCCAATTATACAGCACTATTGTACAATCGTTAAGGCACGAAAAAAAAACTTGGAAAAAATGATAGTTAAATATCGGTGAGAAAAAAAAAACACGAAAATGAAACGGTTAAATCATGATTAAGAAAACAAAAAAAAAACATGAAACGCGTACGGATGGATCCCGTGTACCTTTTCGTTTATTATGTACATGAATTAAAATCTTTTCGTTCGCTTCGCGCTTTTTTTCGCACGTCGTTATTGCTCGAAACGGAAATGTCCCTGACGAGAAGGAACAATTTACTTTCAGTCTCTCATGCACGCCTCTGCGTAAACGAGAAGACCTGTATTGGGAACACTGCTCTTCGGAAATATGGGTACACTTTAGGGATTTTCGATCGCGACGAAACGTTACGGGTCTCGGCTAAAAAAGATTGTTCGAGATTGCATTTAAATTTTTTTTTTTTAATCAAACCTCCATTTTGCCTTTCTCCTTATTTTCTACGTGGTGACCCTGGAAATTGTTGTTTTGTGATTTCTCTGCTGTCATATCCTCGCGTGTCATTTTTTCGAGACTGCCAATAGAAATTTATCCTCAGGGAAGACTCAAAAAAAGGAAGATTTAACTCCAATTTGCTTGAAAGATTTTTTTTCGTCATTTTTTTCCCTCAATCTCATCGATGTTTTCGTAATGCAGTGTCATTTTCAAAAATACGCCGTAACTCGAGAACTATGATTCAGAAAAAAAATATCTCGAGGCCGAGATTTAAAATTAAATATCTAAGGGACGAAAAGTTCGGTAAGAAAAAAAAATTAAGCATACCAGATTTAGAGGAAAAAAAAATGTGTCAATAATAGCTACTGGTCGAAAGATCACGCGAGATACTTTAGGCTAGTGAATGATTAAAAAAAAAAAGGAATAATGAAGAAATAGTAATTTATGCTACAAGTGCGGAAAACAACGAATTCCATCGCGCGTGAAGTTGCCGCATGAGCCGAAGGCTTATGGTGCATTTCACACGAGTACGAGTGAGAAATGCACCATAAGTCGAGGCGAATTCGGCAACTTACGCGCGATGTAATTCGTTTTTTTTCGCACATGTCCCATACATTATTTTTTGCAATGACTGTCTCGAAAGTGGGATTTGAGATTCAACAAAACCAATGACAATTATATTCAAATATATCACATCAGTTCAGATCATTTCCTTGTCAGAAAATACGATTGTGATAAGTTGACGTTTCATATGACATGAATTTCGCTACATTCAAATTTGTTCAATCGGTCCAAAATCGTAGAACAAAAAACTATCAACTGTGAAAAAAAACCGTTTTTTCGCGAATCAATGTGGTAAAGTGAGCTATAAATAGATTTTTTTCCGCACTAGTGCGGGAAAGTCTCACATTCCCGCACTAGTGCGGGAAAGTAAGCATCGTTGAGAAATAAGCCACTTTCCGCACGCTAAACACCAATCGAAAATCGCACTTTCGGGGCAGGCATTGCGAAAAAAAAATTGTGATACCGCAATGAACCAGAAGTGAATTTTTCAAGCCGTACAACTGTCTCGTCAATATTTATTTGCTCGCAAAAAATATATATATATTTCATTATTTTTTTTTGTTGTTGAGATTTTATCTCGTATATATGTATCGTAGCAAAACATATGGTAATATAATATTTCGTTTTCGGGGTCGCTCGATTCTTATTGACATAAAAGTTATAAACATTATTTATATATGTCGGTCTTTGTGGATACGCTAATATATATATATATATATATATATATATATATATATATATATATATATATATTGTCGTTACACATACAAGTTTTTGCGCTCTCTGACGTAACGATATTTTTATTATATATATGTTTATATTTAAATATAATTACACTGGAGAGAGAGTGTTTAAGTAAAATTGGTATTGGTTTCGATAGGCAGCGTATTTTTTTTTTTTTTAATTCTTTCGCCACATTCAAGTTGAGTAATGAAATGCGAAGGCTCTTCTTCTCATGGCAGTATATCTTTACGTCACAACTTATATCTCTAAGCTTCGCGAGTGTATTTTTTTTTTGTTATTTCCTGATATATATTTTGCTGTTAAATCCTTCAACGATTATCATGACTTATAGGCGATGCGTTAAAGGAGTTATCAATTAAAAAGCTGTACAAAAACTCTAATAATTAATTAGTTACGCTGACTGAAGCGGGGGTGGGGGGGGGGGGGGCACTCGTGTTTTTAACTCATTGTCAGCACCGTTCGATCGTACGTACTGCTCCCTCAATCGCGGATCTTTTTGCTTTCGGGGTGAATCGGAGCTTTGAAGCTTTATCGTCTGTCCAAAAAAATCGCATGGCCGCGGCGTTTTCGGTTATATCGCAAAAATGGCGATTCTTCGAGTCGAAAGAATTTTTGTGAAGATTAAAAAATAACTTGTTTGGGTTTGTTTGGGTTTACAACGAAATATTAGAATTATTATTCATCGGTAAGCTGGGCATGGGATTAAAAATGAATGAAGAAAATTGTCTGATAGAATTTTCCTTTGATGCAACTTTTCTTTCTGTTAATCAATTTTTTTTTAATTTTCTGTTTTAAATGGGAGCCAACTTCCTTGCACGGGTGTATTAAAACCCGTGTATATATTTTTTGTGTAGCTTTATTTTATATTTATAGATGAAGATTGCAGATGAGTTTCTTTCTCGTGCAGTCAAAAATTTGTTTGTAAAAGTACCAGAAATATTTTTATGAATGAATTAATCTGCATAATTTTCGATGACGTAAGAAATGGTAAGGACTATTTTATTGGTCAATATCTTTGTTATAATTTTATAGATAAATTGTAAACTTTGCGAGAAAAAAAAAAGAAATCAATTCGTACCCTTAATATATACGAAACCTGTATGAATATAAATGAATATAAAAATAGCTTAGGAAGTGCCTCATTGAATGAGTGACGTCAAAAGAAAAACCGGAACATTGGCCATGCGAGGGTCGAAAATAATGAAAAACAAAAATGTAGTAAAGCAACAAAAAAAAAAGTCACGTTGATCGAGGAATCGTATTTTACTTTGGATTTGCAACCGACGTTTTGCGGTTTTTTTTTTTCTTTTAAAATAATCGGGAATTTCGCACAGCTCCGAATCGCGTACGTTTTCCTGTTCTCTCGTATCCTGTCGCGGTACGTTATCATTTTATAATTATTATTAATATTATCAATAATGAGATATTAGTCATTTGTCGGACTATAACGCGTGCACCGGGGATTTGGCTGTCGATTACGATGGTAGCATTTTGTTCTTGCAAATATAATTTGTTTTTTTTTTCTCTCCGTTTTCGTTTGTGCTCTTTTTTCTGTGTCAATGATTTCTAATGGTTAGTGCCGTGCACGTTGCGGTGTTTCAGGTGAGCAGATCTCGATCTGCCTTTTCTAAGCTGGGGCGTGTGCGAGGAACGCGCGTGCGAACGTTTTGCTTTAATCGCGAGTCTCTTAGCCGCCCTGAAAATAATTTGAGCGATTAGGAATCTTCAACTATCAGCTTTCGCTAGTTGGTTCGAGTCGTGTTTTTCATTCCTATTTTTTTTCACATTTTTTTTCTTCCTTCGTTCTATCGTGTGTTCTTTTTTCGGCTCTCATTTATTCGTTTAATGTTTGTCTTTTGTTTTTGCGGATACATCGAAAAATCCACTGGCCTTTGACTGATGCTCAAACCTACTCGAGAACTCCGTCGTCTTTTGTAGCGATCAATTTTGCTTTTCGTTTTTTGCACGCAACAGATTAAGCCACACAATGCTCTCAATCCGCGGCTGACTCGCGACTCTTTCTCACTTTCGGTTACAATGACACGTCAACGAAGATCGAATTTGTGTCGTCGTAAAAAAAAAAAAAAATACAAAAAAAACTCCAACAAAAAAGAAAACAAAACCAAATTGTGAATCCAATTATTAATTGAGAAAAAAGAACAAACGGACAAAAACGTAACAGGAGCAGTCGTAAAAATTGAAGAAGAAAAAACCAAATTGTAAGAAAATTTTGGAAAAAAAATCGGAAGAATGGTCTATTTAGTAATATTTGCGGAGTGACAGGCTCGGTTCAAGGTAGTCCCGCTGGTTATTTCTAGTAATAGTTTGACGACGAAACGATATTGCCTTGCCAACCTTAACGTTGATTTATATGTACATTTCAATATGTCAATTATAAATATAGAAAATCACAAATAGAAAAATATATAAACTTATATATATATATATATATATATATATTTCCATATCTATTTTTCTATTTTTTAAAGTATTTATTATTTTTTAGTCTTCCACTATTTATTAAAAAACAGAAAACAGAAATATATATATACATATCTACATATAAATTGATGTTTTTCTATAGAAATTGAAATATGAAATTAAATTAAATTAATAAATCGAAGAATTTATTATTTTTTCCTTTATTATTTCATTTTGTTCTAGAACATAAAAAATGTTATTTCAAAACATTTGTATTAAAATATTTTATTTCACCCAGTACGATAATGGACTTTTTACGCACGCAACGTGATGCGTAAAACCCCCATTTTCATACCTCGTAAAATAAAATTTCGTACAATACTCGACGAAAAAACTTTTTCTAATCTCGTGTGATTGCAACACTCGCTTTCGGCTCGTGGTACAAACTCACACTCGTTAGAAGTTTTTTCGTCCTTGTGTCATAATATATTATTAAATATAAAATATTTAAAAGATATATATTTTATTTTTTTTTGAAAAATAAAATTATTTTATTTTAAAAAAAGTATTATCTTCAAATTATTTAATTGAAAGATATGAAAAATAAAAAATCGAAAAAACAGAAATAAATATATATATATATAGATTTCTGCATTTCTGTAGAAATAATCAAAATAATAATCATAATAAATTTATAGAAATAATATATAAAATAGAAAAACTAATATATATATATATATATATATATATATATATATATATATTTCAGTTATTTTTGTTTTAATCGACAGTGGAAGACTACAAAATAATAAAAAAATAATAAGTCATTTAAAAAATAGAAAAACTATTTCTATTCTTGCAATTTTTTATCAACAGTATAAAACTCAACAGAAATTTAAATTTTCTGCGACGCATCCTAATACGAGTGCAACGAAAAGTTTCGGAATGTTTTAGTAAATCGAAGATTAATTAAATTAATAAAAATTGTACTATGCGCTTAGTATTTGGAAACGTGCATTAATGAAGCAAAAGTTTGTCGTCTACTATATCTTCTACCATAATTTGGGCATATCCCTACAATGACATTGCCCATGTGTACTAAAAATAGCGAAAGTGCAGTTCGAAGCGCTTCGACAGCAGGACTACCTTAAATTGACCATCGAATGACCGGATTGTGGGCATGCTTTAAGCTTCGTGGATGATGAAAAAAAAAAAACAAATGAACGATTGGTAAGGGGCGTGAGGTAGTTGGACTTACCGCCTGGATGCAGCGGGTGTCGGATAAGCCATGAAAGAACGATCGTCGCGAATCAGAGGTTCGCTCAAATTCAACGTCGCGAATTCACAACGAGATCCGGATCTCCCATGAGGACAATAGCACTTGAAGCCGGTCTCGGTATCGACGCAATTCCCATCGCCGCAGGCACCTGACAAGTTTCACAATCGAAAAGTCTGACAAATCGCCATCGAGGCTCGGGCAACGTTGCCAGAAATCTGGGTCGGTTTGCGGGAAGAGGTTATCAGGTTTGGGGATCGAAAGGTAGAGTGGACTCACGATTAAAACTTGGAGAAAGAATAACAAGTGGGAATAGGATCGTCAAATTATTTAGGAAATTCTTGACTTTTTCTTTTGGTTTGTTTAGAATTTGCAAAATAATATAGGAGATTTTGTTCTTTGAGTTTGTTTAGGTTCGCACAATAATATAGTAAATCCTTATCTTTTTGTTTGGGTTTGAAAAATAATCTAAGAATTTCTTGTCCTTTTGATTGGCTTGGCTAAGGTTCGGAAAATAATTTAGAAAATTCTTGTCCTCTTGTTTGGGCTCGTTTAGGTTTGGACAATAATATAGGAAATTCTTCGTTTTTTATTTGGATTTGTTGAGGTTCATAAAATAATATAGCAAATTCTTGTCTTTTTGTTTAGCTTTGATTAGGTTCGGAAAATATTTTAGAAAATTCCTCTTCTTTTGTTTGGGTTTGTTTAGGGCCGAAAAATAATATAGGAAATTCTTGTTATTCTGGTTGAGTTTGTTTGGGTTCGAAAAATAATGTAAGAATTTTTCGTCTTTTTGTTTGGCTTTGTTTACGTTCGGAAAATAATTTTTTAAATTCTTCTATTTTTGTTTCGGTTTGTTTAGGTTCGAAAAATAATATAGGAAATTCTTGTCTTTTTGTTTGCTTTTACAAAATGGCATGAGAAATTCTTCTTTTTTATTGCTCCTTCATAGAGGAAGCTTTATTTTCAAATGAAATTGCTTAATAATTGAAAATAAACAAAAACGATGGAATTGCGCAATAATTCAAAATAAACAAAAAATATGAAAATGCTCAATAATTCAAAAAGAAAGGTTAACGATAAAATCATTTTCCCCAACATTAATTGAGTTCTCTCCCAGAGCTGATACGAGCAAGTTGTTTTTTTTTAATTTTTTTTACATGACCTTACCCGGATAGCAGGTTTGTCCGATGGAGTCGCAGGTTTTTCCGGAGTAACCGGCACGGCAGAGGCACTTGTAACCATTTTTGGTGGGTGCCTCCTGACAGACACCGGCGTTGTTGCACGGATTTTCGGCGCAGGTCTCGCAAGTCGTGACGCCAACGCTGTCGCTTTGTTCGCCGATCAGATCGACGTTCTTCTCGCCGAGCACGAGTCTGCTTATGCAACCGACGAAGCCCGTGTTCATCTCGACTTTAGAGTTGATCGACGAATAGTCCGGGACACCGCCCACGTAAAGGGGCTCCTTCAGATCAAGACCTTGCTTCCTTCCGGGATTTATGGCTCTGTAGATTCTCTCGGCGTCGATCATCATGGTGCCTTCTTTACGCGTACGTTGCAATTTTATCGTGTGCCATTCGCCGAGCGAGACGGGCTTTTCAGCTTTTATTACCGTCATTCCTGAGCCTAGGTCGAATCTAAAGAGTTCATGATAAACGCAGTGAGTCAATGAATTATTGCGTGTGCATTAATAATTAATTTATTGATCGATACGAATGAACGAATCAATGAATATGAGTACAGTAGGACGTCGATTATCCGAGCTAATTGGGACCGGACATCGTTCGGCTAATAAAAAAATACGGATAATCGAAAATAGATCTCAGATTTTCGGGAAAATCAACTCATATAATATAAATAGTATCGAAAATTCTCTTTTTCAATCTAACGACCCTAAATTCTTTATTTTATAGCAATTAACAATGAATAAAGTTTCAATTTTTATACCACCGCTACCTATGCAGTTAGATCACAATTGCGGCTTGAAATAATGATCAATTTTTGGCTGTCTCATAGCAGATTCGCTTTTCTTGGCCGCTAAGTCTCGAATTCGTTTCAAGAACAGCAGCTGTTTGCGACTATTTTCTGGTTGGGTTTCAAACCATTCCACGGCGGTTTCTAAAGCATTTAATGCTTCGCTGTGAGACGGTTTATTATGCGCTTTCAAGTCAGATAAATCGCCATCATCATCATCATTGTTATTGTCATCCTCTTGAACCCCTTGCACTAAAGATATAATTTCATGGTCATCTAAAATTTGAAAGCCAGGATCAAACTGCTGGAAGACGTTACGCTCGTACATACAATATTTCTCGTATATACATACAATGTCTATACGATCTGATGTATGAAGTTACTATATAGACAATAATGTATTTTGAAAACATCACGAAGTGTTAGGAAATAGCTTTATTAGAGAAAAAAAGGGGGATACCTTAGGCCGATACCTTAAATGAGAAAAAAAAGATCGTTGTGCTCGAATGATCGAACGCTCGGATAACGCGCCGAAGGGTTCGGATAACCGAAAATTCGGATAATCGAGGTTCTACTGTAAATGGATATGAATGATCGAATCGATTGATAAATATCAGTGAATCTATTATTTTTTTAATGAGAATGAATTGAGTAATTAATATGAAAAGATTTCTCAATTAATTCATTAACAAACGTGTACAATTATTAAGATAATGTTATATGAATTTTAATTATTTTAATTATGAATATAATATTGTATCGTTTCCATGTTAGAAATGTAATTAAACTTCCTATACGTCACAGATCTTGATGGATACTTTTTTAAAATGTCAGCACAAGTTTAAGCTTTCACTTAATATACGACACTTCATATGATTGACCCATGTGCGAGCGGAGAAACAACTGCGAACGACATCTGTCGGGATTTCGCTACGGAATTACGCATAGACCCAATACATTTATTTTCTTAAAAAAATTAGTAATGTAATTTTTTTTTATGTATTTTTTAATACATAAAAAAATTACATCGTTATTATTTGTATTAACGTGATTATTGATATTATTGTAATTTGTAATTAAGGCATTTATTTTTTAATACCAAAAAATATTCACACAGTAGTAGTAAAAGTTGTTAATTTCCAACAATTGACAAATGGCAATATATATATAACTAGCTCTCGCCCGCGTCTTCGCCCGCGTAGTATATGACCCATAGAAGCTTCATTAGAAATAGAAGCCCGCATTAGGGGTTTAAAAAAATCCTAAAATATGCGTTTTATTATTCGTTCCGAAGAATATTTATACCGAGTTTCAAGTTGATACACGCAAGGAAACTTTTCCATACAAACTTTCACACCCCATTTCACCCCCTTAAGAGTTGATTTTCAAAATATCCTTCTTTAGTGCACTTCTACACCTTCGAAGGAACTTATGTTCCAAGTTTCAAGTTGATACACGGAAGGAATATACTTTTCCATACAAAATTTTACATCCGATTTCACCCTTTAAGAATTGTTTTTCGAAAAATCCTTTCTTAGTGCACTTGTACACCTTCTAAGGAACATATGCTGCAAGTTTCGAATTGATACAGGCAAGGAATATAATTTCCCCTACAAACTTTGCCACCCCCTTTCGCCCCCTTAGCGGTTGAAATTCGAGAAATCCCTTCTTAAACGATGCCTCCAATATAAAAACAACACCCTCTCCAAATTTCACGTTTTTACCTTTAGCGGTTTAGGCTGGGCGATGACGAGTCAGTCAGTCAGTCAGGACTTTGCCTTTTATATACATATATCAATATAAATTCCGGAAACGTGCCGGTGGACGGCTCAGTGTACGATGTTAATAAAAAAAATTTTTTTTCAAACTTACTTGAATTCGGGATATCCACGGACGAGTGCGAGCGATATGAAATCGCCGGTTCCGTCTGCCTCCTCGTCGTTGTACAAAATGATACCATCGTTCCTCTCAGACTTGAAGGACACTTCGATGCTGAATTTGAGATAGGATTCTGGCAGAGGTGGCAGTGAGATCCAGCTGTGGGGTGCCTGATTGAAATTCGGCACTACGCCAGTCACGACTAGTACGGTGGGTACTTCGGAACTCTCGATATCGTTCGTAGCTGTGCATATGTAAGTACCCGCATCGTCGGACTTCACCTTCATCAGCTTCAATTTGTTCTGCGATGGGAAATCGTCGTTCAAGAAAAAAAAAAATGGGAAACGCTTAAAAAATGACGGATAGTCCGTTGTATCTTTATCGAAAAAAAGCGGAGTAAGAAAATAAAAAATAACGTTCTTCGTGTATCAAGCTTACCCCGAAGGTTTGGGTGTCACGAGGCAAAAGTCCACCAAGCTTACTCCAGTGGAACTTTATCGGAGGCTCGAGGTCCATTCTGCAGCCCATTTCCAAACTCGAACCGTAAGGCACGAATTTCGTCTCGATAGCTGGCGCATCGTTGGTACCACCTTAACGCGCGAGAGAGGCAATTACAACCGAGAAGATTATTCATTGCGTTACAAAATCGTCAATTCAGGGAAATTATTTTTTACCGAAGTATGCAATTTTTTTTTCGCAATATGATACTCACGGAATGAAAGACGAGGATTGGTGTGCGTTAAAAAGAGGGCACAAAGGAGCGATCGGTTATTATTTTATTGATTTTGTTTCATTTTTTTTTTGGACAATAAATACTAAGGAAAAAATTTCCAGGGGTTATCGTAGGTACGTTCGTAGTCTAATATTTTATTTCATCGCAGCATCGGGCCTGTGCGATACGACAATAATCTGAAGAAAATTTGTTATGTTAAATATAACATAACATATATGTTAAATATATTTGGTGTACAACTTTGCGTCCGCTGTTTTTGATGGCCAAGTGCTGGTCGAAATAGGCAGATAAAAAATGTCGAACAGTAAGCTTGGATATCTGTCAACATAACGACAGCACCACATTAGTGCATTTGTGTTGACGTCATTAATTTATTCTCGATCGAAGATGGCAGTTTTCGAGCCAAATTCTCGACATTTGCGGGAAGTATTGATTTTCTGCTTTCATTTGAAGAAAACTGCGGCTGAGGCGCGTCGAATGCTCTCAAGTACTTACGGTGAGTCTGCTCTTAGTGAAAGAACATGTCGTGAGTGGTTTCAACGCTTCAAGAGCGGTAATTTTGACATCGAGGACCGGCATGGCGGTGAAAGAGATAAAATTTTCGAAAATTCCGAACTGGAGGCATTACTTGATAAAGACTCGTGCCAAACACAAGAAGAGCTAGCGACGTACAGTACTTTGAATCATGAATAGGTAATCACTTTTTAAGAATAAAGTCTTAAATTAAAAAAAAAAAACGGCGGAAGTAAAGTTGTACACCTAATAACATAACAAATAACATCGATTTTCAACGACGATAAACCAAAGAATTGAGAAATGTCTTCGAAAATCATGCATTTGAAAAACAGCCGAAAAAAAGATTTTTTTTCGTCATTTAAAATGAAATTAAAATTTTTTCATATACTTGTGATCTTTTGTGTGAATTTTCTTTTCTTGCGAACTTTTTTTTTCGTGTTTAAAAAGAGTTCACAAAAATTAGGATTTTTTGTTTTTCTTTGTAAAAAGGCTTTGCAGCCTTAAAAATTATATTGGATAAATTATATAAGGCTTTATAGCCTTACAAGTTATATTGAAGAGTTTCGTAGCTGAACGAGCAATCTTGTGAATACATCCTTAAGGGGTTACATATTTCCAGCCGGGCCGTGTTTCCCGGTGGTTTCGAAAGAAAAAGCGGTGTTTTCGAAAGAAAAAAAAATAGTTAAGAGCTAAATCGTAAGAAAATCCGGAGAAATATCCATAATAAATTATTTATTGGTATTATGACATTATGGATTTAAACATTTTCGATAATGAATTATTCATTCTCACCTTATTCTCATTTAGTGTCACCAAAAATCGTTTTAAGGCAAGCCTCATACCATTAAAATGAACGTGTATGGCAAATTTCAGATCGAAATTCGATTTCCGCTTTAAGGAAGTTTATCCAAAATGAATATTATTGTAATAAATATCATTATAATAAAATGAATATGAATAAAAATGAAAAATCGGATTATTATTGATAATTAATGTTTGACGTCAGCTAATGAGGACGATCCCTTCAGCAGAATCAAAGGGATTTTCCGCAAGTGGTTGATTTTTCCCCGTTTTTCATCGTATAGCAAACTACTTGAAATTTCAGCACTATCGCAATGATGATTTTCCATCAGATTTACCTTGAACGATGAGATTGAAGTCCTGATCGTAGGAGGCCTCTTGCGTGTCAACGTGACAGCGATAAACGCCAGTCTCGCTAAGTTCAACGTCCGATATTCTGAGTACGTTTCCGTGCTCGAGAGCATTGGCCGGAAGTGACCGATGATAGGGTCTGGACCAGCGATATCTCGGGTTTTGCGTGCCCGTGTAGGTACAACGTAGATCGATCATATCGCCGATATTGACGACGTCGAGGGACGGTTCGATCGTGACAGCTGGGCCGACCGCTTCTAAAATAAAAATTCCCCACCGTGTGAATATTCATTTCCTGTCTAATTTCACTTCCCTTTCCGTCATTTCTTCATCTTCTTTTTTTTTTTGTTTAACTTGTTTCTAAACGCGACGAACCGACTGGTGAGCTCGAGACTTAGATCATCGTGATCATTGCTCGTTTGATCGTGATGGCAACATTGATGATGAGGCATAAGAAGAAACGAGAATGGATCGTGTAACGAGGCTTCATTGGCGATTGAACAGTGAGAAAAAAGTCTGTGTATGAGATGTCTCTTCGTTTGTGTAAAGGCCAGAAAGTGAGAAAAAGACCGAGAGTGTCGCTTTTACCATTTTTCCACGATGGCGAACGTAAATGAGAGTGAAATCGGCGCAGGTTTTCCACAGTTTTCCTGCGCCCGTTTTGCAACACGCTGGTGCATTGGGGAAAAGAGTCGCTGTGGGCTCTGTGTTTTTGTGAAACCGGAAATGTGTGGCGAGGGGAAAACGGGTGCCAAGTACATTGGAAATTTAAGAAAAATAAAGCTCTTGTGATGCTCGACAAAGAGAAAGAAAGAGAGAGGGAAAGAGAGAGAGAGAGAGAGAGAGAGAGAGAGAGAGGGAGAGAAAAGTAGAGATCCAACGCATGACGAACATCAGGCACACTAGGACGTCTTCTGACAGGCGAACTACGCTAGAGCAACAGACACTAGACAAACGACAAGAAATAAATGAACAAGTAGAAACATATTTGGACAGTAGACAGAGAGAGAAAGAGATAAGCTAGACAAGACGATACGACACACATTACAACTCAAAACAAACCGCGTCGTCGTTGAAGGTATTGGCGATATCGCGAGATTCGGCAGAAGCGTTCGTCGGTTGCGTCGTGGCAGTGTATATTGCCGTCGCAAATGTTATCCAACGAAATGCATTCTCGGCTTCGGCATTGGTACATCCTGTGTCCGCATTGCACCGTTTGGTACACTGGCATGCAATCCTCAAGCGTATTAACTACTAAATAATAACGCAAAAGTCTTAGGAAAAATTGGAAAAACCCAAGTAACAGCGTCTGCTTCGAGCAATCTTCTTCTTCGTTTCTTTTTTTTTTCTAAGTGTTTTCTCGTCTTTTTTTCTTTCCTGCTCTGGTACAGGGTGCGTAGAAGGATTTTGGATTAATACCGCACTGCCAAAAAAAAATATTGAATTTAAATAGGATCTATTTAAGGAGTGACACCACTGTAGAATTTTCAAAAAAATGATTTTTTTTTAAATTGGCTCAAGAGATGCTTTGAACCATCTAGAATAAGGGAAAAAAGTTTGGTACCTGTAAAAAGGCTCGTGTGCGGGCCTTTTTTTACAAGCCTTGATGAATTTTTTTTTACCATTTATTTGTAGCCTTAGACTTGTTCCAAGTTACAATAAGTGACTAAATCGTTGCTTGGGAGGCTACATGCAAAACAGCAACGACAGTTTCAATGCTACTGTGTGGAGCTTGGCTCCAAAGGCCCACTCAAGTATAAAATGTATCAACTGATATTGCTGTGTGCAATATTAACGGCGGTCTGACTAATATCCTACGAATTATAAAAGTCTTGGAGACGGATATTGGCCTCCAAGTTTACTTTTTGTCTTGAAACTGATGCTAGACGGATAAAACACGCTGAGCTGTCTTTGACAGATGCGGCAAGAGAAGCACGCACCAGCATAAAATCAATCAGGAAAAAACATGATGATGAATATTTGAACAGAGAAGGGCAGCTTTATAATCCTGGGATAGCTGATCAACGGTATACAATTTTAAACAGATAAACTTCTCATTTTTTCACGTCTATAACACATCTCAAAACTTTGAACGCGATTTTCTCGGAATACAATTTTTCAAAACGGCACGCAGCATAACTCCAACAATTTTCATTCTATTCACTCCAAATTTTGAACACATGTGTAAAATAACATTCCGAAGAGAAATACGTACGGAATTTTCCATGAGTTAATTATAACATTATTTATTAACATATGATTGCCCTTTTTTTCTGTCGAAAATTGAATTTTTACCTTAAACGCTTGCCAATTACACAAAAATTAATATTTTCAAAATCCCCTACGTATTTCTCTAGCTATACTCATGTAAATGAATAGTATTAAATTTTTTTTTGTAGATTCAAATTTGCGTTAGTTATACTGCGTGCCGCAGAGCGTCTCAGATTCAACATGCCTCGCGAAAATGGCCCCAGCGTTACCATTTCGTATAATTTTTCAATATAAATTTTTTTTTGTTCACTCGAAGATATGACTAATAACATCCTTGAGTAACATTATCCTCTTACATGTCCTTCCACTCAAAAAAAAATCGTGAAAAATCGCTTAATATTAGATGTTTACAGTGGTGTTACCCCTTAAATCAAACAGGTTTTTCCTTGTCTCACGGCCTACTACGATCATATTTGTTTCAAATATATATTTTTATTTGTTCCAGATATTCTTGTTGAATATTGAATATATATATAATTTAAATAAATGAAGATTAGAATCAAGCACATTCTTTCTTCGAACGTATGGGACACATTTTTGTACGAAAAATATTTTAATTAGCGTGAATAAACATCTGTTTGATTCAAATATATATTGCTGTCAAGCCAAACAAAGCCAAATGTTGGTCAATAGCTTGAATCAAATAAGAAAGTATTCGTTGCAATAAAGATAGATCGCCAATACAATTAAATAGAAAAATGTTTTACTCTACGAAAATTCGATTTAATTTAAATTTAAACAAATTAAATGGATACATTTGGTGGATTCAACTAAATTGTCTTTTGAACAGATGAAACTGAATCACAGATTTATTAAGAATAAATAAAATATTTGGTTATTAGACGATATTAAATAGATCTTGATTTGAATAAATTAATATATTTGAAATAAATAAATTCAATAATGCAATAGGAAAAATTTGATTTCACGAAAAATTTAGTTAATACAAATTAAAAAAAAATCAAATAGACGCATCTAGTTAGTATCACTAGAGTTTTTCTGTCAGTGCGAGAGGGACGAGACTGCGAGAGGGGATGGAGCACTCTGTCGACTGGACGGAAGGGACCGAGATGTAATTTGGAAGAAAAAAAAAAGCGATCAAGCGCGGATCGGAGTACGCGTTGGAGTAGGGTCCCGTAGCTAGTTGGGTAGGCACGTAATTTTTTTGTTGGAACTCGTTATTTTACGCTAACGATTTTTCTCGAAAATACTCACCAAATATTACTTACATGACATATGTCAGATTTTCAAATCAAAGGTTTGCAAGAATGTGAGAAGGTTTGCGACTGGGGTGGCGGATAAAATATTGAAAATAGCTTTGTGCACAATATCGAATGTTCTATCCAACGATACGATTTTTTTCCCCCTCATCGACATTTTCCATATACGGGCAAAAGCCTGAAAAAAATGTGTTGACCGAATTTAACGGCACCCATGAGTTCGCGCGTATTCGCGGCGTTCGTCTGGCAAATATCAGCACGATAGGTGGACAAACCGTACGAGCTAGGAAGCTTTGACAGACGGACGAACGAATGGACATGAAGAAACGATCAAGTGTTCACAGTGGCTACGGAACCCTGAAAAACCAATGCAACCCGATTGTAAATTTGGACAAACAATACAAATCACAATTATCAATGTTGGTGATTGGATAACGTTCAAGCTAACAGCCAATAGTCTCGTAACAATGATCATACGCGAACGTTGCTCAAATGTCCCTGAGCGTATACCGGTCCAACCATTGATTCCGATTCCATGACAATTTTCAGTTAATCGACCATAGAAAATCAAATAATTGCAGCACGTATGCAAAAAAATTGGCAGAAAAATATTTTGATAAGGTGACATTTTGATAAAAAAATAAAAAAATGTATAAATTATTTCATCTTCATAGTTGCAAAAACAATACAATATACCCAATTAAAAATATTGCTCGCACACAAAATCCTAATGGAAATTTTCATCGAATCGTTTTGGGCTGGACTGGTCATACGTCACGCATCCTCGAGCGACGGAGGAGGGAAATTGTTGAAAAAAATAGTACACGAATCAACTTTCAAAAATCAACGAATCAATACAAAAATCATCAACAAATAGCCGTGTGCGTCGTGCTGTGAGGAATATCCAGAACACGATATACTGTGGAAAATAAAAATCACTAACAGCGTCGTTGGGAAGGCAAAGTGTCATGGCCCCCGTAAAAATAACATTTTACAAGAAATATACAGTCCGAAGCTTTGAAAGTGTGAAAAGAACGATTAGAAATTATCACTTATATATAAGATTGATTTTTTAAATATATGAGTCACTGTCGTCTAGTCATCATCGTGACATATAGTGAAATTACTTTTTTATATTTTTTTTTAAATAGATATTTTCCAATTAGAAATATATATGTTTTACGACAAAAAAATCGAATATGCATATATGTATAACTATAAAGAAATATATACCCGTGAGTTTTTATTTCCAATAGAAACATTTACATATTATTGAACATATGGGGCATTCCATACCAATTCGACCTGGGTCTGACCCTCGACCCCTCAAATCTGGTTCCCGATTTTTCCTATCATTACTCTCACTCTATCAAGCAATTACAATTTTTTTCAGATTTTTCAAAATAAATTTGAGCGCGTCATGAATTTTTGAATTTTTTTTTTGAACACCTCGATGGCCGTAATCGAAAAATCTGAAAAAATTCCCAAAAATACATTGTCAGATATAAAAAATGTTGGTGTAAAATTCATAATGTCTGGGCTTTTGCTTCAACCCGTTTTTTAGCTTTTTGAGCAAAAAAAAATGAAAAAAATAAGAAGCAGAGGTCAATTTACTGTAGACTGTTGCTCGAAATTTTGTATGCATAGTACCAGATTTAAAAAAAAATTTCTTCGATTTTTCTAAAGTGTATTTTGTAATTTTCGAATTTTTTTTTTATCATGGTTGACAAAAACCCTAATTAGGGATTTGGAAATGATGCGAATTGCACTAACAATAAGCGGAAGATGCCTGGTGAGGTTCGGTACACTCTAAACTACTATTGAACTACTACTGTAGACTGTAGCTTGAATATTTTTGATGATAGCGAACGGTTTTTGGAAATTTTTAAGGATTTTTTAAAGCATTTTTTTCTGTAATATCATCGTAAAATCATGATTAATTAAAAGCGGTCATGAACAGTGATCGCTCCTAATTAAATAATTAAGAGCGGAAATAATTTTTAATTTAACAATCAATATCAATTTTAATCATCAATTCGCATGGTTTTATCTACGCTTTATTCCAGAAACTACAATGAAATCATCGTAGAGAATAGTATTTCCATCACTGACAATCTGAGATGCGTCAACACATTTTTATATCACATGTGCCTTTAAAATGATTTTTGATATAATAAAAAGGTTCTGCAGACTTTTTTTTCTTTTTTTTTCTTTATAATGTTGTGGATTTTAAATTAATTAATTAATTATTTAATTAAGAGCGATCACTGTTCATGACCGCTTTTAATTAATCATGATTTTACGATGATATTACAGAAAAAAATGCTTTAAAAAATCCTTAAAAATTTCCAAAAACCGTTCGCTATCATCAAAAATATTCAAGCTACTGTCTACAGTAGTAGTTCAATAGTAGTTTAGAGTGTACTGAACCTCACCAGGCATCTTACGCTTATTGTTAGTGCAATTCGCATCATTTCCAAATCCCTAATTAGGGTTTTTGTCAACCATGATAAAAAAAAAAATTCGAAAATTACAAAATACACTTTAGAAAAATCGGAGAAATTTTTTTTTTAATCTGGTTCTATGCATACAAAATTTCGAGCAACAGTCTACAGTAAATTGACCTCTGCTTCTTATTTTTTTCATTTTTTTTTGCTCAAAAAGCTAAAAAACGGGTTGAAGCAAAAGCCCAGACATTATGAATTTTACACCAACATTTTTTATATCTGACACTGTATTTTTGGGAATTTTTTCAGATTTTTCGATTACGGCCATCGAGGTGTTCAAAAAATAAATTCAAAAATTCATGACGCGCTCAAATTTATTTTGAAAAATCTGAAAAAAATTGTAATTGCTTGATAGAATGAGAGTAATGATAGAAAAAATCGGGAACCGGATTTGAGGGGTCGAGGGTCAGACCCAGGTCGAATTGGTATGGAATGCCCCATATACATACGCATCATAACGTAGAAGCATGAAATTTTTTATCGTTCCGAAAAATGTATGCAATTAAAAAATACTTATGCATAACAAATGTATGAATAATTCAACAAATATGTTTATGTTTTTATATAGATCAAAATATATAGTGCCATTCTTGATTAAATAAACGTAAACAATAATATTACAGTACAATAATTATCGTAATGTGGTAATGAAACTTGGATGGTCAATTTTTTCAAAATATTTTTTTCATATATAAAAAAAAGAAGCAAGCAGATATAGAAGGTTCTGAAAAAAACTTTTGGGGAGAGAACGTTTTGACTTTTCAAAACTTTTTTCCAAAATATTTGACGCTGGCTTGTACAGTTTTTTTTCTATTATCAATGTAATTTTATTGATAATAAAAGTTATCAATATAATTTTATTAAGCCATTAAAATAATAAATTTAACACGGTCATAGTGTAATTATTATTTATCGTTGTTAAATCATGAATGTTATGATTTTTTTTTATCGATGCGTCGCCCCAGACATTTCGTACGAAATTCAATATGAAGAGAGGCCACAGTTTGGTTAGTCGAAAAGTATCACCACCGCGGGAGGCTCGCATGCTAAACGAGTGTACTTTCGATAATGAGTAAGCCGTATGTACGAAATCACTTACCGTCGACACGGAGATTAACGTAATCGCTCGATACACCGTAAGAGTTTCGTATCTGACATATGTATTTGCCGGAATCGTCGTGTTGTACTCGCAACAGCTCAATGTAATCCTCGCCTATGATCACTTTCCGGGATAGGGGACGACCGTCCTTGCTCCAGTGTATCGTCGAACGTTGCTGCACGCTGCATCTCAATCTCACGGTATTTCCGGCTAACGTGGAAACGTTGCGCTCCACGGCTCGGATACCCATTTCGTCGGATGTATGTTCTAAAAATTTGGGGAATATTTGTTTTTTTTTCTTATTCTGTATTTTGTCGAATGTGTTTTATGTGAATAATAATTTTCAAAAGCAATTATAATCTTGAGATTTTTTTCCGTTTTGAATTGATCAACAATTTGAAAATAATTTTGAAATTGTTTCCTTGAAAATAAAAATTATCAAATGGTTGAGTTAAAAATAATAACTTGTAATAATAATTGTTTATTTTAGAATAATAATTTTTTTAAATTATTGATCTAAAATAAATAATTTTATTTTAGAATAAAATTTTAAAATGGTTCTTCGTTTCGAAATAATAAACAATTTCAAAATAATCGTTTTTTCTCGTTCGAACTCTGTCTCGAAATGTTTTGAAATTTTAATAATTGTTCTTTTATTTGATCGAATTCATTTTTCAAGCGTTTGGAGAGTTCTTGTGAACTTTAGAAAAACGTAGATTATTTTCAAATTTTTCTTTCATCGAACATTTTGTTCCAAGAATATGGAGCATCGTCCTTTGTGCTTTGTTCTATCGAATGTAATGTGTGAAAATTTAGAACTTAATTTAAAAAGTGGTCCTCGTTGCAACGAAGGTATTTTCGAAAAGTGGAAAGCAAAAGTATAAAAGTTGATAATTTTTACGGCACATTTTCAAATGTATTTTGAAAAAAATCCTGAATCATTCAAAGATTTCACTCTCTATAAAAATCGTATTTATGATTTATCTCAATGAATTTATAAAAATCGAAAATCTAAATAATTTCGAAATTGTAAATGTTTTATCGGAAGTATTTTCAAAAATTTTCGAAAACGAATGAAAAAAGTTCATTTTCTTCGGGAGTTTAAAAATAAATGTATATTCCAGGCGACCTAAAGCGAGGAGTTAAACCCAAAAATGAAAAAAAAAAAATTTCAGTCGAAAGGCAATAGAGCCCTTCAGAAGAATTAATAAAACACAAAAAGTTGAACACGAAATTGAGGACGGAGCTTGATCCACAATGTATTTTGCACACAAAACATTACATTAAATTGTATGTATTAACCAAAAGATCAACAAATAAATGCCAAATTTAGAACTGAACTGAACTCCAGGCTTAAGAATTTATGTGCCAAAAAATATCAACAATATTCGTATCAATTGAAATAATAATATTAATTGCATACTGAAGAAAAATAATTATGTAATTTACGACAAAAAATTGTTAATAAACTCTGCAAATAAAATAGCAGTTATTAGTCTTCTAGAATCTGAAATTCCTATCACACCTCACAAGTACCTTGCAAATTTGTACGAACGTTTCAACATATGAGCTTACCGCTGACGAGAACTTCAGCGACCGCGTCGGCGGTGCCGGCGTTGTTGGTAGCCTTGCAAACGTATTTGCCGGCGTCGGAGTAACGAATACCGTGGAATTGTAGGATACCATGATCGTTGGTGACCGTGGGTGGTAAGGGTTGTCCGATCGCTTCCCACTCGATGCTCATCGGTTGATCACCAGTCGCGGTACAAACGATTGCTGGACTTTCGCCCAGCCCGACCGTTTGCCGATTGGGATTGAGCTGGATCTGTGGTGGCGCTGAACAGGCGGTCATTTTTTCTCGGTTAGACATTAACCTTATCTTTCTTCAATCTTCATCAACCGGGCCTAACTACCGTGATCTTCGATAGGGTAGGGAGTGGCTTGTTAAGTAAGTTTGGAATTATCGCCCTGTAGTTCCTTAACAGTCTACCATATAAAAATGATACCTACTTTGGTCAATAGGAAATTTGTCTGGGAAAAAAGTCTGTCGACGAAATTCTTGTTATTCTTATTGGTCCACAGACAATTGCTGCAATAACAATTAACAATAGCGGGGTAAGTTGAACATGAGTATGAGGAAAGTTGGGCAAAGTAAGAATTGCATTAAAAAATCAGACGTATGCAGCATGATTTGGTACAATGCAGTAATAAACCAACAGTTGCTTGATAATTAGTTAGGTTTAGAAACATTAACATTAATTGCAATGAACTTTGAAATATTTTTTCTCATAGAAGGGTAGAAGAAAATCTTTCAATCACGTGATGTGTTCCCCTCCCCCATACCTCTCTTTCCGCCATTTGATGCACCCGCGTGCGGGGCTTAGTTTTTCAGACTAACCTACCGCAATTTTCTTTGCTTTAATCCAAGTCATGCCCTAGCTGTGCTTAACTGTCCGTTTTTTCCGAGCCAGTCGATTTTACTTCCTCCCCGATCGATACTCACATACGACATTGAGATGAGAGCTGGCTTCGAAGATTTCCACGCCGGCGTCATCCAGGCCCACGCAGACGTACTCGCCAGCTGCGTGTTTGGTGACTTTCGGTATCGTGAGGATTCCACCCCGGACCTCGCTGCCTTCCGGAAGTGGTCTGCGATCGTTTCTCTTCCAGTCGAGATAGATCTTCGAGTCGCCCGACTTAAACACCTGGCAGCGTATCTCGACTCTACCCCCGTTTAGAATCTCCAAGTACTCGCCGGGAATCGTCATACCTGCACCGGTCTGAAGAGCCGAAACGGAGAAAAGTTTAGGGACTCGTGATAAATGAAGGCTAAGGTTAACCTAATTAAACTCACGATGCCGGTGATATTCGGATATTGAAAGTCATCGTCGTCCAACTTGATGCGTAACTGAACTTGATCCTCGGCTACTCCCACCGGATTTGTAGCCCGACACGTGTACAAGCCTTCGTCCTTTGGTGACATGGACACGATGTCGTATATCGCACTTGAGGACGATCCTTCTTGCCAATTACTGCCAAACGATTGTTTCGTTTAGGGAGAAAAATGGAGGGTTGTAATATTTGAAAGTCTGGACACGATGTCAACGGACTGGTCGGTGAATGATTGTTCATAATCGCTCGTATTGAGAGAGCATCTACGAGGTGGGTAAATTAAGTAATGAGACTGGCAATACTTGGGACGCGGGGTTTAGAAAACAAAATTTGATGTCTAATGTGTCACTAGATTTGTATTTATGCCGCCCATTATTTTCCTTTCTATTATTAGGATAAATTTGTTTCCGATTTTAAAGATGGTTAGAACGTACAAGAAAAAAAACGAACCGAGAAGAGTGGAATAAAGAAGTAAGACTTTTTTCTGTCTGTAGCGTCGACAATTAATTTTTCTAAAAATCTGTTGGAAAAATACTCTCAACGCATCTTCAAAAACTATCAATAAGCCCAAACTACTTACTCGACTGGAACTCCGGCAACGATTTTCGTCCATGCGACAGTCGGCTGTGGTATACCCTGAGCGCTGCAATTCAGTCTGAGCTCCGAGTTGGGTTTCGCGTAGATGAGGCCACGGCGCGGTAAAATTGTAATTTTCGGATCCGAATGGATTTCGATATGAGCGATGACGCTGGTGGAGCCGACGATGTTAGTTGCCGAACACTTGTAGCCACCGCCGTCGTTCAACGTTACGTTCGTAAGTCTTAGCACGCCACCGGGCAATTGGGCGATGTTGGACTCGAAACGACGACCGTCCTCGCGGCTCCATTGAACATCCGGTATCGGGGAACCGGCAGTAACGCGACACTGCAGATGCGTTGAACCGCCGAGGTTCACGGCCTGCCATCTTTCCGGATAGAGCGCCAAAACCGGTAACTCGCGGGCTTGAAGAATTATTTTTGTTATTCGACGACGAAAAATCGACGAGCACGCTCCCTATATACACCGCCGCCCTTTTCATTGTCACAATCCTTATTTCCTTGCATCCTGCTTCCATTTTTCATAATAAAAATAATATAAGATAGAAATAATAGAACAAAATGTTAGAAAATATCGTATAATAACAAAATAGTTTAATAAAATTTAACGTTACTTTTTTTTTATTTAAATTTAAAGGTCATTCATTAATCCTCTATCGTTCGTTCTTAAGGGATCAGTCTATTTTTGGAAATTTTCGATTTTCTAAAAACATTAGTTTCGTATACTACATACCTGTAGAAATACGGTAGAGAACGTTATTTAGGTCGGAATGGCCGATAAGGGGCTACAAAGAATGATACAATAGAACCGTTTCTGATCCGAAACAAACAATCCCAAGAAACTGAAGCTTTTGAAGAAGTTGAAGGAATAATGTATGGAGCAGGCATCGCTGATTGAGGGTAAGAAGCTTTCTTTCAAGTTTTATGTACATTTTTACAAGAGAAACTTCAAACGCGTTATTTCTCAAAACAACGTTTTTCGACCTTGTCGACATGATTTTGGAAAAACTATTGCACCGATTAGTCTCAAATTTACAGGGCTTCTATGTATGTATCTCTTCGATCCTAACTAAGGGTACAAATATTCATTAAAATTTAAACCTATTTTTAAACAATTTAAGTTGTAAAGAACAGTCGAAAAATTCAAAAGTCCGCCATTTTGTTTTCTTTTTATCGGGGGTGAAAGTCTTTAGTAGGGGTCATAACAACACCTCCACTTTATAATAAAATACTCGACTTTTTGTTTTCAGATGCGCCAAAGTTAAGATTTCGTGGAGACAAGGTGAGAGCAGGGGTAACTTCAGGCAGCCAGAATACTAGGATAAATAAAAAAAAATTTAAATTTTCTTTTACTTTGAAACTTCTATTTTTATGTATAAAAAGATTAAAATATAGAGATAAATTTTATTATGAACATTTTTTTTGAAAATATGTGCAATAGATGGAGGCAGATGCTTTAATTCCCAATCGCTAAAACATTCAATCGTCTGTAAAATGCAAACTTGTTCGCAGATTTCCGCTAAATTCAGTGGCTACATTTACTCGAGAATACTCGACTTGAGCGCAAACGATTATTCGAGTTTTTCAAGATTGAAAAGAGTTACACCGTGACTTTTTTTTTTTTGATTGAATATATAAACCTCCGTGAAATTTGAACCCTTCCGGTTTCGTGAAATTAAGTCGCGACATTTCTACTACAATACACAATTTATGGGCAAAAAACTATCGGGATGTTTTTAATTTGGCGGAAATTGCACTGTGAAGAATTCTTTTTTTTTGGCAATCAAACTCAAAATTCAAACCCTTTCACTGATTTCTGTAATATATTGTTCGAACATACCTAGGCGATCTACTATTTCCGTACAAAAAAATTGACCAGAAATCTGAAAAATCCCGAATGTTACGGCGCGAAGAAATATGTTTTTCTATAAACCGAACCCCCTGAAAAAAGGCTCCACCCATTTTCACCAAACTCGTCTAGAGCACGCTTTCTGTAACTCATTATCATAGTGCAAAGATTCAACCGTTCCAAAATCTGTAAAAGTTTTACGCTTTACAAAATAAAAACGCAAATGCCGATATTTTTTCCGAACGCCATTTTCCGACATTTTGCAACTTTATGAACCCATTGTCATTGAGATAATAAAAAAAAACATCACGAAAACAAAGTAAAATCAATGAAAAAAATAAAGTCATTGACGGAATTAAAAAAAAAAAACACGATAAAAAGTAAGATCTAAGAAAAAATAAAAGTAATTGAGAAATCGAAATGAAACATCACGAAAGGAAAGTAACGTCGAACAAAAATTACAGAACCTCATAAAAGCAAAAAAAAAAAGATACTTACGTTCTACGTCGACGGTGGCGCTGGCCTCGTATCTGGCGGCCGCGTTGCTAGCCTGGCAGCGGTAAACGCCGCGATCGGCGACCTGAAGATTGGTCAGCAGGAGGGTGTTGCCGACTTGGCGTGCATTAGGACCGAGCGGATTTCCTTCCTTGGTCCACGTAATTCGAAGGCCGGAATCGCGATCGACGACACATCTGACCTCGGCCGAGCTGCCCTGGAAAACGACCTGGCGATCGGGCTCGACTCTGATGCTCGGGGGCCTCTTCGGAAAAATCGTCACGTTGGCGGCCGAGGTGTAATTCACACCCTGATGAGTCATTGCCGTGCAAACGTAAGATCCGGAATCACTCATGGTGGGATTGCGGATCGTCAGGACACCGTTACGCTCGTGCCTCATAGCCGGAAGTGACCCGGAACGCGACCAAACGACTCGCGCGTGATGATGTGTCTTCTCGCAAACCAACGTCACTGTATCACCTTCGCTACCGACCCAGGAGCTCGGCGTGATTCTCGGCCTCAGATCGTAACCTGGATCCGGCTCATAATCGGCTGTCGAATTTACCGTGAAGCGAAGAAAAAATTGAAATATCGGTAATGCCAATATAATTAATTTTAATATATTTTAATTATAATTAATTATATAAGTAATTAATAGAAATTATATTACAATTAATTATTATAATTAAGTATAAAATATATAATTTAATTTATCATTATCATTATAATCATTATAATTAATGTAATAGCATTATTATAATGAATTCATATGAAGCAGAGTATAAGTTTAGAAATCAGGAAATTTTGACGGAGGATACGCAATGTGGGAGGAATTTTCTGTGTAAACACCTTAAAGGGATATATACGGTATTATAATTAAACCTTTCATATATTGATTGAATTCAATCGAACGGGAGAACTTGGTTGAGATTAAGCATAAAAAAAAAGTACAACTACCAGACTCAAGTTCTATTTTTTGCCACTTACCCGGAACACTGATATGAATACTTTGCTCCGCGACTCCAGCTTCGTTTCTCGCTATGCATTTGTATTCGCCGGCGTCATCTCTAGAAACAACAGGTAATCTCCATACGCCATTTTTGAAAATCGAATGTGGATTCATACGTCCGTGGACGCGAATCCATTCAATCTCCGGCTGAGGATTTCCGCTCGCCTCGCAGGTACACTGCAACGGTGATCCTTCCAAGACATGACTGTCTAAGTGAATATTGACTCTCGGCACTTCCAGATTGGATCCTAAAGAGATTATTATTTTTTTAAAAATGTATTCGTCTCCATATTTTGCGTTGTTTTTTTTCCTGCATTTGGATTTTTTCTGCATTTTTTTCAGGACAATACGAGGTTGATATTGGAGTTACCTGGTATGTCCAGTAGACTTTGAGGAAATGCTGCGTCCATTGAAAATTTTATACCTTGATCATTATGAACATTGAAAATAATATTTCAATGCATCCAATAAATGTATGTAAAACTCTTTTTCTTTATCTACGCATAGTTCGTTAATTGGCGTACTATAATATAATAAATAATAAATTGTTTCTATCCTTTCGTATATGAATGTTACTAACACTTCGTCTCGAGAATTACGGTGCTCTATTTTTTGTGCTGCACTTTGCATCGTTGACATGCAACGACAGCTCTATTTTATATTTATATTTCCCTATTTTTAAAATCAAGCAACATTTTTTTGACAAAACTATATTGTGAATCTCTAGATAAGATTTTGTTGTGGTTGGGAAATTTTTTCACCCAAACAAACCCAACGATGCAAACATCAATCTCATTTTTTTCCTAGTAATATACTGAAACGTATGTGAAAAAAAATCTGAATGTCCTGTATAAATTTTTTACATCGGAAATTATTTCAAAATGATTCTTCAGACTCGCGTCTGATTTTTTTCAGATCTCGTAATTTCAAAAATTAAAGCTAGACCAAGCTATTGTGTCCGGAATTATTTTGGGCCTTCCGGAATGAGGGTCCCAATTGTTTTCAAAATAAAAGCGAATTGAACAGAAAAAAAATGAAAAATTAACCAGCGTTTATTGTCATACCTCCAACGGTGAGAGTAACTTTTTCGACAACCGATGAAATACCGTCGCTAACTTGACAAACGTAGACACCACTGTCAGAGACCCTGACGTCCCTGAGGACCAGAAGACCTGTCCTGTCTACGACACTGCGGTCCGGCAAAGGACTTCCTTCCTTCGTCCACCGTATGTTGAGCGGTGACTACTCAGACAAATTATATATACATACATAAAATCGAAGACGCCCCAATTTTTCAAGCTAATTCAGGTATTCGTCGTATAAATTTGAAACTAACATCGTCCAAGGATCTTCCGTTGCAGTGATAACTGACGGTGCTTCCGATGTGAACAATCTGGAACTTCTTTTCCTGGATCGTAGCAATGATTCTCGGTGGATTAGCGAGCGGAGCGGGTGGTGGTGTCGGCTGACGGTAGTCGACTGTCGGGAAAATCACGAATTATAATAATTGTGATGAAAAAAATATGGAATTACGTATTGTCAACAAAAAAAAAAAAAAGAATACGGTGACGATGACAAAATACGAGCGATAAGCGGTGGTGCTTTTTCAGCGACATTGTAGACAGAGCTTCTCATTACATTCTTTCCCATTAATGGCAGTCTATATGGCATGTATGCGCCATTTTTTAAATTTAATCCAGGAATGTTTGCGTTGATATTCATTCCAATGTGTCTTACGTGACACGAACTCGAGATTTCCCATCAAAGACTAAAAAAGGCTCCATCAGTATTCATTGACAACGCAACAAAAACAACAAAAGCACTGATGGATGATTTCCATGGACCGTTTGGCCAAGGCAATGAAGGAAAACGTCTCGTCACCCGCTCGATAAAATACTCGAAAGCCTTCTGATAAATTTCGTTAATGTAATAGCGAAGAATAGCAGGATGTCGAAGATCCTGTCCACCTACAACACAGTAATTACGTGCGCAACGAGCCTTGTCCCGAACGAACAATGAGACGCAGTTGAAAAATGTCATCCTGATTAACCAGCGACATCGATATTCATAACAAAACAAAAACAAAGGAAACAGACGTCAGTGGCTATGATCAATTCGAATGATTAAGACGCCACATCACCGGACGATCACGAAAATCTGCAAATACCAATGTACACAGGGTGCAGTAGATGATCAGCAACAGGGCATGAGAAACCTGTAAGGACTGAAAGATCACATGTTCACCAGACGACACTATGGAAACTTGCGATGGGAGATGGACACTTAACGTAAAAAAAAAAAAACACCCAATGGCAGGTTGGCCTCTATCTCACGAGATCACGATGAAAAATTTGATTTAAAAAAAGTGATGTTCCAGGAACGACACAAATGTTGAGTGAGATGATTTTTTTCTTTCCACCTTGAAGCCTGAGACGAAATAATCGGGAAAGAAGCACTATCAAGTTTCTTCGTTTCGTTGTGTCTGTGACTGAGTGTTCATTTGGGTTGAGGTGTCTTGGGATATGGCTCAGGACTTCTTTGGTACTGGCTCCTTTTGGATTTTCGTGTGGGGTTTATCGAAATTGGTTTTATTTGCGTTTCAGATTTGGTTAGGATTTTTTGTTTTGTAGGTTCAGTACAGGGGAGTATGGGATTTATTGGGTTTGAGTCTTTTTGCGTTTACGTTAGGATTTGTTAGACTGTAGGTTCATTTGTGGTCAATTTGTGTTAGGTTTGAGTGATGAACCCAAACAGACCCAAACAAACCAACGGTCACATCTAAATAAACTTGGGATTTTTTGGGTTTTTTAAATTGCTTTTCTAGGTTCGATTTTCCATTCGGTTGGGATTTGAGTTTTTGTGTTTGGGCTCTTTCGGGTTTCAATTCGAGTCTTTGGGTTTGGATTTGTTTGGGGTTTAGGTTTATTTGGGTTGAAGTTTGAGTTTACTTGAGTTGGTATTTGAGTTTTTGGGGGTTTGGATTTTAATTGACTCAGAATTTAAGTTTCTTTTTTGGTTTGGTTTCCGTAATTATTTGGGTTTGTTCGGGATTATTCATATCTGAGATTGATTTGGCATGTGTTTTTTTTTGTCGTGGGAGGAACAAGGGTTGATTGTCACAGTCGGTGTCGGACATGGGATTTTTTTAGTTTGGAATTTAATTTTTTCGGTTTGTCTTTCTTGATTATTTGGGTTTGTTCATGTTTGTTCAGATTTTAATTCGTTTCAGCTTTTTTTTTTGAAGGGGAGTGGGGAGCCGAGTTTCGGTTACGTTTTGGGTTGCGGTCGAACCTGGTGAGACAGTAGTAGAAATCTTGGCGAGTTGTTTGCCCCGTTTATCGATGATAACGCACTCGACGACGTAGGGTTTTTCGCCGACTCGAACATCCCATGCACGATGCGCTCCTTTCGCGGTTGTGACAATACGACCGGGCACCATCGTACAATCCGTCAATCGCGTTCCATTATAACCCGTTAATTTAAAGTATATGAACAGTTTGTCGCCGTGTTCGTAGGAGCACGTGAAATGCACGAGTGAGTTTCTCGGTGCTTGGGTCTCGATCGGCATCAGGCCTACCCTGAGCTCGGCTGTATTTCATGCAACACACATACGCACCTTCGGTACATGCAATTCTCGCGTGCATCAGGATATGAGGTATAGGAGAAGAAAATAAAAAGAAGATATTCCCCGGAAAGTATGCAACGTCTTTTCATAAGAATGAAAATGTCCTGGGCCATTTTAGCAATTGGGGCCATTAGCCTGGGCCATTTTAGCCATTAGGACCATTAGCCTGGGCCATTTTAGCCATTAGGGCCATTAGTCTGGGCCATTTTAGCCATTAGGGCCATTAGTCTGGGCCATTTTAGCCATTAGGGCCATTAGTCTGGGCCATTTTAGCCATTAGGGCCATTAGTCTGGACAATTTTAGCCATTAGGGCCATTAGTTATCGCGCCAGTGCTCGATAAAATAGCGCCAGCCTACAAATAGAATAAAATCGCGATCGGTACGCATCATCGTCATGAAGAAAAAATATGTTCAAAGCGAAAAATCGGAGATTAGCGACTCACCGATATCCTCGCAGTATTGTCCGGTGTAGCCCAAGAGGCAGTGACACTTGATCTGATCGGAGGACGCGAGCTCGCAACTCTCGGCGTGTTCGTTGCAAGGGCAGTACTTGCAAGAGCCGAGATAACTGCTCGAGCGATCGTTGACGTCTCTGTAATAACCGGTGGCGCATGTTTCGCACGAAGTGCCACTGTAGCCGGATGGACAACGGCAAGCCTCGATCTGCGTGGCTCTCATACCGCTGAAGTTCTCGACCGCGGTATCCAGGCTAATGTCACTTATGTAAGTCGCTGTCATACCCTCGCTGTAGGAGGCTCGTACCAGTATCGCTTCGAGATTCGAGAGAACGGTCATCAGATCGTTGCGGGACGCTTGACGAAGACCCTCCGTCGAGACCCGTCGCCATTCCGATTCTCTCAACGGGACCGTGTAAGTCTGAACGATGAAGTGACAATGAAGTGACAATTACCAAAAAAGTTGTTACGACAACAGATCTACGTTACTAAAAATTGTCGTAAAATCGGATAATCGAATTGCAGATAAATTCATTATATAATCTATTCGTATAAAACAGTTCCGTGACTGAATGGCTGACTGATTGATTGAATGACTGATTGACAGATAGACATCGCACAGCCTAAGCCGCTAAAGATAGGAACGTGAAATTTGGACGGTATGTTCTTCAGAATGTGAAGAGGTGCAGTAAGAATGAATTTTTTCGAATATCAACTCTTAGGGTATTACTGGATGGAGCGTCGGGCAAAAATTTAGTCCAAAATGGGTGAATCGTGGATTTACAAGTCTAGATCATGTACATATTTAGCCTTAGAAATAGCTAATTCCTAAGGCTAACTATGTAGCCTTCGAAATAAAAATGTTATGAAAAAACATTGTAAATTGCAAGAGTTATGATTTTTTTTTTTAATAAATAGGGGTTTTTTATACGCTTTGACCCCTTGCTGATTATTTTCCGCCATTTTAAAATTCGACCGAAATATAATAACGAGAATGCCATATTCTAGAATATGCAAACTAATATCCTGAATTTTTATCAGTCATTCACTCACCATAGGTATGCCAGGAACGATTTCTTGGGGATTCGTCCAAAACAGTCGGATTCCATTGCCCATGAGTACGACATCCTGATCCTTGAGTACTTGAGCGTTCGCGTGGGCAGTGATGTGCTGTGTGAGAGTGAGATTGCCGCCGTAACTTTTGATTTTGTTGCCGATAAATGTGTGCGGAAGGGACCAGAAGAGTCGTCGTTTTCTATTGTTCGAGTAGCGATAACCGATCTCGTTCGAGGCGACGTTCAGCTCGAATCCGTCGTCAATCACGTCCGGGTCCGTTCTTCACGAGGCCACGACAATGAAAAAAAAATGATTAAAAAAAAAAGAACGAAGGAAATAGGCGATGATCAATGACGCGTAAGATCGGTAAATAAATCAGGTCGTTCGGAGACAAAAATATCGTTTATATTTTTTCAATAATTTTGCTTGAACTCACTGAACACTATTTTCTAATATTTCTTCTACGCACAATTTTATTATTTTGCTCGTACTCGCTGAACTCTATTTTCACGAATTATTTAATATTTATAAATCGAAGGATTGGGAGAGTGGGAGTCGATCGGCCGAAGGTTTTGGTGACGGCTTACGGTTGGGGCGGGAGAAAAACAAATTTGAAAAGACAACTTTAACAACTTACGCATCGGTCAAGGTGAAGCCGTGACGAGAGTCGTAAGCGATCATCGGTATCTGTTGGATGAACAGCGAACTCTCATGGCACTGATCGGTCACCCCGCTGCAATAGCACTCGTTGCACCCGTTTGGATTTTCGGCCGAAAGCCCGAAGGTCGCAGGACGACAGCGATTGCACTCGGCCCCCTCGACGTTCGATTTGCACATGCATCTGTCCCCGATGCAACGATCGCTCTCCGAGCCAGCCGGATTGCAGCGACAGGACGTCGGAGACGTGTGCTTTCTCGTGCAACCACCTCGGGTCGGATCACCCTCGTAGCCCGGCTCGCATAAATCGCAATTCTCACCGGTCGTATGATTTCGGCAATTCTGAAGATCGATCATAAATCGCGTCACTTCTTTTTCAACGATTATTTGGATAAAAAAATAATGATTTACGCGAAAAAAATGCGCTATGTAGTAAGAATTGATATCCAACAGAAATGCTTGATGTGATTGGTTGTTAACGAGAACCATAAATCGACAATAAATTGCCTCAATTGCTTTGGCAACAAATGTTTCATGCAGAAAAACATTTATCAACATAAGAAATGCGCTATTTAAAAAGAATTTAAGTCTAATAAAAATTCATGATATGAAAAGATATCAACGTGGACCACAAATTAGCAATAAAGTGCCTTAATTGCTTTAACAACAACATTTATGGATAGAAAAATGTGCTGTTCAACTTAAATTTAACATCGAATTAAAAATGTTTCCAATCAATAGCTATTGGTCATTTATTTGCGTTGATTTATTTTCCTATAATTTTTTTCTCATAGTGTTCTTCTTATCATTTTTTTTGTAATTTATGTATGTTACATAAATCACCACGAATACATTTTCAGAAAATAAATGATTAGTACATTTTGATAAGAGTACGAAAAAGTTTTTTCGTCGAGTATTGTTCGAAATTTTATTTTACGAGGTGCGAAAATGGGCCATTATCGTACCGAGTGAAATAAAAAAAAAATTGTTTTAAAAAGGATCGTAAGTTGAAAATGTGATGGACGTACCTCGCAGTCTCCCGTTTCCGGATCGCACTGTGAGGAATGTCCGTTGCAGAAGCAAGGCTCGCATCGTCCGAGATAAATGCCCTCCATAGATCTGGTATAACCAACAGCGCAATCCTCGCACGAGAGTCCTCGATAGCCAGTCGGACAACTGCACTCTTCGACTTCGACGGCGCGTTCGTTGCCGTTGTTGTTTCTCTCCGCAGATACGAGTGACACGTTCGAAAGCCTGAGAATACAAAAAAGTTGTCGAATCGAATCATTTTTTTACGAAAAAAAAATCTTCCTCTATGAGGAAGCAAAAAAACAATACAAGTAAAGGGGAGTAAGAAAAAATACTTTTAAAGTTACGGTGCCAAGAGAAAATCCGCAAAAATTGAAAAAATCACGTTTCTGTTAGTCTCTCGGAGTTTTTTTTTTTTTACCAAAAACAAGCTTCCTCCATGAGGAAGTAAAAAAAAGTAGAATCAAATAAAATAAAAAATAAAGTCAAATAAAAGAAGAATTAAAAATAAATTTAAAAAATATGACATTTCGAATGGATTCCTCGGGGAAGTATTTGTAAAAAAAAACAAACCTTTCTCCACGAGGATGAAAAAAAAAAACAATAAAAGAGAGTAACAAAAAATTACTGTTAAAGTTACGGCGACACGACGCAATATTGAAAAATTTAAAAATAAAAAAATCACATTTCGATGAAAGTCGCCAGGAATTTTCTTTAAAATTCGTTTTCACGAAAAAAAATGTTTAATTCTTTTTTACGAAAAAAAAACCTTCCCCATGATGAAATAAAGAAACAATAAAAGTATAAGAAAGTCAATGCAAAAAATATACTGACCCAGCCCGGGAGGTGTGTGTCGTGTAAGTAGCTTTGATCCTGATCTCTCGTACATCGGCGAGGGCCATGAGCAAGTGTTCTCTGTCGGCTTCGGTTCCGTCCGTCCGTTGCCAGTGTTGTTCAAGCAAAGGAACGGTAAACGATTGCGGGCTATTTGCCTCGGGTGTTCTCCTCGAGAAGTATAAGAGATTTATGTCATTTGCCTGCGAAAATAGTGACAGTTTATTTTTTACCCAATTATTTCAGGTCGTTTCCTCATTGTTCCTCTGGGGGGAAGAAAATTCGCGATCTTTTCACTTTCATTTAATAATTATTTGTTCGCCTAGCCGATTAATAAATAATAGTCTTCATTAAATTTAATTAACTTGAAAAATTAGTAAAATGATATTTTTAATGGAATGAATAAATAAAAATTCAGTTAAATTAAAGCTGAATTAAAAATAAAAAATAATTGAAGAAACATTAATTAAAAATTGAATAAAAATAATATTTACGCTAATAAAATTAAATAAATTATTAAATGAATTAAATAAAACGAATGAATAATTATTAAATAATTATGCACCTGCCTAGACGATATTATTCACTTCTGACCTTTTGGGGATTTATTTTCAGGGTATATTTAATGTAGAGCGTTACGACAATTTTTTGTTACTTTGCTCGTTCCCGATTTGAACGTTCGATAAATCGTGTAATCCGCAATCAAAGTTACACTTACACTGATGAGCTCCACGTCGGCCGCGTTGTTCCTCGAGCTCTGTCCACCTGGTAAGGGCTCGTATCTAACCGTGTAACGAAGTTCGCCACCGTAAGAGGCGATCCGATTGCCGAGAAAGACACCAGGCAAATTCCAGTAATACACGTCGGCATTGCCGCGATTTGGGAAAGCCCGGTACACGATCTCTTGATTTATCGTGTCGCGAACTAATCCGTGAGTAATTATTTGCGCGTTCGAGGCGTTAGACTCGACGAGGCCAAAACCTTCGATCCTTTCGATGTAAGGGACACGAATCTGCATGAAAGATAAATGTTTTCGAAAACTATTTTCCCTTTCAATTAAAGCGTTAATTAAAATATTCAAACTGTGAATGAGCATTTTTTAAATGAAAATATAACATGAACATTAATTAGTAGTCTTTCCGGTTCGCTTCGTCTAATCGATATTAATTGATACTCCGCCTAATCAATATTATTTCGAAGGAGCGCGAAGTTTTTTCGATGATTTTACAATAATTATTCAAATTAAATATTTGAATTTGGAATTCGTTAAAATTGCCGTAATCGTTACCTCGCTTCTGTACCAATTCGAGGAAGTGCATCTGTCCGTGTGTCCCATGCAGAAACAGCTGATGCAGCCAAATTGATTTTTCGATGCGAGATTAAACGTGTTCGCCTTGCATTGGTTGCATTTAAGGCCAGTCGCGTATAGCTGCAACGTGTAAAACACAGAAGGTATTCAGTCGACGTTTAAGGGGATATCTTACTGTCTACCTGCTTTCGAAATAATCGATCGCATTCGTAACCTCAAGACGCACGGTTTCATTATTTCATTTGGAAATGTTTCATTTTTCAAATGATTTTCTTCCAATTTATGTTATCCTCTTCTTAATATATTATTTATTTATTCGGATATATGTTTTGATAACAATTTTATTTTTGTACAATATATTTTCCTTCTATACGTTGTTTTTTTTCGTAAATTTCGACATAAAATATTTTTCTAAGTATATTATTTTTGAAAATGTTCATTTCTTTTGTGATGGTGATTTTAATACCATTATTTTTTTTTCAAGTATCTTTTCTTTTCAATGTCTTTCCACCAAACTTTTTTTTCTATCCCAATGAATTATTTTTCCGAAATATTTTCATTCCTCAATACACTTTTTTTTATATTATTTCAATACATGTTATGCTTTTATTCAAATATATTATTGTTTTGATTCCGAAACATTTTTTTACAGGGTTTGTTTCTTTCGGAAAAAATTTTTATCTTTTAGTGAAAAATGTGCTATTTTTATATTTAAAAGAATTCTTTTTTTTTAATTCCAATACATTTTTGCGCGATATCAAAATATAACTGTTATTTTTTATAAATTTTCTTGAATTATATTCGAATTGTTGTTTGACATTTTTTTTAAATTGAATTGAATTTATTGAATTGGATTTGAATCGAACAAGACTTTGAATTTTATTTGACTTGAAACTTTTATTGATATTGCAATTTTTATATTCAAATAAATTCTTTTTTTTTCAATAGATTTTTGCGATACGTCATTGTTAATAATTGTGTAATTCTCATATTATTATTTTTTATATATTTTTTATTTATCAATAATCGAATTATTATTATGCTACTTTTTTTTTCTATACGAATACATTCTGCCAGAATACTTCTGTCATTCAACATATTCTTCCACTCCCTCATTCCAATGTGTATACGTTTTATAATTCCAACATAACACGCGAACGTTGATCGTTGCACTTACGTTTTTGTGGATCGTACGAAAAAATTCCGTTCCGTGAGAGAGAGGACAAGCGTAAAAAAAAATTCAATAGCACATCGAGTTACGAAATGTCGAATCTCTTTTGAATCGAGAATGAAACGAGTGTCAAACGAGGATGTGTTCAATGGTTTTACGTTACCTTGCAACTACATTTTCCATCGTTGTCGACCGTTCGCGTTATACTTCCATGAGGATCGCACAATTCGTCGGGTACACAAGAGTCGCCGGCCATTAAGGGATTTCCGTGATAGCCCGCCGCGCATTTTTCGCATCTTAGGCCCGCGTAGCCCGGTGGACAATCACAGATTGGATTGCGATCGGCGCCCAGGCGACAGGTTCGAGCGAATCTGCGTGCGATGAAAGAATTGAACATTTTCGCGTTCGATTAGAAAAATTAGAAAAAAACTTTTAAAAAATCAGCGAAATTCGAACGAATTGTCAATTTGTCGAAGAATGTTGTGGGTTTTGAAAAAAATAGAAACGATGCTCGAGGAATAAATGAAAGTCGAGAGTCATTTAAATTTTAATCGATTGATCGTCGTTTGCTGGCATTTTTATCGGAAAGCTTGAGATGAAGAGTGAACTCACTGATTAGATGGACTGGGGAGCGGACACTCGCAGCGCTTGCAAGGAATGTTCCTCGATGGATCACCGTAATATCCCGGACCACAAGGTGGCTCGTCCCTGTAACACTCGCCCAGCCAAGGGCCACTCTGCCTTCTTGCGTAACCGGCTGCGCAACCTTCGCACGATTCACCAGTGTAGCCTGCGAAACAAGTGCACAACATTTTATAATTCGTCGTATCGTAATTTATCGGAAATTAAGGAAATTTTCATTGCAGACAAATTTCTGTATGGGAACGTCCATTAATTATGTAAGGTGTTTTTTTTCTTTCTTTAATTTGGAAACGCCTCTCCCCCCTGGTGAGATTTGGTGAGATGTGAAGGCCGCCCTCCTCCCCCGCACGTGAGATTTTCCCGATAATTTTTAAATGATTACATTTGTTCGATATGGTAATGTATTTTGCTACCACTAATAAAAACTGATAGAGTTTTCTATCAAATAGAGTGTTCTATCAAATGCATTTTTTCTGTGAAAGAAGAAAAGGAGAAAAATGATACTACGTTTAAGGTGCACAATAACGTCTTTGGTTTAGTGTTATGTAGTTAAAAAAAATAGAGTAGGGTAGGGTAGTTCTCCGACACTACCTTCCCTACTCGATCCATTGGCAACTTGACTCCAAAGAATATATTAAGATGAACACAAGAATATTCGATTAAAATTAATGAAGAAGTTAATGAAGCAATAACTTAATTAATGCCTAAGAATAGAATAAGCAGATTAATAAGAACATTTGATTATTTTTATTTCATACTCTTAATATGGATAAGTGCCTGTCCATATCCATATTAAGGATACGTGCCTGTCCTTAGGACAATTGCATCGAATTCGCATAAATACGTACCGGTAGGACAGGTACATTCCTCGACGTACGAAGCGACCTGACCATTGTTCGTTGTGCCGGCTGTGTCCATCGTGATGTCCGTAATGGCGACTTGCAATTCCGGCGAATCTTCGTACTTTGCTCTGATAAATCGAACGATAAATGGGTCATTGATTTTCAGTGGGCAAAATAATTTCACCTGATGGTCTCTGTGTAGGGCAATTTTTATCAATCATACAGTTATTGAAAAGGAAGACGTGCAAGAACGACTTTGGAGACTCTAGCTCGGCATAGGAGCGCAAGAGAAGAATGTTTAAAAACCGTCTGAACCATTTCCATAAAATTTACAATTGAAAAAACACTTTTTAACATAGGAAGATGCTTACACTCATCGCTGATCGGCAGTTTTACGTAGGAAATAGTGTGAAATATCTTAAGAACGTTATAAAAACAACTGTCAACGTCTAAAGATTCTCCCTAAACATAAGCTCTCTCGAAACTCCTTAATATTTTCTTTAAACATTCAGCGGCCCAGTGTTTTTGCTATCGTTACGGAATCGTCAGATTTTTTTACATGCTTAGAGCAGTTTATATCACATATCGAGAGTTATTTAGTATATAAATGATTAGAAAGAAATGTGGCCAGCGTGTCATGTCCACAAAGTGCTGCATAAATTAGACGATTTTTAAGCTCGTCATTTTTCGTTAAAAGTTCATGAACTTGGCTTGAAACTTTACCAGGATACTGGCAATGTATTTTTACTGAACTATAGACGAAAATCAGTTAATTGTTGAATATTCGGGTTTGTTCATAAACCCGAAGTGACACCACAAACACTTTAGATGCTCGAATATGAGTCATTTTTTATGATTTTTTTTCAAATCATAAAAATGATAAAATAAAATAATCGCATCATTTTGAAATTTTAACATTATCTTATTAAAACTTTCAAGGGTTGAATTTTTTTTAAACAAAACGAAATGGCGACGTTATATGCTCTACAGAGAATGCAGAAAATGGAGAAAAATGCTCTATTGGTCTGATTCTTTCTATTGATCAGAAATAGAAATCGAAAATATTTTTCGATTATTGACATGTGTAAGGAAAGGATATACCTATAAAAATATAAAAAAGTGTAAAATTAAAAATTAAGTAGGCTTTTTAATTTAAAAAATTATATTTTTGACAATCTTCTCGACAATTTTTACCTCAAAAAAGTAATTTATTTGATAACCTTAAAATTTAGGTATATCCTTCCGATAATGTTATAGTGAGAAAGCTCCCAAAATTTCAATCAGATCGATCAATAACTGTTTGAGCTATAACATGAGCAGTTTTTGAAAATGCAGTTTCGAGATAATCGCGTTTAAAGTTTCCCTAGTTCATAGCATGCGGTCCCGACGCGCTCTCAACTATGTGCTGTAACTTCGTAAATATTTCATATTTCGATTTTTCAATTTTCCAGTATACTCTCAATATATTATACTTTCGAAATATGTGAAGAAAAAAAATCGATTTTTTGAACACTGTAAAGGGTTTTCCCCCCTTAACGCCTAGAAGCAATGATAACTGCCAATCGTTACATCCCTGATGTTGCTCCAAATCCTACTTACTTTATAAGAATCTGTTCGACCCTGGCAAGGACCATCATGATCTCTTCTCTGCTGGCTGGAATCTCCTGACCCCTGTCGTTCTTGTACCACTCGCCGTAGAAGAATCTGACCGAGCGTTCGGTTTTGACATCCGGTGGTATCGGTGAGCCTCGATGAACCAGACTGTAGCCGTTTCCGGTTATGATAACGTCAGGTGCGTAATTGGGCGAGCCATTGCCGCTATAAGTCACCGCGTACTTCAGATAGCCGCCGTAGGATCTAAGCTGGCTGGGTCCGTAATAGGAGTTCGGTAAAACGAAGTAGGGCATGTTGTAAGAGAGCTCGTTGCTGCTTAGGCCGGAAATTTCAGCACCGTTTGATCCGCGCGGTCTTATGTCGGCCACTTGCGAATTCACCTCCCCGTGTATTCGCAATTCCGGTGTCAATTCAACCGTCAAAAGTCTGTAGCGATCGAATGGCGGTGGTATTTGATAGGTGAAGAGATTCGCCGAGTTACACTTGTCCGTGACACCAAAGCAGAAGCAGGATATGCACTCGCCGGGTGTGCGAGCTTCCGAATTGAATTTGCCAGGTGGACAAACGCCGGTTGGTTGTTCCACAGTGACTATCGCGTCGGGGGTTGCGAACGTAACGTCAACGACGTTTATAGCTTCGCAGGAGTAGGCTCCCTGATCAGATACCTGAATGTCCGGACACGTCAAGGTGCCGGTGCCGTTCAACGATACTGACGAACACTTGGCCGGCAAGTGGCCCCAGTTCAGACGCCAATTGACCTCTGGTATCGGCACACCAACAGCTGTACATGTCAGTAACAACGTGTCGCCCGGCTTTAGGTTCACCACGGCTGACGGCGGCTCGACGATGTACGCACGAGCTGACGAAAAAAAAATTACGTTCAATCTCACCCTCGTCATTGACTGGACAAAATAGTACGTCATTGTATTGGGAAACTACTGCTCATTTTGTCAATTCAATGACGCAAAAAGCTGAGAAGACTGATAACGAATTTTGTTTGACTTTGGTAATTTTGCCAATGAGGACATGTACCGAGTCAACGTGATCTCACAAATTTTCGAAAAGTTTTTCTCACAGATGGTTAAGGGAATCAGTATATGGCTATTTTCGGAACTTTCGATTTTTTAAAAACATCCTTTTCGTATACTACATACCTGTAGAAATACGGTAGAGAACGTTATTTAGATAGATGGAGACTGATGCCTTAAGTTTGTTTTCGAAAAACAAAAGTATCAAGCTCTGTATAATTTACTGCACAGCTTGATGATTTCATTTTTCCCTAAAAATTATTAATCTGAGAAATCTCCGTTCGAAATTTTTTATGATCTCGCAATGTCACGTGATACAGCGTCTATTGGGTCATCCGAAAAATTCGTGTCGATTTTTAACGTACATCAACCGAAAATCAGCACGAACATTTTGGGCAACCCAATACTTCGCTTTGAAGGTAATGTATTCGAAATTCTTATCTACCGATGCTTCGGAATTACTATCATTCTGGAATGACTAACAGAAGCCTGTCATTCCTGGCAAACGAACGTGCATTTCTTGTGGCGCCGGCCACAAAACAAATTGCGAATATGTATTTTTTTTGCTTTGGTCATAACTCAAACCTTTGGTCCGGGTAGGACTCAAAGCTGCAATGTTACTAATTAGTTTTCATTTGTTTACTATGCCATGTACCGAAATGAATAACATCCATGAATTGTCATCAGGTTTTCGTAATCTAAGCGAATGAATACGTGCGTGGGTGTTTACTTTAGGGAAATGTGTATCTATTAATTTGGCGAAAACTTGTATAGGCGTATACTGATACTTACAGCAGCCAACCTCGTCAGTATGGTCTTGACAGTCAATTCGACCGTCGCAGTGGAAACTTTTAGGAATGCACTGATCGGAATTAGCACATGCGTACTCGTCGTAACGACACGGTGAGCCGGGTAGTGGTGCGGCACAATTTTCTTCGTCATTCCCGTCCGCGCAATCCTTTTCGCCGTCGCAACGCCAGATCTTGAGGATGCACTGATTGTTCGCGCAACGGAATTGATTGGGCTCGCATTGTCCGTGAGGACCTTGGGGGTTAAAAAAAAACGATACCGAATTTGATCTCGTCGCGGCTTCTGACTGAGAAAATCACACTATTCGAGACTAAGTTGAGGATTAAATACTCACTGCAGCGTATCTCGTCGGAGCCGTCGGTACAATCAAAATTACCGTCGCATATGGAATATTTAGGTATGCATTCGCCGTTGCTGCAAGTTGCCTCATCGTATTTGCATACGTGAGAGGGTCGCACTGCTGTCTCATCGGCTACGAAGATTCACATGAGTTTTTTTTTTATTTCCGTAAAAAATTAATACCTGAATTGTGTATTTTGGCGGAGATATTTTTTAGAATTATTTGAGTAGAATATTTTGAAGTTTTTTTTTAAATTTTTGGTAAAGAGTATCAATTGATTTTAGAGGGATTAAGTATACATCAAAAGTTCCTTTTGTTATGGGGTGTATCTTTTAGGAAGTATGTATGAAGAATATTTCCGAGACCTACTACTGAAGAGTATTTATTTATATTTTCTTAGAGATATTGGGGGAGTATTTTTGAAGGATATTGATGAGAAGTTTTGGGGAGTATTTCCAGGGATATTGATGAAGCGTATTAATGAATTTTTTAGTGATATTAATTAAGAGTTTCTTTTGGGAACATCTTTCAGGGATATTTAGGAGTATTTTTTAGTGATATTAATGAGCATTTTTTGGGAATATTTTTCAGGTATATTGATGAAGAGTATTTTCAAGAGATATTAATGAGGATTTTTTTGGAGAGTACTTATGGTAATAATGAAGAGTATTTTTGGAAGTATATATGAAGAATAGTTCTGCAATTTACTATTAAAGAGTATTTTAAAGATATTTTTGTAGATGTACTACTTTTGGGAGTATTTTCGGAGGATATTAATAAGGAGGGGATCACTTTTGGGAGATAATAATTGAGCGTCGCTTTTTCTTTTGGAAAGTATTTTTGGATGTATATATGAAGAATATTTTCAAGACGTACTACTGAAGAATATTTTTTGAGATTTTTGGAGGATATTGATGAGGTGTATTTTGAGAGATATTAATGAGGATTTTTTCATAGAGTATTTTCGAAAGTATTTTTTAAGGTTATCAATGGGGAGTATCTTTAGGGGTATTTTCCAAGACTTTTTTCGAAAGGTATTCCTGGAATATTGCCCCGGAGGGTCTCTGAAGATAATTTTTCTGGAATTATTTTAGAAAATTGTTTTCAAAGATTATTTTTCGGAAGTTTATTTCAGCGATAAATTTTGTCAGGAGGGGGTATACTTTTGAAGGATATTGAAGAGTAGTATTTTTTTATATTCTCCAATAAATAGCCGTAAAATATTTACGATTTCTAATTCTGGGTAGAGCAATTATCACCGATAAAAAAATTATTCATTTACAGACGAATAAACAATGTCCACGCAAACCAGGAAAAAAGCCGATGTCATTCCAACTGACCTAAAAATAGTTTTTTTTTAATATCCGTATTAGATTATTAATAGAATAATCTTCAACGAGAAAAACTAATTTGAACCCAGATAAAAAATCATCTTTAAGTGAAAGGACAACAATGTTATTTTTTCATTCTTCTTAAAAATTATCATTTATTTTGAAAAATGATTATTTTTTAATGCTCAAAGATTTTTTTATTATCTCGTCAAAGACGGAGCATTTTGCTATCAGCCAATTTTAAGTTTTTTTTTTGATAATCGGGAAATTTGGAGTACAATGAAACTTACACTTCTCGACTTCGAGATGTACGGAGACTTGTCGTCCGGGAGTCGAGGTGGAATAGCCCGCTGCCTCGCAGATGTAAGTACCGGCGTGTTCGAGTTGAATATTCGGAATTTCGAGACGCCCCCTGACGTCACGTGAGCCAGGTGGAAGCGGAAGTCCGTTGCCGCGAATCCAGCGCACTTTTGCTCGTAACATTCCCTCGTCCCGACATTGAAAGACAACCTCGACACCTGACGAAATCATTCATACCGATTATCGAGGATTTTCGAGAATAAAAAAAAAACATCGAGCGACCGATCAGATCGCCTCAGTCCAAGCGAAACTTTCGAACTGTCGGCCACGGGTCCCATGTCATGCAAGAGTTTTTTAAAATTTTTATTGCGTTTGGGAATCATGCCAGACAAAAAAGTATTATTGAAATGATAAGATTTTTCCTTTGGCGGAATGCTGATGAATATCATATTTAAGATAATTTTTATTGGCTGAAATACAAAAAATTAGGAGACACTGGTTACCATCAACGACGATTTTTTTAATCCTACGAAGACTGTTGAATATAACAGGTTTCCAAAATTTCAAACCTCTGTCTGAATGTTTGACTTTTTTAAATGGGTAAACTTTCTTTTTTGAGTGATTAACGATAATAGTGACAATAATTGACATAACTATCCATTTTTTTCATAGTTGTAAGATGGAACTGTTTTTTTTTCTTCGGAATCCAAACTCAAAATTTATGAATCAGAAAAATGGTGGATTCAATGTGGAGAATCGAAAGGCTGAGCCATTTCGACTTTTTGATTTTTGAGTTTAGATTCGTTATTAGCCAATTAAAAACAAATCCCAAGTACCAAATTTCATGCAAATTGAATGGTCTTTGGCTCTGGCTTGTTGGAACTGCTATTTCTGATTTTCGAGTTTAGTTTCGTGATTCGCGCTCTCTTCTCCCCCCTCCAATAACATATTTCATGAAAATTAAGTGAAGTTTTGAATTTGGGTCTGCCATATTACATCTGCTATTGAAAATTGTTGATTTCACAATTCAAATTCGAATTCACTGATTTCAAAACCCAAACAAACCCAAATTTCGTGTAAATTAAGTGATGATTTTAAATCTGGCTTCACCATCTGGATCTGCGGTATCGATTTTTTTCTTTTTCAGAATAATTTCGTAATTAGCGACTTCAAAATACTTCCGGTACCAAATTTCAAGTGAATCATAAACTATTGAAATAGTGTATTAAATATACGATATATTAAATAATTAAAATATTAAGTATCCCAAAATTTATCGAAAAAAAGTGCAAATTAAAGTTTTTTTTATGCGTTTTAAGCACAAAATGCAAGACTGAACAATGTGACAAGTATTACAAAATGAACATGTATTCTGTATTCGTCTCGTTCTCGTGGTCTCGTCGATCCCATGAATCGTGAGGCATTCAGCGTAACGTACATAGAGGCGAGCATGATTTTTTTTTTTTGAAAATGATTTTTTTTCTCGTTTCATTCAAGGCTTGTGTACTTCCTGCCAGGAGAAAGGCTTACCTTGCTTCGCCGGGTCTGGCCGAGGCAATAAACAAAAAAAGAAACAAGAACATTCGTATTAATTACATCGATCTAAAAAAGAGCGCGAGTTCTGTTTCCTCGTCGATAATTCGCTTTTATTCCTCTCCCCTTGTTCATCGCAACCTTGTCTTTTTCTCTGTCGACTACGGACTCAATTTAATCGATCTCACCGCTTGATGGAGACAAGACGATAGAGATGAAAAAAAAAGAGTTCCGTAGCCACTGAGAGCACTTTAACTTCAGATCAACCACCCTCCTCCCCCGCCCCCGCCCTCTTGACGCTCTTTTATTTGTAACCCTTCGACCAAAAAATCTGAATTAATTTGCAAAAATGGAATTCAGTCAGCAGTACTTTCATTCAAAGCTTTTGTAGCCACCGTCAAATAATTTTCTTCAAGGGAAAAAAAAATAAATGCAAGTTTTCTAATTGGACCAGCTTTGGTCTGTCACATTTTCGACACCGTTCGGAAAGTTTGAAAAGTATACTCTAATATGCTTTCTTAAATTTACAGTATTAATTTTTATCATTTTCAAATTCGAAATATGTTTCTCATGACCATCGCTTCAGTTTCTAAGGCTGACGTATCAATTATTCAGATTATTCTATAATTATTGATGAAATCCTCTCCGTTCTTCATATCCAGGTAAAAAATTTGTTAATAAAAAATGATCAAGCTTGTTTTTGTTTTTTGCGAAAATAGAACTATTCTTTGAACGGCTTTCAATTTCCGTAATTTTGAAAATAAAAAAGCAGTATCATATCATACGAAAGATGTATTATTATCCTAAATGGAAGAACATTCATTGCACTTCAATAAATGATTTCTCCTCAGCACAAATTTAACGAGAAGTATATTCAAAGTGACAAGTATCCTTCAAATACGGCTATTTCTTCAAGTCCAATTAATATTGAGTTACAAATCAATAAAAATAACGTCGATTCAAACAAAAATACGTGAAGACGTGCCGCAATCGATTGATTCAAACAAATTATTTCTCTCGGTGTCTGGACAACGGGGCCAAAAGGGATACGCTTAAGAAACCGAGTACACAAGAAAAAGTGCAACTAAGTCGCAATAATTTTTTCTCGTTGTGTATCGGCCGGCAAATCTAATGTATTACTTTTGCCCATAGTTTGCTTAAGGCCATGTGTCACACGTCCAGTCGGTAAAAATCCTACTGCCAAGTTTTCTCCTAGATGGATCATATTTCGGGCAAAAGAAGAGAAAGCGGTTGTTCGTCGTTCAACAGAGCGGAACGTGTTTTTTTTCTTTTTTCCCAAAAATCAACCGTTTCAAAAATCATTGGGAATCTGCAAATCAGCTATCTCTCTCGCACTCATGGCCGCTCGGTCGGTGTGACACTTGGCCTTAAGTGGGAAAATTCAATATCTATGTAATTTACGTAATAAAATATTTACTTTTCATACAAACTACGAGATTACAACGAAGGCAATGGTTTTGGTAAATTATTTCTTTATACCTGCTTGGGTGAAACTTTAATAAAATTAATCGATTATTTGACTTGAATTATTTTGGATTGATTTTGTTCTGGGAGGTACACAGGGCCGTGTTCCTCCCAACCCCCTCCCCTGGCTATGCCAATAGGCGTATTAACCATCTTTTTACTTTTATTCAAGTCGATAATACTCACTTTCTCTGGCGATTTGATCGCTCGGATAAGTCTTGAGATTCAGTCCTTCCGTTTGGATTTCGGTATCTGGAAAAAAAATTTAGGGACAACGTAGAGGGACGAATTCTTACAAATTAATGTAATATATAAAAGAACACATACAGGGTGTTCGAATAAAATCGGCCCTCACGTATACCTTGGTAACTGTCAACGATACCAAAATACATTTCAGACAAAAGTTTAACGATTTGACAGCTCGCACACACACAGCTCTTTTTCACAGTGCACACACACACACACATGCGCGCGTACGCATATGGCTGCAATAATTTTTAGGAGGCATCGTTGAGGCAATTTTAAAGGCCCTTTTTACTTTGCCTTCAATGGCCCTCGGTAGCAAAGTGTGAGCGGCCACTGGTGGCCCATGTGAGGCTTCCAGACCAGGGCCTAATAAAGTTTAGGGAAAATCAAAAGGGATCCGATCAAAGCCCGAACTCATTTTCCGCACGGGAAGTTTTGTCCGTTGCACATTTTAGTATCATCAATGGTTTCGAAGCTATTCTAGTGGATCGGTTCAAACGAGCCACCCGATATTTCTGTTTTCGATTGATTCGGTTTTTGGCCTCCCAAAAAAAAAGTGATAGCACTCACCGCATCCTTCCTCGTCTGAGTGGTCTCTACATTCCGGTATGCCGTTGCAACGAGCCGAATAATGGACGCAAGTACGATCGAACACGCAGGTGAACTGGTTTGACGTGCAATTATGGGTCTCCGGTGGAATTTCCGCTTCTGAAGAAAAAAATTCATAGTCTTTTTACAAATTGTATGACGTAGAGAAATTAAAACAAAAAAGAACACCCCCGAGCTTGTTCTCTATCGAAGTGCCTTCCTTTGCTATCGTCGATCGAATTTACGATGTGGGCAGTGACCAAAAAGATTTGCAATTTAGTAACGGTTGACAAAGTGTACAGCAATAATTAATAATCTCATGATAACATTTGCACTATTGTAATTAAAAAAAAATCTAACTGGTAAAAGTTGGAACTATTATTATTACAATCAATATTTCTATTATTCATTAATGATTAATTATTTAATATTTAATTAATGATTATTTTCATTAATATTACTATAATTATTAACACCATAATTTTGTCATTATTATTATTATTAATATTATTATTACGATTTTATAAAAAAATACAAACCGCAGCCTCGTTCGTCGGATCCATCATCGCAATCGATACGTCCGTCGCACTTTTGCGTACGGTCGATACAATCGCCATTTCTACACTCGAAATCATCTCTCGAGCAGCCTAAAAAAACAAATCACCGTACTTAGAGGCTTCGTCGCATGATACTTCGATTTCGAGATCTTCCAAAAGAAGACATCTCATACGGCGATAAGACGTAACACATGTGGGATTGATGTTTCACGTAAAAAGAGAATGCGTATATTAATAAATAAGACGAAAATTAAAAAGAAAATAAAAAGGAAACATCGATAATTATCATAAGGACATATAAGAACGAGGAAACTTCATGTATATATATATATATATATATATATATATATATATATGGCAATGTTGCTTTGCTCGTTAAAAAATACGATTTGTCTATAAAAAAAACTCCGTATGTGACGTTGTATCAAACGTGTGGCCTCAGAGGGAAACAATGAGAAACGCAATTCCGTTATTTACGATAGTTCAAATGCACATTACGTGTATGTCATATTTTTTACGGGTGAAAAAACTCATTTTTTTATCATGAAATTATATTTCATAGACAATTGGTAGGTATAAAAAAAATGCTTGTGTTTGTGTTGAAAATAGAAAAAAGCATTCTTCGAATAATTGTGATTTGTGTGAAAATAATTATATAGCGATTGAAAAAAAAAATTGAAACCGTAGATGTCAGACTCAAGAATTTTCAATGGCAATCGACAAATATTAATTAGTTTGTTGAGTTGTTGAGTTGTATCGAAATTATGATAATACGATAAGGGTTTTTTCATGCCGTTTTTATATTATTTGAAAAATATTCAAACGAAACTTATACCCTTTTATATTATTTATAAAAAAAAATAACTCATGACAAATTAAAGCTCTTTAAACATTTCATTTTGCAAATTACTTTAATGGATATATATATACATATAAAAATGTTTAAAGACCTTAAATTCGGCTTAAGTTTTTTTATGACTTTTACATTTTTTGTATTTATTTATTTTTATTTTTTTAAGGCGGAAGAGCTGATTCTTACCCCTTCAAACAATAGCGTCGGATATACAAAAAAACTCATGGCAAATTTAAGCCATTCAACCAAAGTCTAAGTGATAGAACTCAATATCTTTTCCCCGTTCGATTTACATGAAAAAATCCGCTCTCTACGGTCGAACTCGAATAACTTAACAATCAATCAGTTTCTTTCCAATGCCTTCGATAATTCTTACGCCTGACGTTTGCAGCTTCAGAAAGATTGCTTTTTAATCGCGATATCATTATTTTCACACAAAAATCACCGTTATTTGGAGACTGCATTTATATTATTTCAACACAAACACATGTACTTCTCGAATACTTACAATTTTTCCACAAATAATAATTTCTTGATTAAAAAAAGGTTTTGAGATCTGTATTTTTAAATCAGCTGGATTTGACAAGTACTGAAACTTCTTGAGGTATTAAAGTTTTAACTCAAAGAGCGAATTTTCCGTGTAAATTTGACAGGGTAGGAAATTATTGTGCCACCACGTTCTTTTGAGATAGAAACGTCAAATATAAATGACAATTTTATATCGGTGACCAAAAAATGCAAAAGTTTCGACGAAACAAAAAAAAATTTCTCTACGATCTGCTCGAGGCAATAAAGGACGATAAACATCTACGAATCAAACGTTTCCTTAAGAGTAATTATGAAAGGAAAAAGAAAAATTCAAACATGATATGATTTGGACATTCCGATTGTATAGTGTGTATGGTTTTTTTCACTCCTTTTTGTTTTTTCTTATTCTTCAATCGCTGCGAACGTCATCGTTACACACATGCATCGCTTGATCAACGCTAAGGGTCTACCTACGACACGGATATATAATGATTGTCTAATTCTCAATAATACACCAGGCAATAAGATGCACTATTTATTAACGTGGATGCCTCTTTATGTATTACCTAAAAATTCATATACCGCACTTATCGTAAAACGTACACGTTGAAACGCATGAGATCAATGAGAGTACCAGTGATAGTGAAAATCATAACGAAGATGATGATCATGAGGATGACAACAATGATAGGTAATTATAATTGAAGGCGACAAATCAAGTGTCAATCCGATGAATATTTTTTTTCTTGTCTTTTCTTGACACTTTTTCATCTACTTGAACGTCAGCAACAAAACCTACACACTGTCTATTTTCGGCCGCTAACACTGAATGACAGTAAACGACGTATACGGCGCCAGGACAATCTGCGGTTTCGTTCAAACAGGCTGATCAATAATGTTCTTCGGGCTTGACGAAGAAGATCGTAGCAATCAAGGAGAAAAAATACGTGCTTTCAAACAATAAATAACAATGCTTGCAATTTTTTTTTTTTTTAATGTTCACCGAGAGAAAGCGGTTGTTTGAATCGAATAAATTTTTATTTGAATTTTGGTCTACTAGATTTTTGGTTAATCTTCGATCAAATGATATATTTATGTCAATCAAATGTCTCTATTGATTACGACTGACACTAAGAAAAATCGTATAAGTCTAATGAGGTTATTTAATTTAACTTTAATTTGAAACAAAGATTTCGTAAAAAATCTAAAAATTGACCGCGTTATGACAATTGTTGTCAAGAATTTTTCCCGAAATTGTGTTTTACGAAAGCACGACTTCCAAAGTCGTGCTCTCGAAAATTATTCGTCCCATTTACTCCAAATTTGGACAGAGCATAGTTTATAAGATTTTCTATCGTATTACAGGATGATTTTTCGATACGTTTATGCATTTGTTAATAAAAAATTATTAAAGTTTTTTTTTGGGAAAATAGAACTATTTTTTGAATGACTTGCCATTTCCGTAATTTTGATAATAAAAAAGCAGCATCATATCGTACGAAAGATGTATTATTATCCTAAATGGAAGAACATTGATTGGACTTTTAGATTGCATAGTTTTATAGCTTAGTATTTTAACTTTAATTTGAAACAAAGATTTTGTGAAAAATAAAAAAATTGAGCGCGTTATGACGATTTTTGTAAAGAATTTTTCTCGATATTCTTGCCATTTCCGTAATGTTGATAATAAAAAAGCAGTATCATATCGTACGAAAGATGTATTATTATTCTAAATGGAAGAACATTCATTGCACTTCAATGAATGATTTCGCCTCAGCACAAATTCAACGAGAAGTATATTCGAAATGACAAGTATCCTTCAAATACAATTATTTCTTCAAGTTCAATTAATATTCAGTTACAAGTCAATAAAAATAACGTCGATTCAAACAAAAATACGTGAAGACGTGCCGCATTCGATTGATTCAAACAAATAATTTCTCTCAGTGTCTGAACAACGGGGCCAAGAGGGATACGCTTAAGAAACCGAGTACATACGAAAAAGTGCATAAAATCGCAAGAAATAAGAAGGCAGAATGGAGCAAGAGAGGAAGAAAGAGAGAAAAAAAAACGGGGCAACACGATCAGACCGCCAGATTGTCGAGGGTCCAAAAATGATCTAACCGAAGCAGTACTGCTCATCAGAAAAGTCACGGCAATCGTAGAAATTGTCGCATCGATGGGCCGCGGGGATGCAATTTCCGTCGGCACAAACAAAATCGCCCGCTCCACAACTCCTGCTCGTCGTTGTGACATTCGTAATGGTGACGGTCACCAACGTATCGGTTATCTCGTAGGGGAGATCTACGGCAATCGTGCTATCGATGAACGACTTCGAGCTCTCCGGATGCCTCCGTGAAGAGGTTTTATCCGAAGCCTCTATACCTAGAAGTAACCCAATCTGAACCACAGTGTGTCAAGGGAGAGTGTTCTTTTCTTCAATTTGCTTTTTTTTTCTTCATTTTTTTCTTTTTCGTACAGGTGTGCGAAGGAAACGACGAGGACGAAGGGGAAAGAGGGAAAAAGGTGCGAAGGGAAGGACAGGAATCATGCAATAATTTTTTAGAGATTATCATCAGGGAGACGGGTTTTCGTTAGTGGATTTAGGATCACGAGTCAACGCGATTTCGTAACTGCAAAGAAACTTATTTGAAATCTTAATAATAATATTTGTTAATAATTAACGAATTTTATAATAATTAAATAATTATTATTAAATTAAAGATTAAAACTAAGTACAGAATCAATAATTCATTATTATAATTTAACAATTATAATAATTAAGTTAAGAACCTGTTAAAAATTGTTTAACAATCAAATGATTTAAACATAATTTATTAATAATTTGTTCAATCATTACTTTGACTATAATATAATATAAACGTATTTATAAGATATATATAAAATTATTAAAAAATAAAAATCATACGATATTGCAAGAAAAATAAAACAATGAGGCTAGAAAAAAAACTGAGCAATTTTTGGGAAAACAGAGATACTTTAACAGTTGAAATTTGTTGACTCGTGTAACTCTTGGCCAATGGCTTTTGGTATTACTTTTAATCGTTTTTTCCGTTGGTCATATTGGGACAGGAAGACACAAATGGTCAGCTGGTTCTCGCAGTATTTCTCGGGCAACTTCAAGCCGCTACACCTCTATTGTAATTGTGCGAATACGATATATACGTATATACACATACATATATACACACGCACATATAAAAATTAGGGTACGACGAAAAAAAAAATGTATTCTTACCCCATGCAGTATTACAAAGTACGAAAAAATGTGTGCCGAATTTCAACTCTTAAACTCAAATCCAGCTGGAAGCGTTTGGTAATTTATTTCCCAAATTATTCAAGTTAGTCTTGAGTTAGAGAGGTTCAATTTGGCACGTATTTTTTTATACCTAACGCTGTTATTTAAAGAGGCGAGAGTTGAATTTTTTGCGCACATCGCGTGTCGTAGAATGTGTCGTTGCGAGCAAAATGTTTCTTTTTTTAATGTTGTGCGGCAAAAATTGGCCGAGATATTCGCGTTTAAATTCTAACGCTAAGTAAACAATGGCACAGTAGTTGTTCATGCGTGATGTTTTTTTTAAGGTAATATTGTCTAGAGTGCTGTTTTGGAGGTGATTTTTAGGATAGAATAACTGTTAAACTGTTCTCGTTTTCTTTCTGAAATTGTTTATACACGTTTATCGATCCTGCTAGAATATGTACAAATAAAAAAAAAAAATTTATCATGTCGGGGATAGTGGGGCACAATGTGTCACGGAATACAGTGAGCCACATGCGGTTTCTCGGAGGTTTGTAGCTCCTAAGTTCCGAAATTTTATATGTTGGATAGTGATTTATATTTGGTTTCGTCAAGCCTAAAAGAAAGTCGATAGCAGCTCACAAAAGGATTATTGAAAATTAAAAATTGATTTGAGATTTGGAACAAAAAATATTTCGCTCTCCGGGAAAACGTAAAATATAACGACACTGTCTGTAGCGGCTCCGATTTTCGGTCATTGTTTTATTATTTATGATGCACTCAGTGACTGGTGTTTTTCCATTCGTAGTTTAATTAATAGTTATTTTCATAAATAATCAAATATTTTACAAGTGGGGTACAATGTGTCACCGAATGGTGGAGCAAAATGAGTCGACTCCCAATGAGGAAACAAAGAAGTGACGACGCTCCGAAGAAGCGCAATGTGTCATGGGCAACTGTCAACCACATGCGATTTATCGGAGTTTTGTAGTTTGTAAAATACGAAATTTTTTGTGTTGATCCGTGATTTATATTAAGTTTCGGCTGGCCTAAAAGAAAGTCAATAGCACTCACGAAAAATTATTAAAAGTAAAAAATTAATTTGAGCCTCGAAAAAAAAAATCGCTTGTCGAGAAAACGTCAAATATTGTAGGGCAATTGTGTGGAGCACAATGTGTCATCAAATTTTTGAGCACAATGAGTCGACTCCCAATGTTATTGACAAATAATACCCGTTGTGAAATTATCGGTATGTATGAAAATCTGTTATCTATGTTAGGAAAATATAAGAGTTTCAACCGGCTCGTACCTTACGTTTCGCAGCACTTGACACACTGTACCCACCTCACACATTGTACCCCAACCCCCCACATGGGGCACAATGAGCCAATCCACAAATTTTTCTCCAACCCATTATTTTAGGATCTTTAATATTTTTGCAAAAAGTATGGTAGCTTTATTGTACGCCCAAAGGTCTACAAAATCGGTTATGACCGTTTTTTTTTCTAATCAGACTACTTTGGTAAGAGTAAAAATTCGATAGAAAAAAGTGACACACTGTGCCCCACCGTCCCCTACTTTTCTACGTTTGTTTACCCGAATGCGCGGAATACGCTCACAATTGACGCCCATTGTTGTTAATTTTGTATGAATGTGAAAAAAGACCAAAAATATTCTACATCTGTATAAGTGTTGTAATGTTTTGTATCAGATTCAGCAAAAAAAATAGACAATTTCGGCATGCTAAATTTTGATTATCAATTATTACTATTTTTCTGGCCATTCAAAGAGTTGTATATAAAAAAAAAAAATTATGTCGACTCATTTGTTCTACCAAAGTTGGAAAATAGTCTGCTGAAGGTGTATGCCAAATCTAAGCTCAATCGGCCAATTTGTTATCAAGATATCGTTTTTCAGAAAACAAAAAACGATAAGGCCCCCCAAATTTAGTCTAGTTTAATCATTTTTAGCCGGTTTTTGTTTCAGATGAACTGGCAAGCCTGTGAAGCGCCCCCGCGCAGACCAAAACACGCCATACATGGCTTTATTTGACGGGAGCTGGAGTCGTCATTTTGAATTTTATTAAATAAATAAAATTAGTATTTACTCTCCATCGATAGGAAAATAAAATACGTAGAAATTCCCTTTTAAAAGCATTTATATATATAAAAAAAAAATTCCCGAAGTTTATGCATTTTTCATGCCTCTCGATGATAACCTTCCCTTGAATAAAAAACGAAAATCATTGGATCATACTATCGATTTGAAAAAAAAAAAAACACTTGCCTGAAGGTAGATTCGAATGGCAATATACTTGGTCTTTGATCGCGAACATATCGGCGAATTTTTGTCGCACGAAATTGAGGAAAAAAAGCGTTTCGCTCGCAATGACACACCCTATATGCTCACAAAGGGAAGCCTGATAGTTGTGAATTACCCTGTATATATATATATATATGTATATTATTAGGTGTATATATGTATAAATCGTCAATATAATACACATATATATCTTGTAAAGTGCATATTAATAATCGCGTGATAGAACACGATCTACTCCCGTCACAAATAATTATCTGCTTCGTAAAAGGAAAATCGAAGGTACGATTCGATTTTCACCGGACTCACCGCGTCTGCAGTCTGCTTCGTCCTCGTCATCGGGACAATCGGCACGACCGTCGCAGCGCGAAGTCTCCGCGATACAGGATCCGTCGTTGCACGTGAACTGATCGGTTCGGCATCCTTGCGATGGTTCGGTTACGCTATTGGCTGAAAAATCGAACGAGGAACGTCGTCATCGATTGACAATTGGCCTGTGTGTATCGGATATAGGAGATTCTGCATAGGTATGTATCAGTGTTGGGCGTTAATCAATAAAAGTTTCAATCAGTTCATTAATTGACTAAAAAAGTAATTGCATTTAATTTAATTGCAATTAACTATTAATTGCATGTTGCAAATGGTTCTAAAAAACAATTTAAACTGACAATTAACATATTTGACTTTACAGATATCAGATAAGACGCGTTTGTTTGGGTTTTGCAGGCTTATGCAGCGCCCTATACAATAATCAGCTTTTATTGTTAGTTTTTGATCTAATACACCAAAAAGATTGAATATTGATTAGTTTCTAATTGTGGAAAGTCACGATTAACAATTGATTATTTGGTAATTGCGACTACAGCAATTAACAATTGAATAATTGTTAATCATGAGTTTTTACAATTACAATGAATTAATTGTTAATTATTATAGTCGTGATTAACAAATAATTAATTGTTAATCTTTAGTTACCCTAGCAATTAAATTTTGCCCAACACTGATCTGTATGAGAGGGCGAAACGGAGGGCAATCGCGTAACGTTGATTCACAACAGTGCAAGTTTTGAGTGAAATTAAGTGATGTTCATACATTCTCTTTCATACTTATTCTTTAGGGTCCTTTATAAAATAAAAACTTGCAAACAAAGTTTGCGAAGGACGAAAAGTGTCGCGAATATCCCAAATCTCTTTGTATGAAGCAATGAAATTGATTTTTTTGAGAGTCATTGTGGAATTTTGATCAATGAAATAATTCATTTGATGATTTATCAGATGTCTCGTTTTAAGGTATTACTCGGTGGACCGTCGGGCAAAAAGTTAGTCCAAAGTAGGGGAATCGTGGATTTACAAGTCTAGATCATATCGTACATGTTTAGCTTTACAAATAGTTAATTTAATAATAAATTAACACTTAGAAATGTTAATTTTCCATTTTTAATAATAATTGAAGTGAAATTCGACGATATTAGCATGTGCTTGACTGAGGTTTTGTCAGTGACTGTACATCTGTTTCAACTGTCCAGCAAAAAAATTTCTTAATTTTTAAATTTAATTAATACGTTTGGATCATCTTATTATTATCAATAATTACCCAAAAACTCAATATATATCGACTTTTTCAATGATTGCTATTCATTCATTGTTAAAAAGGCGATACTCCTAATTATTTTGATTAATGTCTCGACAATTACTCAGTTGATTTATTTGAAAATTAGTGATGATATAACATTTTCAGAATTTACGGCGACTTAATTCCATTCGTTTTGCAATCATTGACATCTGCAGGAGCTGTTTTCCCAGAAGCGACCGTGGTAAATACATATGTTTATAACTACTAAATTATTTAGTCGATGATTCTCAAATAATTAATGTATTATTATTCTATCAAGAACTATCATGCCTCAAATTTTCAAGAATTTTGACGATTTTTTAATATGTATCCAGTAATACCTTAAATTGTTTTTTTTTAAACGAGTAACGTTATTACTTCTGATTTAGGGAAATGGTAAATTAATGAAAAATTATTATGATGGATGATCAGTTAACTTGATTTTTTTTCGTTTCTAATGTTGTTATTACATTTCGATTAGTGAATGAATCAAATTACTCCGTTATTGCACCTTAATTGGGGAAATGATGAATAAATGAAGAATTAATTTCGAGAATAATCAGATATCTTCATGTTTTTTTTTCATTTTCACGTCAATACTGCATCTCGAGTTACGAAAAAAATTGATGAAAATTTGAATCTCGTGATTTGGGCTTTGTTTTTCGGTTTTTTTTTAAATTTTTAATTCTCACGGCAATTCTTTTCGTCGCTTCCGTCGTGACAGTCTATGTTACGATCGCAGAAGAAGCTTCGTGATATGCAGACTCCGTTGTCGCACGCCGATTGACCATCCGGACAATAGGGTGATCCTGAAAAATCCGAAGTTTCGATTAACATCGACGACGAGGATGTAAAATCATGGGCTATTTCGACGATCGTCGAGTTATCCATTTTTTTGTTGTTCTTTTAAAATATTTGCTTTTGTAACTTTAGTCATACGTATTTATGCGGATACGATAAAAATGCAAAATGGCTTATTTACAAGGGAGAATTTTCGTTGTGTTTCAGCGATGGTACGATTTTCGCGATAACAATTGTACATGTAAAATATACAGCATATATATCCAAAAAAGGATAAAAAAAGTATATGCACATAACGCCTTTATTCGGAGTTTTTTATTCGACATTTCCATTATCATGGATTATTTATATTTGAATAAATTTACGGATAAAAAAATTTTTTTTTCAATTATTTTTCTTTTCTGAATAATTATTAAAAAAAAGGGAGTTGTGCCAATAATTTTTACCCACTGTATGTTACATATAAATTGATGAGTGGGTAAAAACTATATGCACATAGCGCTTTTATTCGGTATTTTTTCTGGAAATTTTTATTATCATGAATTATTTATATTTGAAAAAATTTTCGAACAAAAAATCTACGAAAAAAATATTATTTTTCTTTTTTGAAGAACTATTTCAGAAAAGACAGATGTGCATATAATTTTTTTAACCCACTGTATATTATATATATATATATATATATATATATATATATATGTATATATATATATATATACGACGGCTATGTGCACGCAAATACGAAATTGCGAAGAAGGGAGTTTCAACGCGACCGCGTCAACGATCGCACGAGAGGCAATTGAGCGATAAAGGGTGACGATAAGTGAAATAAAAAAAAAAAGGGACGAAAAATAAAAACCACAAAACGTTGGGAAGACAAGCCGGGGATAAAATGACGGTGTGGCTTACACGTATCGATCCTTTTGTTCTTTAATTCACCATTGGTTAATTTATTCCCGTTTCGTGTCGAGTGTCATGCGAATAGGAAACGAGTGGAGAGACTTCAAAGTGGGTGGAGGGCGATGAAGACGCGACTGTTAAACGGGCGGTGAGGAGGGCGATGAATTTCGAGATCGGATAATGTTCGAGGGTGAAGGGTGATATTAGCAAGGGTTTGATGGTCGGGCAGAACGTCGACCCGCGACGCTAATGTGGCTTTGGAAAATTTACCGGGGTCGAGTTTTGTAAATAAATTGCGTGCACATTGCCGTTTGTCATGCAATATTAGCAATATATATATATATATATATATATATATATATATATATATATATATATGTTGGACTATCGGAAATTCGAGCCTCGTGAACCATCAAGAGGCATTTTAGCAAAGGGAAAAAAAAGACAGAGCAATAAATACAAATAGAAAGAGATACGATCGAACACAAAACGTTTTATGATGCACGAGCTTGTACGAGCATCTTTCTCTTGACGTACAGCCAACATGTCATAACTCAGTAGTAGAAGTACGTATGCGGTCAGACCGTAAATATTCAGGATCGAAATATAAATGAATTTCGGGAAATTACTTATAAATGCGGCAGGAAATATTATACATATTTAAAGTTACATGTATACAGATATACGTGAAATTGATCTTAAGGATGATATTCTGTTGATGAACTAGAATTAGGTCGACGCTGTAAATATCTTATCTCGAATATTGTCATCGACTGAGTCAAATATTTAAACGATGGGGTGAGTTGTCGCTAAATACTGGGTCGAATACTTTAGTCGTGTGACAGTGATGATATTTTTATTTGATAAAGGCGTCAGAAATCCTTTGGTAATTAATAATATTTTATAGCAATAATTTAACTATAATATTCTCGTGTTATAATACGTAAAAAATTATAAATCAATAAGTATAAATCAATAACAATAAATATAAACAATAAATAATAAATCAATACATCAAATATTGATCATGTAGTAAGGAATTTATAATAATATATAATATTTTTACTAATCTTCTAGTTTGAATATTAACTCGTAGTATATAATAATATTAATTTGATCATTAAACTGTAAAACATAATAATATGAATTAAAAACAAAAATTCTAAAGTTCCCTTTTAACGTAACTCGGCCTGGCTGAATATCGAAAGTTAGTTGATGGTAAAATTGAAAAATTTGCAAGATTCGCACTATTTTTTTTTTTTGCGACGAGACGAGGGCACCAAAACAAATGCAAAATTAACATTATACAACAATATTAACTGAACGATAAAACTAGTATTTTAATACTACTAGTTTATCGATATAATCCGTATTGCATAATAGTAGTAAAAAAAATAATATTACAAAATAATATCAATTACCTAATTCAATTATAAATCAATATTAAATGTTGATACTAATTTTCTAATGCAAGATTTTTTTCTACTTTGCACGAAATTTGCACGTGTGGTTTAGTATTAATTTGACAACGACTGAACAATAAACGTAGACGAGATGAAATATTTGCAGCGTCGAAACATTATTCTTTTAGTCGAACATGGAAAACTTTAATTAAGAATACGAAATATTCTCGTAGGGCTATTGGCACCTTGGGACGATAAAATAATAGTAATCTTTTTATATCATTAATAAAAATAGCTTTTTTCAAATTGTATTTTTCTTTTCTTAGTGGTTCTTTTTTTGTCTTCAAGTAAATTTACATCTTTTCATATTCTGGCAAGAAGCATTTCGACAATATACCTGGTGCAATGGACTTCTTTAAAAAACGTTTTTTTATTATTTACAAGCGCCCTCAATATAATACAATTTTTACAGACGATCAACATTGTTGATTAGAGCACCCCAGTTTATCGTTCTCTTATTATTTAGAACCATCTAGAGAACCAACCTGCTGTTTGGAGAACACCTCTGAAAGTTCATTTGCAATAATATATATATTTACATATGTATTTACAGTAGTCATAGTATATGTACAGTCAGGCAAACCTATGCTGAAAGAGAAAGAGAGAGATAGAGAGAGAGATAGTGTGTGAGAGAAAGAGGGAGAATCGAACGATAGTGATCGTAAATCCATACCGTAAGTATATACGTATATCGATAATAAGAGATCTCATGACAGACCAAGATGCAGAATCAAAAGAAAACCACAGATATGCATAATAATAACGAACAGATAGAAAGAGAGAACGAGATAGAGAGAGAGGAAAAACCAGGTAGCGACAGAGGAAGATAAATATATATATCGTCGAAGATATAAGATATATATGTACATATCCTTCGAGAATTATACTCGGATATCATATCCATAACCAATTCGAATATTGTTGTGATGTCATTAAATGATAAATATTTCAATTAATCGGATTAAAATTTGGATAAAAATCATTACGAATCGCGTCGACTCGTGTATTCTCTCGTCTGTTGTATATAATAAAAAGTAAAATAATATTTTTATGTAGAAAATTCGTCCAGATTATTCATAGCCTTTAATTCAATAAATTAACGGCTCCATCCGACTAATAACATTTTTCGTTTAAATCGAATTTGCCACAACATTGCTAAACGATAATTGAATCGACCAAAACATTTTTCTTCATATATATATATATATATAATGATAGAGTGACACCTTTAAAAAAATATTTCGATTGATTAAATTATCGTGTGCGTATGTCGTGACAAGTTAAAATTTTACGAAAAATGTAATTTATCGCATGAAACGGTTAATTTATTCAATTTGAAAATATGAATAATTTGGAGAAATTTTGTAAAAAAAAGTAGGTTTTCATGAGTAAATGCGTATGTAATATATGTGGGCCACGCCAAATCGACCACTCTCCGGCCCGACCCCTTTCGATTTGGCTGAAACTTCAATATGTTATTCTTTTCATCTTAAAACGCTTGTGTGATTTTTTTTCAATTTTTTTTACATAATCCCAAATACGTAGTAAATTTTTGAAAAAACCACTCGTTTTTTTTCAAATGCTCAACAACGATTCCAAAATAAATAAAAAGGGTACAATTGAAAAATTCGAGTTATCCATCGGTTTTTTTTCACATTTTTAACGTTTTTTTTTAACGTTCTTCTTGTATCCAGACTTCGTGACGCGTAAATAAACGAATTAGTAAACGACAATGGTGATCGCCGACGATTAATGCTCGCTTAGAATAAAGTAATCGGGTTAATTTCACTACTGTTATTATTAGTATTATTGTTATTGCTTTTATTATTATTATTATTATTATTACTATGAGCATTATTGTGAAAGCGAAAAAAATTAAAGATTTTTTTTTTTTCGTACGGCAATTAATCTCGTCGGATCCGTCGCGACAATGGGAACGTCCGTCACAACGTAGTCTCGAGTCAAGGCACAATCCGTCGTTACATCGAAAAAGTCCACCCGGACATTCCGTTACTGTTCAAACGTTACATTTTTATATTTTCCGACGCGCACGAATATTGTCTGGTGTATGTAAAATAATTGGCAAAAAAAAAAAGAAAACGATTCGATTCGTGGTACATTCCGATGGCTTGACCGATTTGCCTTGCCCACTTTTTTCACAAGCGTTTCAACGCCGAATACATTTTCATTGTCAAATAGTAGGGAAAGAACGAGACAGAAAGAGAGATATAGGAAAGGAGTAAAAAGAGAGACAGAGAGAAACCGAGATGAAAAATAAAAGTGACATGCTGCCTAATGACTTACAAAACCAGAGTCAATCTATCAATCTATTTGTGATCTTTGACATCGACGCGATCCACGTGCATCGATCACGCTAAATTATCAACCGTGGATTATACATTATTATTTTCTTTTCATTTGTTTTCATTCTTTTTATATTTCTTAACGGCGCCCTTCTACCCTTCATAATGTTGTGCACTTCATTCCGCAGATCGAAGAATAGAAAAACAAAAAATCACAATTCGTAGGTAAAATTTGACGATGCGGAGATCCATGCGTACAAATTGATAGTGAAAAAAAAAAGAAATTCGATTTCGTATTCCTCATTCGCTCGATACTTCAAAATGTGACGGTACTGTGCACCTCTCGAGCCCACCTTCCATACGGGGCCTCATTTTCATTCGATAAAGAATTTTAAAAACATCCTGGAAAAATATCATTCCTTCGCAAACGTGTCGAGCTAGAGAGGGGGAAAGAGAGAGAGAGAGAGAGAGAGAGAGAGAGAGAAATAGAGAGAGAGTTAGAGTGAAAGTGGTGAGGGTGAGTAAGAGAGTGAGTGAGTGAGAAATAAGATTCGAGTATATCTATACTATAGTTGTGACAATGCCAGTCTGTGAAGTTGCAGGTGTCAAAAAAGTGTTTGTGAAATATTTTTGGCAGCTGAAAAAAATTGGATTGATTGAATAAGAATGTGATAATAGTGAAGTGTGTATTGCTTTTTTTCGGGACAGAATGTGGTCGAGCAGGCAAGGCATGGCAAGCCACATACATGTATGTAACGCAGCATTCGATTTTTTTTTTTTTTTTTTTCATTATTATTTCTTTATTTTCGTTACCGCATCCGGTCTCATCCGTTCCATCCGCGCAATGCATCTGTCCGTCGCATCTCGCGGTCTCCGTTATGCATTCCCCGCTGGCGCACTTCCACTCGTCGATCATGCAGATCCCTTTTTTTCGCGGTGGACACAGATTACGAATAAAGCTCACGGATTTAAGGTGGCGAGTGGCGTAATTAAGGAGGCTCGAGAGTTTCAACAACGGAAGTCAGAGAATATTGATTTATTCATTTGTTTTTTTTTTTTTTTTTTTTTTTTTTGACGTTGATACGATCGATGAAAGTTCCGATAAACGATGGTCAATTTTGTTGCGATATCTTTTACCATGAGCTACGGTTGGTTTATTATACTTAATTATTATAGTGACTATAGTAATTTTTATTGTTTTGTCTTTTACCATGGGCGTTTGCCGGGAATACCATTGACCCTTCTCTATGTGCAGTTTCTTACGGTGAATCGGGAATTATGCGGGAATTCGAAAAAGTCAACGACCGTGGTCGATGTGTCTGCGAGGAAGATTGACTGCGGTTACGTGGACGATTTTACTTGAGCAAATTCTGCTGAATGCCTGGATCTCGAGATAGCACGAGCATGTATTCGATTGTGAGATTGAAGGAAGTTTTTTTATATTCAACAGATCAGATGCGTGGGCGTGCGGGTTTAAGGAGTTTCGGGACACTTAATTGGGGAAAAACCCTTTACAATGTTCAAAAAATCGATTTTTTTCTTTTCACATATTTCGAAAGTATACTATATTGAGAGTATACTGGAAAATGGAAAAATCGAAATGTGAAATATTTACGAAGTTATAGCACCTAGTCGAGAGTGCGCCGGGGCTGCATGCTGTGAACTAAGGAAACTCTGAACGCGATTATCTTAAAACTGCATTTTCAAAAACCGCTCATGTTATAACTCAAAAAGTTATTGATCGATCTGACTGAAATTTGGATTTCTCACTATAACATTATCGGAAGGGTATACCTAAATTTAATTTAAAATTTTTTATATTTTTATTGATATATCCTCCCCCTACACATGTCAATAATCGAAAAATATTTTTGGTTTCTGTTTCGGATCAATAGAAAAAATCAAACAAATCGAGTCCTTTTCGATATCACGCAAAAGACGCCTAAAGGATTTTTTTTCTGACACTTGAAAGTTGTAATAAGATAATGTCAAAATTTAAAAATGATGCGATTATTTTTTCACCTTTAAAAAAAATCATGGAACATGACTAATTTTCGGGCGTCTTGGAGTTTTCCCCCTTAACGAAACGCTACCATTTATTTAAAATTTATACAGTAAATTCTTTGTCATATACTGAATGTACCTTCCAAATTTTAAATCGATCGTCTACACCGTTTCTGTAACATTTCCAATTGAAGAAAGACTTTTTAACAAGGAGCACTTAACATTATGTCATTGATGACGAATTTGTCATAACGTACTGCGTGATGTGACAGTTTTTCATAACATTTTAAATATTTTCTTCGCACTATTTCGTGCGTAAAACTGCCATTCAGCGATGAGCGTAGGCAGTTAAAATATCTCCTTATGTTAAAAAGCGTTGTTTTTAATTGTCAATTTTATAAGAACGGTATAGACGATCGATTTAAAATTTGGAAAGTGCATTCAGTATACGAGAAAAAATTTACTGTATAAATTTGAATCAAATGGTAACACTTCACCAATTGTCCCGAAAATCCTTAAGAGATCTGCGTAAGCTTGGCATTTAGAGAATAATATTTTTTTATTGCATAGTTTTATAGCCTGGGGTGTTAGCTTTAATTTGCAAAAAAATATTTTGTAACAATTCGAAAAATCGCCCACTGCGCTTACGGCTAACCGCCCTGCTGTGTTTTGCCCTTTTTTCTTTTGCATTTTTCTCGAAACTGTTTTATGAAATGGTGTAAGCCGTATCTCGAAATATATTCGTCCGATTCACTTCAAATTCGGACAGAGCATAGTTTATAACATTTCCTGCAATATGACCAAACGATTTTTCGTTACGTTTATCGTTTGTTAATAACAAATGATTAAAGTTGTATTTTTGTCTATCGTTTGTTAATAACAAATGATTAAAGTTGTATTTTTGTCAAAAATCGAACTGTTTTTTTTCTAAAGCTTGACATTTTCGTAATTGTCAAAATTTCAAAAAAAAAAGCATTCGATCATACGAAAGTTTTCTTGGTATCCTGAAAATAGTTTCCTTAATTTTTATTTCAGATGACCCTAGTTGCTAGAACCACCCACACCGATTGGCCATGCAGCAATGAGTGCACTTTGTTCGAATAATAATAACTTCGTTGTTTATCAATATTTTTCTTAAAAAAAAAAAAAACTCAAACTTGGCAATCCTATGTATGAATAGTGTGTAAAATTTCGACCTCGTCGTTCCAATTTCTCTCATCAGAAAAAAAGTAATGAAAATCGATTTGTTTTTTTTTCGCCACAAGCATATGCGGAGCCGTTAAACTTTTATCGGAAGTATCAACGTCCCAAAAAATATTCAGTATCCCAACATTGGTCGATGAAACGTTCGACCCTCCTCGACTGCGAGCTACAGTATTTTGAAGATTCATGGAGCATCGATATTTTTTTTTTCTTTCCAGCAATTTGCTTTCGATCCTCCCGCAACTCGAGCGTTCCATTGACCCTTTCATTTTATATTTCTGTGCTCGACGAGTGTTTTCAGGAAGAAGCCTCTTACCGCAGTCTTTCTCGTCACTGTCATCGAGACAGTCGAAGACATTGTCGCACTTTCGATGGAGCCGAACGCAATGACCGTTGTCGCAACGGAATTCGGTGCGCGAGTCGCACTCTCTTTGCCCACTCGCTGGTCTCTCCGTGATCGGGTGCCTCGTTATTTCCGTGTCTACTCGCACATACACACACGCAGACACACGTCACATGATTTTTTTCTTCATTCGTTATTTTTTTTTGTTCGTTACTTTTTTTTCTATGCCGAATAATCAAGCGCATAAAGCGACGAGAGGAAGCGAAAATGGAAAAAATCGGAGTGTGCGGAGTGACGATTTTTGAAAAATAAAATTTGTTCAGTGGCGAGCGGAATGGTTTCTTTTTTTTTTTTTTTTGCTTACCGTCGAACGATCCTCCGAGAGTTTAAGGAGCAAATGTGAAATGAAATCTTGTAACGAATCATTAATTAAACGCTCTATCAATATATATATATGTGTGTAGATACGAGGATCATTTGAAAAGTTTCCGGCCTCATCAATAAAAAGTGATAATAGAAAAGAAAATATTTCGCCGCCCGATAGATAGAAGGCCACAATTAAGAAAAAAAAACGTCCGCATTTGACCCATAAAAGTTCTGTTTCACTAGGATAACGCTCGGGTCCACACGTGCGTGGTCGTGATGTCAAAATGAAACGAATTGAAGTTTGCTTCCGCACCCGCCCTATGTGCCATATCTAGCTCCCAGTTACTTTTTTCTGTTTCCGAATTTGAAAAAACATTTCGGGTGGGGGCGGGGGGGGGGGGGGGGATATGATTCAAATGCTGAGGTGAAAGATGCTGTAAACCACTATTTTTGGGGTTTGGACAATCAATTTTTTTTATTGACGATTTGGAAGGTTGGCAGAAGCGTTGGTCCAAATGTATCGAGTTGAAGGGGGACTACGTCAAGAAATAAATTTTGTTTTGCTTCGAAATATGTGTTTTTCGTAATAAGGCCGGAAACTTTTCAAATGACCCTCGTATATTCATATTATTAAATATCAACGTGAGTATAATGGGTGACATAATTCTAATTATATAAATATATATATATATATATATATATAGGGCATTCCACGCTAAATCGATCACTTTCCGAGCCGGGCCCTTTCGATTTGGCTGAAATGTTAATATGTTATTGTTTTCATCTTAAAACACTTGTGTGATATTTTTGCAAATTTTTTTACACAGTCACAAATGCGTAGTGAATTTTTCAAAAAATCACCCTGTTTTTGTTTTTCAAATGCTCATAACTTTCTGAAAAAGGGACCGATTAAGATCTTTTTTTTTTTTAATTCTTCGTTTTGAAATGTTCTTCATGTTCTAAAATGCTAAATTTATCGTATTTTTTTTACAAAAAGAAAATCAAAAATCAAAACTGGCGTTCTTTGAAAAAATCGCGTTTTTTAACAACAAAAAAACTAAAAAACCATGTCGAAGATGACTTTGAATATTTTTCAAATATTTATCATAAATATTTTTCATAAAGAACATTTCAAAACGAAGAAGTAAAAAAAAAAAGATCGTAATCGGTCAATTTTTCAGAAAGTTATGAGCATTGGAAAAAAAACGGGCAATTTTTTTTTAATTCACTACGTATTTGTGATTATGTAAAAAAAATTGAAAAAGAATCACATAAGCGTTTTAAGATGAAAACAATAACTGTTAAAGTTTCAACCAAATCGAAAGGGGTCGGACCGGAAAGTGATTGATTTGGCGTGGAATGCCCCATATATATATATATATATATATATATATATATTTATATATATATATATAATGAAAATTATATCACCTATTGTATTATCGTTAATCTATTATACCAGATATATGTCGATAGAACGCATAATATATGATGAATATAAAAAATATATAATTATTTAAATACGATGTATTCACATTTTTAACGAGAATGACACGATTGTAATTTCTCTCGGCGTATCGTATCGTATTGTGTAGCTGAGGTGTTTTTTTTTTCAATTTTTTAAACTTTTTTGTATACCATGAATGAGTAAGAGAGAGAAAGATTGGGAGAGAGAGAAAGAGAGCGAGAGAGAGAGAGAGAGAGAGAGAGAGAGAGAGAGAGAGAGAGAGAATGAGAGAGAGAGCGTACTGTTATGAGTGACGATGTGTGTAACGTTTTCGTTGGAGGAACGGGGACAATCCTCATCGCTTCTGTCTGGACAATCCGGATGACCATCACACCTGTAGATGCCTTCGATGCACTTGCCGCCTGATCCGCATTTGAACTGGTTCGGTGTGCATTCCCGGTCTGTTATAGAGCGACGACACACACAGATGTAAATTGCGAACAAAAGGAGTCAACGCAATACGCAACTCGCGAAGCTTAAGCGTAAACGCGAACAAGCGAGCGCGATAAGAATTTTTATTCGCGCCTATTATTATTATTATTTTTTTTATTGCTTTTAAACAAAACAAAAAGCGACGTGGTGTAGGTGACGTTGGTGGACGCGCGCTCGGTGTGCGGCAGGACAATCGATAATTTTAAGGTAAAAGTGAAAGGAACGGGATCACAAAATGATCAAAGAGCGTGGGAAGGAATGTTGCAACAACAAAAAAAAAACGAAGTGTAACTGACGGTGATAACAGCTCGCGTGAATGTGGGAAATTATTACGCGAGGATTTGGATCAGCAGAAAATCGAAGATTTTTTGGAATTCATCGAATTTTGTTGAGTTTGGGTTTATTTGTTTTTTTTTTTTCGGCATTGTTGAGGGTTGAAGAAACGAACGGGTACTTGTCGAAGAATATTCTACGCTGGCAAAATCTCAATAACTTTTTTTTTTAATAAATAAAATCCAGTTTCGAACTGCATCAATGAGAAATTACGTTAAGTCATTCTGAACGATAGGCCAGCGAAAATTGGTCCACACAAACCCAAACGATAGCCAGTATTTGACCTGTTTCCCAATAATAAATAAATTTCTTTTCTTTTATAAAAAAAAATGATTTAAAATTTCATAGGAAAGCTCTATTCTAATGATAAATTTAAAAAAAAGTATTGAAAAAAAAATGCGAATATACGAAAATTTCCATCGAAACCAGCTTGTGGACGGCACTGTACCAGCTACACGCCCGTAGATGTGTGTCAGCGAATTCATTATTTTCTGCGAGCAATTACCACGCATGTGTTCCAAGGTCGCGAACAAATTTACATATCCTGTGGAAGAATATACGGCGGAGACGTAGAGCGGCAATTTTACGACTTTGCAAATTGTAGAATCGATTGATTATCTTCACCAAAATGGGCAAGCTTGAGAAATAACTGTGAAGAGTCCTTTAAAAACGCGTGGGCTTTAATTCCTGGCTATATCAGAGGCATAAATATACAGAGTGGCCCGAAAAGTGACGTCGAAAAGGAAAATCTAGAAGCCTTGTATCAATACCTATCCGAACCACCCCCCCCCCCCTGTATACCCGACCGACTTTTTTTTAGTTTTCGAGAAAAAAGAATTTTTTTTATTTCTCTGTTTTCTGTATGTAAGTGCCTCGCGATTTTTTTTGACTCGTCGTATCGTTAA
>OZ010718.1:24049422-24087322 GCA_963932345.1 Ophion ventricosus | reverse complement strand
AAACTATTTAACTTTACAGATATCAGATACGACGTGTTTGTTTGGGTTTTGTAGGCTTACGCAGCGCCCTATACAAAAATCCGTTTTAATTGTTAGTTTTTAATCAAATACGCCAAAAATATTGAAAATTGATTAGTTTCTAATTGTGGAAAGTAACGATTAACAATTGATTAATTGTTAATTGCGACTACAGCAATTAACAATTAATTAATTATTAATCATGAGTTTTCACAATTACAATTAATTAATTGTTAATTGTTATAGTCGTAATTGACAATTGATTTATTATTAATCTTTATTTACCCTAGCAATTAAATTTTTCCTAACACTGGTGGACACGCACTGGATATGCGGCTTCGGCATCCTCCCCTGTTAAGCGCCATTAGTCTGGGATAATACTTGGATGGGTGACAGCTGAGTCGCGTTTTGGCCGCTGCTAACGCAACTCGAACTCAGTGAAAAAGTTTTTTCCACAGTTTTCCTTTGCCCTCGCGCAAGTTCGATATAGTAGTGTTATAAAAAAAAATAGCTGAGGACAAAACTCTGGATCTCTCAGGGACTGGAAATAGTCAAGTGACAAGTGGAAAGGGGTAAACTCAGAAGGGACGTAACAGCCCGAAAGGCCATATAGAGGAAAATAAAAGACTGATCAAAGTCTTCGTCGTTGGATCTGGTGTTGATTGAAATAATTCAGCATTTTTCTCGATTTTACGATCAAATCGAGTCGCAGAAAATGTCAAGTGACCGGATTATCCATCAACGCCTGATCCAATACTCGTGTCGTCACCGAAACGTACGCGCAAAAGCGAGGAAAGTGTAAAACCCGAAACTGGCCAAAATTTTCACTCGCTTGAGGATTATTTTCTACCGAATCAAAAGTACGTTCAAACGTTCGGCCAATGGTTGACTTTTGGCCTTAGTGAAGGATCATTCCGCGCGAGTGTTACTTGGCGAGTGACGGTATTTCCGTGTTTCGAAGGAGAAGGGTGTTTATATTTTGTACCGCAATGAAGCTCGTCCCCTGCCATTGGGCAGTCGTCGATTCCGTCGCAGACCGCGCTCTTTGGTATGCAAGAGCCATCCTCGCAGGTGAAGTCCATCGAAGGGCACGGAGCGAAACCTACGATGGCCCACTGGTAAAACAGACCCCTCGGATACGCCCATACGACGCCTCGACACTCGGACAATCGTCACAAAGATTTAATTCAACAATCAATGACAAGAGATACTGATTTTTTTAAATGAAGGTAGGTTTGACCGATGGAAGTTCAATTTCAAATCTTTCGTAAGATCCGTTGCATCTTTGTCGAGAAAAAAAGATATTAAGCTCTAGGCACTTTTTAGCACAGATTTTTGCAAAAAGTTGTCGATTCGACTGCAGTTGGTATCTCTTGATGACATTATCAACTACGGTCATTGAAGTTTCAGCGCATTGTGAGTTCATGGTATTCACAACAAATGTCCATGGTGGATTTTTTTTCGAAATCACAAACGATTGTCCGGATCGAGACGATGAACCAATATTCTGTACAAGCTATGGACACAGATAGATACATTTAAAGCAGGAAGATATGTAGATATGTGGGTCTTGGGGATGAATGGGAATTATATATCACATAGAAAGCGCCTTAAACCCCATTAACGACACGTTATATATACTCAACAGTTTTACTCCACAAGCGTTCTAACACGTAAAGCTCGTCAAATGAAGCCGTTTACGAGGCACACTTCGTATCGTTGCTATTTACATACTGTACACATGTTATGTTGTGCAATGTTGTAGGTGGCATATGTAGATGTGGGCGTGGTGGGTCTAGCGTTTGTTAATTATTCGTCGGGGGGGAGGGGGGGGGGGGTTGCGAGTATCGAAGTAAAGAAGAAAACATATTGATGAAGCAATGAATGATGAGAACCCAATGGAGATCGAATCTCCGATTTGCCTATGATACATATTTATAATAACACCTATATCTTTATGTACAGTCGATCTCTTTCCTTGAGTCATCGACGTAGACAGTCGTCGAAATTTCCAGAAGAACGGAGCGAAGTATTTCGGGCCCCAGATCTTCGACGGACACAGACGCCCAGCATTATTTGTACAGCTTGAGCATTCATCCCTGGATTCTCACGTAGCCCAGAACAATCACGGTGACCCACAGCGAAACATCAATCTTAGCTACTATTCCATGTCTGGATAATCGTCTACCTCCGCAATATTTAGGATTTTCGTCTTCGCCGTTAAGGCAATCGGCATAACCGTTGCATTGTCGAAAATCCGGAATGCATTTCCCATCATAACACCTAAACTCGGTCTCCGGATGACACGGGGGTCGTCTCATTGGCAATCTGATTCTCCGATTCGGACGTGTCGTAGTAGTTGTGCTCGCGGTTCTTTGGCCGGATCGATATCTAGCGCGATAATCACTGAGTACCTCGTTCCGCAGATCCATGTAATAATCGCAATCATTTTCGTCGGACCCGTCCCGACAGTGAGCTATACCGTCGCAGACGTTTCCTATCTTTAAGCAGACGTACAGATCGCAGGCATGCTGATCGATCCTGCAACGATACTTGTCATTCGGATTTTTGAGGCGGTCAAAACGCCTTTGACAGTGAGCCTCGTCACTGCCGTCGCGACATGGCGAAAATCTCGTCATTGGATTCCGGGGAGCTACCGTCGTCTTACCAAATATTGAGATCGTTGAGACGTAGCGCTGCGTGGAGGGTTCTCTTGTGATGAGCTTAGAGTTCGTATCGCTGTGGAGATCCGCTAGCGGAGGAACCCACCCGAACGAATCACTTCCTAATATCCCTGTCGTGACACTTTTCGTTGGTTCCTTCGTCACTGCTTCGGGAATGGACATGATCTCTTCCGAAACATTCATTTTCATCCCAAATTTACTGTCGTTCTCCGACGAATCCGGAACGACCGAAGGTATCGTGTTATTATCTCCGATGTCAACACGCATCGTTGATTCTTGCGATTCGGCAGACTCGTGATCTGGTTGACTAGCTTGGATGATGAATGATGAGGTGGATTCATCTGCCGAGGTAGTTACGGAAGCACTGGTAGTCAATGGAAGCTTGATACTTGTCGAGTTGGAAGATGCTCGCGACTTATAGTACTGGTTCAGCCAACAACTGAAGGAATCACAATCGCCGGCTACACGAGTTGTTGACCGGAGAGGAGTTTCCGATTGTTCCGTCTCATCGGACGATGCAGTGTTGTGGATTTTCAAAGATTCTTTATCCTTTAAACCAAACCAAGTCAGGCCAACTTTGCCAGCTGTTGTTGACACAAGTGTTGATGATGTTGCCTCTGGCGTAGTTTCATCCAACGAGGTTGTCTCTCTTTTTAGGGGTTTTGCGTGCGGCACTCCCCACTCCTCCTCGTATGCTGTTTCGCCTTGTTCCGGTGTTGAATCCGTTTGATGCGATTCGGGGGTCTTCATCATGATCGTTGTCTGGTCGATCGTTGAGCTGGAGGTCGGAGCCGATTCGCCGTTGGCTTCTGATGTGCTCGAATCCGTACCACTTAGAGTAGTACTTTCGGTGAAACCAATGCTACTCGGTAAGAAAGAATCTAAAGTCGGAGATCGTTCGGTAGTTTTCCAAGATTCTTTATCCAAGATCAATGCGGTTGTAGCAATCTTCTCCGTAGTCATTACACTTGTTGTCTTTCGTCTCCGTCTTCCATTCCCATTTTTTCCTCTATGGTTTCTCTTGCCCGGTCTTCTTTTCGGTTTCTTGGACCTTACCTTTGATTTGGAGTTCGCGATCGTTGACCGCTCTTCCCCTTCAATCTTATCCATTGGTTTCATTGTGCTCGTAGATTTATAACGTTTTCGAGGTTTTTTGGTTGAACTAAAAAAAATGACCGTTTCGACCTCGCGGGAATCATCAGGAGTTGATCCAGCGTACAAATCCGAAATTGTTTTATCATCAGGTGTTTCGATCAAGCCCGAATCAATATTTTCGTTTGATTTATCCTCCGATTCAACCTCTTTCGATTCTGCTATTTTAGGCGTTGTCACGTTGATTGATGCCACGTTCATTTCTTTCAAACACTTGGAACAAGCTGCTCTGCAATTTTTTGAATCGTGATCGTTCGGCGATGTTTCCACGGTCGGAGCTCCGGTTGATACAACTTTTGTCTGATTGGCGTTCATGAATTCCAATCGCTTTGGAAGAATCATGCGATTGTTTTCATATATTCCCGATTCAACTTTCACGTTTTTGTAAGAATCTATTTTTTTCTTGTGCCCTCTGCCTTTCTTGCAGTATTTGGAGCCGCAGACTTTGCCATGATTTCGATGATTTTTTTGGAACTTCGGAACAGCTGTAGGGCCAATTACGTCTGTTGACGGATCGGTCGTATTTGATGTCACGGTGGATGATTCAATAGGTCTCAAAGATATCGTGGAGTTCAGAATCTTGGTGATTAGGTCAAAAGAATCTAGATTTTTCGAGTTCTTACTGTAACTAGACAGTTTGACTTCATCGTCGGAACGATTCATGGACGTAGTTGAATTCGGCAGCGATCCTAGATTAGCGTTAGTTTCATGGGCCTTGAACGGTTTGTCAGTTGATTCGGTTGGCAGACGCATACCATTAGATTCCTTAACGTACTTGCGGAAAGATTGTTGAGTTGTTACATCGGAAAACTCCATTCGACTTGCTGATGTGTCATTTGTAAACTGATCACTAGAGTTCCTATGCTCGATTTCATCAACGACTGTGGTCTGAGGGATAATATCGGATTTTATATTTATCCTGGGTTTCTCGGACCTTTCAGTTGTAGATTCTGAATGAGATTCTTGACTCGAGGGGATAGATTTTATTGGAGCTGCCGACACATTGTATTTTTTTGATTTCCCTATTGATGAAATGGTTGAATGATTGGCAAGATTTCCATTGACTGATGGATCATCGATTAACTTGTCGTCGGATTTCGTCTTGGTAATTTTGTTCGACCTATCAGATTTTCGTTCCGATTTTCTATGGTTTTTAATTTTGCCTGGCTTTGCTGTCGTGTGAATTACGTCGGCATGGGTCGCCACGTTCATAGCGTGGGTGAGCGCCTTTGAACTAGGGGATTTTGATGATTCTAGAGACGAATAGGTTGAATGATTCGAAAAATTATTTCGAAGTCCCTTCGTACGTTTAGCCGATCGATGCGTTGATTTTGTCCTTTCTTCAATGTCATTTATTGAACTCAATGATCCGTGGGGCGGATTCTTCTGCCGCTCTTTCGGCCTTTTGTTATTGGATGACACACCGGTGGTGTTATGTTTTCGGAAGCTTTTGGGTAGAATTTTTTTGCCTTTTCTAGGGAAAGAATCTGTTTTTGTCGTTGATGGGCGTGTGGTTGACTCATCCCTGGAACTAACGCGCGAAACGTTGATAATTTTTTTCGAATCATCGAATTTCTTTTCCGGGCTTGAACGAGTTGTCGGGTTTGAAAAATCCTTTTTCGGTACAGCTATAAGTTTCTTTGTTGCATCCGTTATTTCCGACGTTTGTCCATCCGATTTGATGGAGGAAGCTTTTTTTGCATCCACTTGATGATTTTCACTCAGCGGTTCGGGTGTTCCGAATGTCGTGCTTTCTTCGTCCTCGTAATTATACTCTATATTCATTGATGAATCTGGATACGCCTCGAGCTCGGGATCCTCTATTTTTCGAGATTCCTTGAAAATCTTGTCCAAATCGTCCAAATCCTTGGTGTTTCTTGCGACAGTTTTGCTCTTAGCGGATTTCGACTTATTCGCGGATTTAGTCGGTGGTTCGGGAATGGCAAATGGCGTTTCATCGTCATCGTAAAAGTCCTCATAAGTATCTTCCGTACTTATTGCTAGATCCGGATACGCCTCGTGAACCGAATCCACTATTTTTCGGCTTTCCTTGTAAACGTCATCGAGATCAACCTCGGCGCTTTTGTCGCTCTTACTCTTAGCTGATTTCAATTTATCAGCTGTTTTGCTTATTTGGACATACTCCCAATCATCTTCGCTCATGGTGCTTTCGTGACTAGTATGATTTTTGAAGACCATGCTGTCCAGCATGGACTCTAATTCAGGAAAAGCTTCGATTCTCCGGTCACGGAGACTTCCGCTCATTGGAATCTCGGTATCGTTCGTTGAATTCTTCATGGGTTCTCCTTTAACTCGATACTCGTTTCTTTCATTGCGACTGCCAATTGTTCCAGATACTTCGGTCCGTCCGGTTCGTTCGATGATTACTTTCCCGTTTCGCGGAATGTTCGTCTCGGCTTTATAATAATCGATTTTTTCTACGATTGTTAATTATAAATTGATGACAATGACGGCTTTTCTTATGGTGCACGATAAAGTGTTAGAGTCATGAAAATAATAGGAATAAGAAGAAAAAAAACAACAACGAAGAAAGAGAACAGGACTAAAATGAGGATTCCGAGGACACGGACAAACGCGATCGTTATCATTGTTTCGAGCTTTTCAACCGTCATCAACATTTCTACTCGCTTCTCTCACCACTTGTCGCTTATGCGGCATGGAAAACCGTGAGAGATACCGAAAAATGACAGACATTGGAGTGAGCGAAGCTCGACCAGGGGGGAAGTTCATCGAGCGAAAGAAGACCGAAAAGAAAGGCCAGTGACGAAAACGACGAAATTAGGATTCAACATTGCTAATTATCACGATATGAGTCTGGATATACCGAGTGTCTCGGATAAAGTGTGACAAGCTTGTATATCGGAACGTATAAATTATAATAAAAAATGTTTCGAATAAAAGTTGTTTCATTTCAAGAAGGGAATAATATAGCCATGTCAATTTGACCTTGGGTATAAGTGGCAAGGTCATGTGAAGGTCAATGTCGAAACTGTCGATTAGAATCCTCATTTTTTATTGCATACTAGCTTGGAATTGGAATTAAACTCATGGAAACTTAATTACTAGCTGCGCCCCTTATTAGGGGTTGTTTCAAAAAATCCTGAAATATGAGTTTTATTCTTTGTTTTGAAAAATATTTATACCAAGTTTCAAGTTGCTACACGCAAGGAATACAATTTTCCATACTCCTTTTTACATCCCTTTTCATCCTTTTAGGGGTGGATTTTCGAAAAATCGTTTCTTATTGCACTTCTACGCCCTTTGAGGAACATACCTTCCGAATTTTATTGACATAAAAGCAAACTTCAACACTTCGTTGTACCCCTAATTAGGGGCTGTTTAAAAAGATGCTGAAATATGCATTTTATTATTTGTTTTGAAGAATATTTATGCCAAGTTTCAAGTCGATACACGCAAGGAATACAATTTTCCATACAAACTTTCACCACCTTAGAAGCTGATTTTCGAAAAATATTTTCTTAGGGCACTTCTACACATCCCAAGGAACGTATCTTCCAAATTTCATGTTTCTATCTTCAGCGGTTTAGGCTGTGCGTTATCTATATGTCAGTCCGTCACGAAACTGTTTTATATGTATATATTTGTCCAGCTTACCTCGAAAGATTTTCAAAACATTATAGATAATAATTTTTTTTATCCCGTACTGTCTTCAGTTTTGAAAAAAACGATCGATGAATAAATATTCCATGAAAAAAATATAATTAAAAAGCTAAATCTAACCCTTCATGATCACACGTTCTGGCTATAACACGCTGGTCACAGGGGGGTCGCAAGGACCCCAGCCATGTTTAAACGCTTGCCGCGTTGACCGTATAGTTCCGAATGACTCATAAAAATTCAGGATATTAGTTTGAACATTTTAGAATGTGGCATTCTCGGTATTATATTTTAATCGAATTTTCAAATGGCGGAAAAAACCAACAAGGGGTCAATGCGTGAAAAAAGCACTTTTTTACTAAAAACAAATCATAACTCTTAGAATTGTCAATTCTTTTTTCATAAAATTTTAAGGTGATACTCTTGAGATATGATAGTTTAAGGAAAAAAAAGCTCCTAAGTGGGCGTTTCGAGAAAGGTATCTGTTCTTATATCTGAAGAGCCATTTCGGAGTGAAATAAAGAACGTCAGTCATGAGAAATGAGCGATTTATTATAAAAAGTGGCCGCCAACAATTTATAGTAATTTTGAATTAAAGTTGCGGTTGAGGGCCATTTTGACCCCGGGTGACCGCGACAGGTTAAAAAAATAAAATATTTCAAAAAGCTCTCGAGGAACGTTTCAAGAATATACAATAAAAATTAAGCGTTCAAATAAAAAATATCGAAATTGATCTTCACATGACCTTGGTCGTTATCATTTTCATTATAATTCGTACTTTCTGAGATAGAAGCTTGCACCACTTTATCCGAGACTCCCTCTATCCGAATCGAGGCATTTTCCATTGAAAGTGTCCACAAGTTGCAAAATCCTCGCGATGCAAGTTTCACCAGCGTTTCTCCGACAATTGCCACGACACAAAACCTCAAAACAGGACGAAGTCCTTTGCGCTATAATGGACTACAATTTGCGATATCTTCGCGAACTAAACGAGCTTCCTCACACCGCGACTCGCTTTCCGCAGCTTGCCCTTTTTCGCTCCGTTTTTTCATCACCCAATGCGCTCTCATTTCTCGTTCGTCAAATGGAGAGAAGCGTGAAGACATCATAGTCTGGTTATCATAACGCTTCCTCGCAGTCCTTACGTTCTCGATATATGACCCTGTGCAAGATGCACTCGAGTCGAATAGAAAAATTGCACGAATCAATTAATCCTTGGATAATTAAAAATCACCCTTAAATAATAGTAGTTTCAGAAATGTTTGAAGCGTATCAAGAATTTCTGAAAAATATTTTTAAAAACATCGACGTATGATAAAAGGAGAAAAAAAAAATTTCGGATGTCTTCCCAGCTGATATTAATTTCATCTTCAATTTGAGCAAAACAGAAGCCTCGTAAGATGGAGCACTCAAGTACAAATAATATCTCCGATACGATGAAAATATGACTATCCACTAAATTAGAAAAATTCATAATTGGGGCATTATCTCGTGTCGTGAGTTCTCGAAAGTGTGCTTTGTGTTTGAAATTTGAATCGTTTATAATGCGATGGCTGTATGATTAGCTTACGTTAAGGGTGTCCGAGTAGTTTACGGAGTACTGGAAATAAGAAGAAAAAAAAATGTTTCGCACGCGTGTCAATTGAACAGGCCTGGGCAGAGTGGTATTGGACGATGTGATTGGATGATGACGGTTCATTTTCTTGGTCATGTCAGGAATTTGTTATAGAGGGCGAAAGTCTGACATAGATATATATGTATTTGTGTAGGGTGTAAGAGAAAGAGAAAGAGAGAGAGAGAGAAAAGAGAGTATGTAAGGAGATATGTTTCGTAGTCATAGTTACCACAATCCCGCTCGTCGGAACCGTCTCTGCAATCGTTCACGCCATTGCATTGTAATTTGTAATAGACGCATTGTCCATCGGCGCAGATAAAGTCAGAGGATCCGCAACCTGCTCCACATACACCACCACTCATGCGCTTTTACTCTCGATAATAATGATTGATAATGATAATAATAACGATCATGTACACCAGCCACCACTGTTATGGATGTACAAGTACAACATATTTATTTATACAGGCTGACAATTATAAGGTGGACATGTGTTTTTCTTGCACGGAGGTCTTGTGACTGAGAAAAATATTAATTTTAAATGGTTTTCCAAGTCCTCTTCGAAAAAAATATAGCGTTTTTTTCTGATGATTATTTGCCAGAAAAAAAATGAGCATTCTGGCAAAAAAAATTAACATTCTTTTTTGAGTACTGCTAAATATAGATAATTAATCCTAGAACGCATGATCCATTTTTTTACCCTAAAATGCATAACTAGGATCTATATGGACCCCACGCTTTTCTTGATCATAAAGCCGGTCCTACGGGGGTGCATGGACTTTATCATACATGAATTTCTTCGTTTTTTTCATAAGGAAGAGAACAGTGTACGACACATCTGATTTAATTAATATTCACTTGGTGAAAAATCCATTCAAAGACTGAAAAACGATAAAAAATCAGCAAAAACCTTATTTAAAAAAAAAAAATTGGGGTGCAAACGGACCCCAGTCAATTTTAATGTTTAAATCGAGATATGTAACACTCTTGAAAAAATTCATTTGTCCATGCCGTAATTGAGAAAAGAATTTGCATTTGAAAGTGGATGAATGGAACTTGATCCCATAAAAAAAAGGTTTTTTAGAACTGTTTCGTATTCGGAATTTAATTATCTTCATTCTGCTGAACTCAAAGTGGAATGTTGATTTTTTTCAGAATGCTTAATTTTTTCTGCCAAATAATACTCATCACAAATATAGGCTATTTTTTTCGAAAAGGTCTTGAAAAACCATTCAACTTTTCTCGATCGCAAAATCCTCACGCCAGACTCTTAAAAAACACATTGTCATCTTATAATTGTCACTCTCTACATATGTATATATATATATGTTTATGTGTATAAGTGTACATTGTTAGACACCATCTAAATAATACCGTATCTAACATCCAATAACCACTGAGACGCATCATTGCCTCTTTTTTCCTTCATTGAATCGTTACATCGATTCAACTGACGAGTGATTGGACTCGTGAACGTTAGAACTAATGTTTGCTCGTTAATATGAGGATTAATTGCTGCGATAAATGTGACGTTACGTATGGGATCATTTTTAATTAATTATATTTTGTGAGATGAGTATTAGACGTAATCTACTTTTTTTTTTGGGCAATTGAAAATCATGAAGACATGATGAAATCATGACAGTGTTCGATACGTCATATATGAGCAATTGCCAGGGCGATCCGCGATAGATTGATCGTTGTATGTATATATATATTTTTGTGTAGGTTTGCGTATATACAGGGTGTCTCGTTTGAAGTGTTACAAGCTGCTATATAAAAAAATATGCGTTATGAAAAAAAAAATGTTTAAACAAAGTTTTGTTCTGGGAGGGGAAAAAGCTGGGACTCTAAGTCCCAACTTTTAGGCAGCTCCGGAATTTTATAATGAACAAAAAAGCGCATTTTTCACTTGCATATTAATTCAGCTTACCTTGATAACTTTACGTCAAATGGTACGAATTAATATTTTACCAATAATTTGCGATTTAATATGTGACTTTCTATTAAAAAATGTTGAAGCTAACTTTTCCATGATCTTGGCAATTGTATCTTCAACCAAAAATCCTATCGCTTCCCCAGCCTTTGGAATCGAACAACTTGCATTAGCAACTTTTTTTTTGTAAGGCCTATTTTTGGAGATGGCAGCTTGCAATACTTTGAACGGGACATCCCTTATATATATGTATATAATCTTTGTGGATCATACTCGAATATTTTCGGGCAAACCTTTGCGAGAATATTTTCATCCAGCTTCCATCAAATTCGGGTCAGCGTGAAAAATTGAACCTATCAAATCGACGAAAATCCGTTGAGCGTATAAACTCGGGGCAACGAGATATCGTCTCTCGTTTCTTTATTTATTTTTTTACGGATCTCTCGATAGAGGAGCGCGTTCATTTATCGTCGTTCTCAAGTTTCCGAATCTTGAGGGAAAGACGAAAATTTAGCACCGCCGATCGACTAATTCGAGTCCCATTTGCGGAAAAACGTCCGAACGTCCCGAATGACACATCGAATAAACGTTGAAGATCAAGTACGAGAGAAAGAGAGCGAGAAAAAAAGATTGACTTTTAAAAAATTGTCCAACTTACCGCATTGACTCTCGTCCTCGTTGTTCCTGCAGTCCTGACGACCGTCGCACCGCATTTCAATTCCGAGACACGTTCCATCCTGACAACGAAATTGGTCGCTGCTGCAAGTGGTAACTGGAACGAAAAGATGGAAAAAATATTGCGTCGAGTTTGAAAATCGATTGGGCCAGTGAGTTAAGGTTGGTCGAGCGTTTCATCGATGAATTTTGGTCGATAGAAATTTTCGTTTTTTTTCTCGGAATAATCAAATATTCAAGTGTTTCGTCTCAATATTGTATTGGCCACATGTGAATAAATAATTTCATCGATCCACATGATTTTTTTTTCTCCGTATATATCCTAGTATTTTTTTTTATTTATTGAAAAATATGTAGAACTTGTGAAAACTTAACAATTGAATTTTTATTGAACTGCGTCTGTGAAGAAAATATTTTTCAACATCGATAAATTCCTCGACCCACTTGGCTAAAAGGGGCATACGAATTTGAAGTAAGATTCATTCTCAGAATTTTTTTTTATGCATAAGAATTCTCGTGAGAAGATTGTGCATATTTAATATGAATATTTAAATTAATATTTGAAAAACACTAACAATATATACGTATATACTCATAACAAAAGTGCATAACAATAATTATAACAAAATTGTACAATCATAAGAAGAGTAAAAACAAAAAAAAATTAATAAGTTAACTGAATGAAAAATAAAAGTGAAAATACCAGTGCAATTTCGTTCATCCGAAGCATCGGCACAGTGGATTCGGCCATCGCATTTGTATTGATCGCTGATGCAGGAGCCATCATCGCACTCGAATTGATCTTGCCTACATCGTGCTGTGTGCATATTGGCGAGGTAAAGGAAAAAAAGAAAAAAAATCATAATCAAATAAATGGTGCCAAAATTTAAGTAGTTAACTATAAGACTATAAATTATAATAAAGATGCAACGATAACTGTAAAAAAAAAAAGAACAGGTTGTGAGTGAAAATGGGCGTTTCGTCGAAAATTGACGGTCTGAGAAATATCGAAAGGACGATCGGCGTATTTGGGTAAAAACATGGTGATTTTTATTTCAAGATGAATTCATTTCATTGTCCGGCTTCTATATACGACAATTTGATATATATATATATCTGGTGGTGTAGCGAAAAAAATTGACTCCTAGCCCTTCAAACTATAATATTAAGTATGAAACAAATTTACAAACAATTTGAAATTTCTTTACTTTCTATATTTTTTCCATTTGCTTTACTCCAAAAAAATCCCTATTTACGCTGAAACGTAAATAATTCAACAACTAGTCAAGATTATCGAAATACGGTTGAAGATCCTTGAAGCTGACCTCGACAGGTTAAAATTTTTTTTTTTAATCTTTATAAAATTATTTTTGCACACAAATTAGAGCGCTTTGAGAAATGCTTTTTTTTTGCATAAAAGCATTTTTTTCAAACAGCTGTGATTTGTGTAAAAAAAGAAACGGTACCAAAATTCTTAAAAGGGGATTTTTTAGAGCTGGGAAGGTAAGCTTTAAGAATATTTAATCGGATTCGACAAATATTATGTACTTGTTGAATTATTTAATTTTAAACGTGAGAAGCGAATTCTCCTCGTAAATATTGGACGAAGGAAAGACAGACTTGAATCAGAGAGCTCAAATTAGGCATGATTTTTTTTAATCCTCGATACTAATGTCTGAAAGAGTAAAATTTCAATTTTTATCCAGTACATCTTTGTATCGCAGATACAAATATTTATCTGAAAAAGTTAATAATTAAATAATCGAAATACGAATTAATTTCTCATTTAATATTTTTCAGAATGTTTTGAAATTTAAATATATATAACTAAGTATAAATATGTAATAAAAAAAGTATGGCTTCATCTCTGATTTCCCAATAAACGCTTTGAGCCCCATCATTATTGAGTCCATTATGAAAGACCACAAGTTTATTTCTACGTGAAACACGAGTTATCGTAAAGTATAAAATATTATCGTGCTATCGGGGCACTCGTGAGCCGCCTCGAATTCGAAGCCTCAATAGAGTCACGAGGGCAATAGCATTTGTCAAAAATAATGCAGCATTTCAATAATGACAAGTAGTGTTTTGCTGCGTTTGTGAATCGCAGTGGTCAATCGAGTATCATGGAACCAAATAAGTGCGTGCTCCGTTAAACAGACCTACAAATGAGGCTGCGCTTTACCTCGGTCGCTTGCTCATTCACGAGAAATCGTGTGACGCGAGCCGTTTAAACAGTCGCGCCAATTCAAAATCGTCTGTGTCTACGATGTGCGGCATATCGTTTAGTACCAATGAAAAGACTTCCATTATTACGATAGACCGAGAGTAAGGGCCAAAGAAAGACGGAGAGAGAAAGAGAGTGAGAGAGCGAGAGAAAGAGAGAGAGAGAGAGAGAGAGAGAGAGAGAGAGAGAGAGAGAGAGAGAGAGAGAAAGAGAGAGACGCTTTTAAAACACGTCGTGGCGAGGCGTCACAAACGCGAGTTCTAATCATACTAAACCGACCAATAACACTTGTCTTCGAAATAGTACGTCTTTATGGTTTCTAAAGTACTCGTGTCGTTATACACTCGAGTGTGTGCTATGGGTTAAGGACATATACATTTATATATGCTAGGTAAATGATGTCCATATATATACAGGGTGTGTGACGCACGGATCGACACAATTTTTTGAGGAATTGGAAGGGTCATATGCTAGTTTTTTTTTTCATCCTAAGATCCTATGTCCTAAGTGTTACGGTAATTCAGATGTGATTTATTTTTCATTTTTTTTTAATTACCCGAAATTTCGCTTTTAAGGAGGTACGACTACTTCATCAGGGTCAACAAGGAGACTAAATTTATGTTACCCCACGGTCGTTCTGATTTACGTTAACTTATGTTGAATATTCGTATTGTCAATCCCAAAGTGCCAAATTTATGATAAATATGTTATTTATTGCATATTTACTAATAAAAAAAAACGTAAAAATTAGATCCTCAACGACTCTGGAGTCTTCACGACGATTTCCAAGCAGTAGCGAGATTCTGTAACTCGGTAGCGACAATTTTCGTTATCGTTAGCTAGCGACAGCCAATAAGAGGCTACCTTTCTTTTGATCGTGCATGCGATTGGCTGTTCCTAGCCAACGACAATGAAAATTGTCGCTACAGAGTTACAGAATCTCACTACAGAGCTAGGTTATGGTCGCCAAACGAATCAGCTGTTACGCCCGACGTTGGCAAGTGGGTACTATTTCGTTATTATGATAATATTCAACCGGAAGTTGAAACCGTTTTATAATGTAATGCTTGAACTACACGGTGAAGTTCGTATTTTCGATTTTTTACAATATGTATCATGTCTAATTTATCAAATTTCAGTCTTCCAACGACCTTAGTTTGGATACGTGAGCAGCAAAACCGTGATCACCGCACTTCCGGTCGACCGTCTCCATAAGACGACGTGATTCACTAGCTCAAAGTGCTCGACTTTGCAATTTTATTACGAAAAAAAAACTGAACAGTCAATAAAGCTCAAATTTTTCCGAAGGGTGCATAACGTATTCGTCAACATCATGTAAAAATTTCAGGCCAGAAAGTTGGATTCGTCCACATGATCGTACCTCCTTAAATCGTAATAACTTTTTTTTGTTTGTGGTTTTAATAGCACGAAATAACTTTCGTTGCATGTATACGGAGTACAGGAGGTCAAATTGAGCAAAATTTATAATTCAAATTTAATAAAAACATCGGAAACATAAAAGATATTTTCTTAACCCTGACCCTGGCAAACCAGTGTCCTTTATTTGGACCACATAATGAATGATTTCTATGAAATGTAGCGTACCGTTGGAAAGGGTATAAACTAGAGAAATTTTTTAAACAAAGCTAAGTTCAAAATAGCTTTTAGTTTTTTTTACGATGAATTTAGAAGTTAAGATTTTTCATACATTTACACATTTTTAAGGCTTTGGAAGCTCATGAGTTATTTTCTTGAAACCAATTGTATCAAATAATGATTTATTTATAATAAACATACATTGCAGACTACAACAAAAGTTATTTCGCGCAATTACAACCACAAACAAAATAGTTATGACGATTTAATGGCGAAATTTCGAGTAATTAAAAAAAAACGAAAAAAATCATATCTCAATTATCATGACACTTAGGACATAGGATCTAAGGGTGAAAATCTTAGCAAATGACTCCCTCCAATCTCCAAAAAATATGTCGTTCCATACGCCAAACACTCTGTATATGTATACAGGGTGAGACACGGAAAATTGTAATTAAAAAATGTTACGACTGCTCAACATTTTCCAATCTAATAGAGAATATTATGAACACTCCAATTCATAAAAATTATTATTGTCTTCCGAAAACCCCGCGTTCTTCACCCCCTTCGAAATAATTCTCGTTCCATTCATTTATTCTCATGTCAAGATCATCCCAAGCTCGTAAAAGATAATTAGTTTTTGTTTCATAAGAAGTGAGAAACAGGATTTGAAATTAGAGCTTCAGAAAAAGTAGAGTTAATCGGGAAATAATTTTGACGGCTTCACTTGAAAAAAAAGCGACGAAAATGTAGATCTTGACAAATCCACAACATTTTTTCGGTGACTTTTTTTCGGTCTAAAATCAATTTTCATCGGAGTTTCCGAGTGTCTAATTCCTAATGACTCACCCGATATTATATATATATATATATATATATATATATATATATATATATATATATATATATATATATATATATATATATATACGTGTTTTTACGCGTATGTATGTGTAAATAAAAAATAAATGTATATGTATAAATTTCGATAATTGTACGTATGTTACGATAATCGATGTAATAGTATACTGTTGTTTGTCAAATCGTTGCTTGTTTCGTACAATTTATATCCGTGCAGTTCTGTTCGTCTCGAGAGTTGGAGCAGTGGTTGATACCGTCGCATATCAAATCCTTCGGAATGCAGTACAGTGGCATGCACTCGAATTGGTCGTCTTTGCAAGCTGTAAGAATCATCATTTGACTCGTTCATAATAACTTTTGGGTGGTTATCGAGTTGTTTTTTTTTTTTGTTCCTTAATTATCGCTCGACGAAGGATACGAGCGAGAAGCAATTGCTTAGAGGAGCGAGAGAGATTCAAACGGTTTTCGAAAGAAATGACAATCCTCGAGTGGTAGGCGTGAGGCGAGCTACATATTCCACCAAGCATCGATGCACTATTTAAGCACGAATGGAAGCCACACATTAATCGTGAGAATATTCATGAATATTTTCGAATATTCGAAGAGCAGTTTTACCGTTCAAAATGCTAGATATGAGAACGAGGACACGAGGAATAAGTGTGCGAATGTCGATTCAACTTTTTTGGTCCTAGTCGTTAGAGAGGAAAATTGACGAGACCTGTACGAGATACAAGGTATTTTTTTTTCGGCTTCGAGATTCACAAACATGTAGTAAGGAGAAATAATTGCTTTCAATGAGAAATAAGTAATTAATGGGAATTCATATTTTTTTTTAAAGAAAAAGTTAGCACTTGCTTGATTCGAGAATACAATCGAATATGATTTTAAAAAATTTCATAATTGGCTGTTTCTTTTGCAATTATTATTTATGAATTTGTGCCTTCGAAATTATATTTAATGATTTTTATTTTTATTTGTATACATTTAAGGATAAAACTTGCAGTTTATAGGACGGAGGAAGAAAGAGAGAGAGAGAGAGAGAGAGAGAGAGAGAGAGAGAGAGAGAGAGAGAGAGAGAGAGAGAGAGAGAGAGAGAGGCAAAGAATCAGCGACGACGAAGAACATAGAAAAACGAATACCTGAGCACACATTGACAAAAAATGATATATAGGTACACACACACATACAAAGATATAGACATATAAAATGTACAGGGGGGAAGTTACCAAAAAATTGGACGCTCGAGAATGAGGGGCCGGTTTAAAATTTCGAACTTAGAATGCTCCGACGGTTTCAAATTCCTAATTTTAATGTTCCGAAACTACAAGTTTCGTAAAGATCATGAGAGCGAAAGTCTACACAGTTGACTGTAAATTATGTAGAACGTACGAGTAGCGATAGAAAAAGGATCCAAATATGGTTTCTTATACGAGATCATTTTCAGAAATAGTATGAAAGGATTAATACTTTATTTGAACGACCAGTAATACGACATACAAAACTCCGAATATGTAATATTAAGCATACCACAAAATTGCGAAATTTTTATTATAGAAAACGAGCTATATCAGAAAGTTTAAATATAATAAAAGCTAATAAGAGATTCGTCAGGTTCACGAAAGTTTTGGACTCCGGAAATCATAGCTTCGATTATCCAGTTTGCGAAAACTGAAGTTTAGATAGTGTATGGTTCCGATAAATAAAGTTCAGAACGTTCAAAATTTCGAAAACTCACACATAAAGCAGATAGCAAGTTAGCCTAACGCGTTTAGATGGCAGCACCCCCACTTGTTTTGACGGTGTTCGAATTTTCGGAGTTTTGGTCTTTCGGCTAAAATTCTTTCGGAGTTTTGATCTTTCGTGGTAGAATTTTTTCAGAGTTTTGATCATCCTTCACGTTTTATTGTGCACATATAATGTAAGGATGTTTAGCTATCGATGATTCTTAACGATATTTTTATTTTCGGAACTTTTCCCTGTACAAACCTTCGCCATGCAGGAACTCGAATTTCTAACACTACAATTTTTCGGAACTGTGGACTCTCTAACTATGGCAAGTTGATACTTGTTTGATGTGCTGTGTTTTCCTGTCGCTGCTTTATCAGTCGGTCCCATGATTATTGTCTTTTAATTCCTTAGTGTACTATTATTTTTGGTTATACGATAATACTGTTTACAAAATTCTGGAATAATAATTTTCCAGAAGTATTGTGTACTAGCCAATAAATTCGGAATTTTGAGCGTTCTGATCATTCAAAGTTCGGAATTTCAACCCGGCTCCGAGAATAAGTTTAAATATAGCATATGTCTTTTTATTTTTTATTTCATTTAAAATTTCATTCAAATTAATTTGTTGAATTAAATGTTGATTGAATTAAATTGATTTAAAATTTTCATTTTTGATAAAGAGAAGTTGAACTTAAAATCAGTTTGAAGCCTCCGCTCAAAAACGAAAATTGAACGTACTAAAATGTAGATTTTGACGACCTCTAAAATTTTGCCAGGTTCGCTTTGATCGAAAAACAATATTTATAATGACGTTGAAGCAAGCATGGTTGGAATGCAGCGATTTCTTATTTAATTTTTCATTTCTTCATTTCTTTATCTATTTTAATATCAAACGTTCTTTCTTTTGCAAATTGAGGTCGTAATTCATAAAGAAGAATTCGTAACAAATGTACAAATTAGTTTCATAATATACATCGGTCGAAAAAAATTTGAGCGATCAAAAAGAATGAATTTTCATTACATTTCAACGATGCAAATTTGCATATCGCTATTTATAGCAGCTTTCGAGTGTTTAATTTCTGGTCATTCGTCTAGTGTATGCCAGTATACATACATATTTCAACGAAACATATGTTTGTGTGTGCGAATCAATTTTGAAAGGTGGTCTACACAATTTTTTGTATTTTTCTACTTGTGCCCTAAAAGCATCGTTTTTACTGTCTTAAGACAGTATTCTTGTCTAGAGCACTGTTTTGGAGATTATTTTTCAAATGGAATAACTGCTAAACTGTCCCAATTTTCTTTCCCAAATTTTTTACACACGTTTATTGATCCTTGAAAAAAATTTACAATAAAAAAGAAATCATTATCACGTATTTTTGTACGTTGGTTTAGAACAGTGAGCGGAAAACGCCCCACCATTGGCGATCAGTGTTGTAGACGTTGTATGAATGTGAAACAAAAAAAACAAAAATATTCTTCATCAGTACGAGTATTGTGATGTTTGGTGCCAGATCGAGAAAAAAAAAATTCACAAAATCGCGGCATGTTAAACTTTGATGATCTTTTTTCCTATTTTTCTGACTATTCTACGCGTTATATAACAACAAAAAAAAAAATTTCAACTCAATTCTGCTACCAACGTTGAAAAATAGTCGACTGAAGGTGTATGCCAAATCTGAGCTCAATCGAGATATCGTGGTTGCCGATTTGAAGAAAATAGTTTCGAGAATAATGCCTTTTAATTTCTATAACTCGGCTAAATTGATGAGTATCATTAAACGGTTTGTACAGACGAATTCGAAAAGGTGTTTAGAATAAAATTCATTAAAAAAAAACGGTTTTATCAAATTTCTAGACAACAATACTGCCTTAAATAAAAATAATAATTACACAATGTGTGCAGAAAATACATATGCTTACCGTCGGCATAATGAATTCGATTAATCTTTCAGATTCGAACACGTCTTATTGTTAATATTTTTCAACCCATTCTCTAGTTCTAAGTCTTCTACCTACTTAACATGTGAAAAATTCCACTTTTGCGCGAAAATTGTTTTCCTCACAACATACCGAGTTTTTTTTTTGCTGTGGTAATGGACGGAAGAAAAAAGCCAATTTTTTTTCAGCCTCGCCCTAAAGTATGTACACGGATAGGAATGCGTACACGACTGTACAGCGTTGAAAAGCTATGAAGTTGGTCGGTGATACTGACAGCGAGAAAGTTCCGGAAGCTCGCGACCTCTGGACCAAAGGATTCACAATCGCGAGAGTTCGCGAGCAACAGGTGCCAATTGTATTTTATTCGAAACCAGCCGTGATTCCGCAGCGAGTGATTGCGACATTTTCCACAAGTGGCAAACCGCACGTCCAACAAGAAGAAGCGATAAAGATAAACGAAAAAAAAAAAAGAAAAACACAAAGTTCGCACACGTCGAGATGCGTCAGCCAGAGAGATACGCACGCATATATATTTCCACCTGAACGGAACGAATCAGCGGCTTGAGAACGAAAGAAACAAATATTGAAGTGTTTCTTCATAACAATAAATAAAAAATAATAATTTCATTCGCTTCATAACAATAATAAATAAATCAATAAATAAGCACACGTTCGAAGGTGACGTAACAAAAAAGGAGGACAAATATTGGAAGGGTTAGGGGAAATTGATTTATTTATTTATTTTGACACAGGTCTTGCTGGTCTCCAAGGAGCTCTCAATCTCGTGATCGGAATTACCTCATTGGTCTTTAGATCACTGTCAAGAAAACCTATTAAATTTAACTAGGAGCTGTTTAAGGCAAATAATTTTTTTTTCGTTGCCTCGCGGCCTGCTACGATTTTGTTTGTTGCAAATACAGTTTTTTTTAATTTGTCCAAAAAACTTTTTTAATTTGAATATATAAGTTTGAATAAAAATATGTTTGAGTAAAAAATATCTTTATTTCCATGCAGTAAATGTGCCTTAAGAAGTGCACCACCTTGGCGCTCGGAAAAATAGGTAAAAAATAATCATGAATTTTGACGCGACTATTCAATATATAAAATAATTTTTAGTTTTCACAAAAACATTAGAGTTTTTTTTTTAATAGCGGAGACACGCGTAGCAGGACTCTCTTTTTAAAATCGTGGACAAAATATCTCGAAATTTACTCAACCGATTATGATGAAATTTATACCACATATTCTTTATCTTTATAATATTATCTAGGATATAGCATAGGATTTTTTTGATTGGATGTCGCGTTAATTTTTTATTAATTTTTAAATCCCAAAATTTTGGTGAAAATCAGTTTTATTCCAAGAGCTGTTATTTCTACGAAAAAAAAATGTTACCTTTGTTTCTATGCTTTACTTCACCTTTTTTTACAAGATAAATAAAAATTTCAGACGATGCCTGACAGAAAAAAATTCCACCATCAGCGAGAACTTTCAAAAGAGGGTTCTACTAGTCAACTTATATCTTCACCATCTTTTAATTATTATTTTTTAAAAATTTCTTCATAAAATTATAATGTATTTATATAAAAATAGCAATTATTTTATATCTTTAATAGTCGCGTCAAAAGCACAAAAAAATGGTATACCCATTATTCCGAGCATCAGAGTAACGCCTTAAATTCAAATATATTGCTTTTTCGAAGAAATAGAAATTGTATTAGAATTAATAGTATTTTGATTTGCAATCACGAAATTCACCATATTTTTTCATATACAACACGTATTTATCCGTGTTGTTGACAATCTTCAATGGTGAAAAAACAGTAGAATATACATTTTGTATTACCACCTTTTCGGTGTATACGAGAGGATGTTCCTCTCGTATAGGGTATCACAAGATATGCAATTCCCAGTTCTTTTGGAATACACTTGGCCGACCACGAGCGATAATGCGCAAACCTTCTTGCTGCCCCTACACGTTTCGCGGATCCGTTTATACGCTCTCTAAGAGTACAAGTGGCTCGCACGAGAAGCCTCGGGCCCTGCGCCACACTTCGGCCACAGAGCGTACTACTGCGTCAATGAATTTGCTAATTAATTCGAATAAAAAAATACAAACAGACCCATTTATTCTATATCGGTAAATATTTTTTTTCGAGTAAACAATGCGAAATACCAAAATCATTAGAAGCATTCTTTATTACTCAACAATGTTTAATATATCTCGATTTAAATAAATAAATAAATATATTCGAAATTAATCTCAGAAATAGATTTAAAAAATGTTAAACATTAATTTTACATAAATTCTAGTTAATTTGAATTAAAAAACAGGATTAATAAAAAATCTTTTTTATCGGTAGGCATTTTCGAAATAAGCCCCATTAAAATGTTTAAAAAATTCAGCAAATTTTCTCACGCAAAATCGAATAAATTAGCTTGTAGATCGATATTTTCCCCGGACACTTCCTTTTCGACGAAGAACTGAAAAAATCTAGCACGAAATCCGTCAAATTTCGCGCCAGCTGGTTTTACAATTAATCTCCGATAAGCGGTGACTTTTTTATATCAATTTTACGGCTCATCGTGTCACGCCATACAACGTGTTCTCGACTCGTATGGATTTTTTTTTTCTCGTTATAGTTGATGTCTCCTTTCACGTCTACTTTCATACACGTCCGGAACAAGCGACATACTCTTCCCTGTAAATAATTATTACGCGGCAATGAGCGAGGGCTGGTCGAGGGACGAGAGAGCCGGCCAATGGAATTGGATTATATCAGCATGGCGCGCGTGAAAATGTGGAATATCCCCATCACCATTTTGCAGACTGCGAGAGAAACACATACACAGACGCAGAAGTAGGATGAGGCGTGGGGGGTGGGGGTGGGTGGTGGGGGGGGGGGGGGGGGGCACACACGTGAAGCGTGTGTTAGGTCGGTGCACCCCTGGAGATTAACGTCGGATTAAAATGCCGGAACGGTTATTAGAGCGACTAATAAACGCGAGTTAATTTCATTCGAAGGTAGGAGACCGCACATGCAAACGTGCATACTCACACTTCACTATCTAGAAAAATGTCATATTTTCTATATATAATTTTTTTTCATTTTTAAATTATCCGGCTTTGCTTTTTTTTTATTGATATTTTATTTTTATTTTCTCTCGTGGCGCATCGCGGTCCGAGTCGCCACGCCTGCCAACGTGAAAATTGAACGACAAGCGGACTTTGAATTTAATGTTTCGCGGGAAAACGCGATGAATGAGAAAACGCGGTCGTGCGTGGGTGTCGTGCAACGCACTTAAGTGGGACTCCCGGCTAGGCATGCGTGCTCATTTTTTTTTTTTTTTTTTTTTCATAGCGAAGTGAAATTTCATTATTTGCGAAAAGCGATCGCGCTCTGAACGGTTTTCTTTTTTTTTTTTTTCGTTGGATAACAATATTTTGGAATTATCGATATTTGTTGATGGTAACCCCTCGTGGTTAGCCTGGGTAGAATCGACCCGTCGATCAATTTTTGGCGTAAATATATAATAGTTCTCGGCTTTGAATGGGACTGTAGGACTGTTTTCACAAAACATGTTGAAAATTCACAGAACTATGATTGTTTGAGCGAAAAAGTGTCTTTTTTGCGATTTCACCTCTTTATGATTTTTTTTTCAACATGTCGCCATTTTTTTTCTTATAAATAAATTTTTCGTACATCATCTAGAAAGTTCAAAGCATGTACCGTAATTTTTTGAACTACTTCGGATGGATATTATGGTCACAATACTTTTTTGAAAACTGACTGGGTAGAATCGACCCAAGTGTGCCTACCGCGATTGAATTTAGAAGCGTGACCATGAATGATTAATCGTTATTCAGCGGGTTACGGATTTTTCGACAGTGTGCAAAATATGCCTGTCACAAGCGTTTATTATTTTTTTTTCTCGGATAAGGTGTGCGTTGTCTATATGAAAATCAGTCAGTCACGGAACTGTTTGATATGTATATACGAGTAAAGGGTGTCACAAAATGACCTGACATTTTAAATTGCACGCCATTTTTTTTGTGGCGAACATTGAGTACTAATTTTTGACAATTGGCATCAGGAAGTATCGAGGTTTAGTCATGGAGAATTACACGATCGAGCAACGCATAGAAATTGTAAAAATGCAATGTGAAATAATGCTGTTTATTGCAGACGAAATTTCATGGTCGTGTTATCTCGCGCCGCGGCGATGTGAATTAGCCACCAAGATCGTGCGATTTGACGCCATTGGACTTCTTTCTTTGGGGATTTTCTGTAAGGAAAAGTGTATGCCAATGATCTGCAGATCATTCCGGAGCTCAAGGAAGCAATTCGACACACCATTAATGAAATTAGTCCGCAATTATGCCAAAATGGTATTGAAAATTTCGTCAAAAGAGTAAACGTTTGCAAACAGAGACGAGGCGATCATTTATCGAATATTGGTGTTCCACACATAACCTCCATGTTTGTACCTTCTATTAAAATGAAAATATTCATAATTTTCAAATAAATCATACGTTTTGTTAATAAATTAAAAAATGTCAGCTCATTTTCAGACACCCTGTATTATTTTCATTGAATAGGACGGTGTAACGATCTTTCGATGCTAATTTGTCGTGTACCATATTTGTAGTTGGTATACGAGATTGCCGTGGAAAATTGCTGGAAACATATAGTTGGAACTGTAGACTAATTTATCGAATTTAAAGACATTTTCGAGGAATTATATATATATATATATATATCTATCTGTGAGGTATACCACGCCATTTCTAGCCCGTGACCCCGACAATTTTTTATTTTCCTGATTTTTTTTTTGTAAAATTGTACCGCATAAAAAGAATATCCACACCACTTTTTAGATTTTTGTCTCTTCTCTTTTAGGAGTTATAATTTTCCAAAAAATGTTGATTTCGAAAGTTTTGGAATCGTTTAAACGCTGATATCCTCTGAACTAATTCAGATATCGACAAATGTCAGTATACATATATTTTTTTTTCATTTTGAATCATACTTTTACGAAAAAATATGAAAAAAATAATCAATTGTACTGGACCACGTATTTTTTGCTTCAAAAGTGAAAAGTATTTTTTTTAAAGATGATTGCCATGTTTTATTTTTTTCAAAAAATTATCTAAAATAGAGTGTCACACTCTATGATTTTTAAGACTAGCCTCATCATGGGCCCATTTTTCCTTCTATTTTTTTTTGCGAATTAATCATATTTTTTAATGAGATTTTTATCATTTCAATCTCCAATAATGCTATATATCTCCATTTCCATCTTGAATGATGCTAATAATGAAACAGTTTATTTTTCATTTGTGCTGAAATTAACGAAAAAGATTTTTTGTGCAAAATTAATTTTTTTTCACTAATAATATTGACCAATACGACAATTCTCAATCGGATCTAATAGTCATAACTATTACAGTTTCTATATTTTTCATAAATAAAATGAAATAAATATAGAATTATATGGGAATACGTGAATTTAAAAAACAATGAAATTTGATATATATAATTTCTCAAAACTGTCTTCAAACTCTACAAATATGTTTATTTTATAATCAATATACATATTTTGATAATCAATTATTCGGGTTACAAGTTAATAAATCAATTTTACGATGCTGCGTAGAAGCTGATTTAATTTCTGAAGCAGTCACCTATATTGCAAGCCCTTCGGCTTTGGACATGAGAGAACGGGAGAAAGGGAACGAGAAGAGAGAGAGAGGGAGAGAGAAAAAGAGAAGGAGAAACCCGTAATGTATAGTGATCGATGGGACAATACGAGCAGGAATCGTAACGTAGAAAAAAAAAACAACGAGAATAGGCACGATGTACATACACGATAAATACGAGAATTACGCAACGGTGCAGTAACAAACATATATACGTTCTATCGAAGCACACAAAACAGAGAAGGAACAGCAAATTCCTTTTGAAATATTTTCAATCGAGAGAAAAATACTTTTTAAAAATTCAAGAAAGTAAAATAAAAACCAGAAAAATGGTTCGAAGAGTGATATCGTTCGTTGTGTGAGAGAAGAAAAAAAAACGTTATGTATATACTCACGACAATTGATCTCATCGGAAGCGTCATAGCAATCGTTGATTCCGTTGCAACGGAGACTGACTTCGATACATTGGCCGTTTCGACATTTGAATTCTCGCTGCGTACATACTGCAAAAAAAGAATTCGAAAAGAAAAATTTATTACAACGGTGAGTAAGAAGAGATCGTCGAGAGGTAAAATTTGTGATAAATCAACGTACAAGAAAACCGCAATGTGAAAGTTCATACGCACTGAATAAGAATTGTCAAAAAACATTGACAAGAAAGAGAACGTTTTCTGCGAAGAGTATTATTTTTTTTTCGCTCATTACTATAATAAGTTATCCTATTTTTATACATTATTATATTATTATTATCCTATATTCATATTTTTACATACATTTTTTAAATATTTTTATCCTTACACAATTTTGGATCGTTCAATTGGATCAGTATAAAAATATTTAAAAAGTGTTTATAAACGTCGAAAAAAAGGATATTGTCAATCTTGATGATTTTTTCAAAAGTACTAAAATCTTTGAACCTTTCGGATATAATGTCCTTATATGTACACACACATAACCGTGATATGTGTAAAACGCGCGTGCAGTTGAGAGTTTTCGAGGCAAAGGGTTACGATGAAGAGGAGCTTAGTGAAACCTCAACTTTTTAAAACTCGATCGCATGCATATTTCAATGTACTCGAGAACCAAAACTTTTATGAGCTAATGGTCGAGAGTTAAAGAATTCTTAGTTCGGATATATATATATATATATTTTTTTTTTATTTCCTGAGTTCCAACGTATACCCTTGCGGGTTTTACGTATTACCCTGTCCCAATTAAGGCGGGCAACCACTTTAGATACTTCAACAATCTATTTTTTTTTTATTTCATAAATCGTTAGCAAAATATCTTAAGAATAAGATATTTTAAAAAATGTCAACATATCTTATTCTTAAGAATAAGATATTTTCAAAATGAAAATTTCAAAATGATATTCGGATTCCTTCTAATGGTATGCGTATAAATGATAATGACTCTCCGTTCGACTCCCAAGTGCGCTCAGTTATCCACGAGCGCTCAGTTAGGTAGTTTGTTTCGGTTTGTTTGTTTGGTTGGGTTTGTTTGGGTTTTCATAACCCAAATTTGGGTTTTCATAACCCAAACAAACCCAAACTCGATCGTTTGGCGATTAGCTCCAAAACATCGGCATTCTGGGTACAAAATAATCGCGGTAGCGGCATTTATTGCTGCTATTTTATTCAATGAAGGAAATTCAGCCCTACTCACGGTCATGAATGAACTACAAATCGTAGTTGGCAGGCAGAGCTACGGATATGCCGAGGAAATGGATCAGATGCGCGTGGCTCGGCAAAATAGAAAAAGTTTATTAGAGACAAAAGAAACTCGAAAAGCTCGTAAAGAGGAAATGCAAGCTTCAAATGAGTTGCATGAGAAAGAGGAAGGACTGCTGTATAGTGCTGGAATCGCTGATTAATCGGTAAGACACTTTATCATTTGATTAAACACATTTGACTTCGAGTTTTTCGTTTGTGTAACTTTAAACGTGTTTTTCTCGAAACGACATTTTCTCAATTTGCGGGAATCATAACTCAAAAACAAATTGATGTATCATCTTCAAATTTAGAACACGTTTACATAATATAATTTATTAGAACATGAACCTAAAGTTGAAAAGATTAGATTGTTTAAAACATATTTATTATTGCAAAATTCCGGGGAAAAAATGCTAAAAATCGATCATTTTTTTCAAACACGTTCCAACATTCAATTCTCGATTTTTTTTTCAAAATTTAGGTTTGTGTTCTTAAAAAAACATCTCAAGAATGTATAAAAATTTGTTGGATCATTTCAGCTGCGAATTGCGAGCTGCACAATTCCCGCAAATCGACAACGACGATGAGGACACGCAAAGAGACACAGCGGATTACACCTTAATTAATGCATGAAATAACTTGAAAAAATTACCAGAGATGTATGAAAATATGAATAAATTATTGTCAGAGTTGCGGAAATTTCCTTTTTTTTCACAATAAAAAAAATACACAAAATCATCTAATTTTCGGTCTCTTAAAGTGGTTTCCCGCCTTAAAACCTTTCCTATCACTCCCTATTTACGCTTCGCTAATCTAACCTAACTTCCGTTGCGTCCAGAGCCGTTTTCAGCGACCCTATTATCGCATTTGCCAAGGGTACAGGAAAAATGTGGAAAACCTGTGCCGGTATAGACGGCCCCATATTCTTCTGATTCTCTGGCAAACAGAAGTTTTACTCAAGTATTTACAGCAAGGTCTCAGAAGTATACTGCAACCTCTTCGAACGGTACCTCCATAAATGAAATATTCGAATTAAAAAAAATTGAAAAAAAAACAGTCTCATTACTTAATTTACACATCTCGTATATGTATGGATGGAAGAATAAATCAAAGTCGCGGTCTTCGAAATACACTTGTAAGCTCATTCGATGCTTCATACAGGCTCCCAGTAATTTTGCATTTCGAAAGTTTCCGACGTGCCAATTATGCGTAGTCGAAAATTAAATGAGGTAACATGATTCTCGTGATTGTTGCACACACGAGGCGAAACGCAGTATAAAAAAAAAAAAAACTAACAATCCACGATGCTTGGGTAGGAAATTTGAGGATGTAATAATTGAAAAGGACGTATGCAGCAAGCTCGATTACACATAAAATTACATGAGCCCCGGAATTAAATACTTGAAATAGTATACGAATAATAAATTTGGCTGGGTGAACGAGGATTGAAAATGGATATACCGATTTCTCCTGGGGTTGTGTGGGGTTACTGTTTCGAATTTATATATATATATATATATATACATCAAGCGGAAAATTTGGACGACTATTTTCCTCGCGGCATATTTACACATACACCTAGTGAATTTAACAAAAGACAGACGAAGCCAATGTGAGCAATAGTCGTTGATATCGCGAATACCAACGATCTATGAAATTCATCAAAAATTCGTCCAATCATACGCAATTTTTGGCTCCGGGGATAAAACAAATGTGCTCTCCTCACGACGAATTTTAGCTTGTGTAATTGCGGCCTCGCAGTATTCATCGCCGTTGTTTTTAGCACGAAAACATTTTTTTTTTTTGGTAGAGAAATGAGACTCTACAAATGTTAATTAATGAGAACGAATTACTTTGTTTTACTGAGAACAAAAGAAAAACGAATAATTTGGATTCGACGAAGCTGCTCTTGTAATTGGAGAGCAGGCGGTCAATAAGGAAAATAAATCTATTGTGTAGTAACAAGAGGAAAAGAACATCTTTAATTTTCATTGATAATTTCCGGGGCAATAAAGAATGACTGCTGGTCTGGGAAATTTCGATCTTTTTTTTTCTACCGTTGTTCCAAGAATCTTTAAGCAAGGCATCTTTTTTAAAGAATTTTCGGTGGATTTTCTTAATTCGAAAGTCCCGGTAGTGTTGAAATTGAATGAACTCGCCATTTTATTTATCAAGTTTCAGTAATTTTGAAGTTCTGTAATCTTTATGAAATTCTGAAATTTAGCAATTTAATAATAGCCTAATATTTTAATTGCAAATTTATTAATCCCGATAGCATTTTTTCTTCACTCTGAAAGTTTCAATAATTTAAAGCGTACCTACTAAGACAACGGATAATCTTTTCCCTCCACATTATTTTCAAAATTTAGCGGTCAATAAGGCTCAAAAAGTGTTTGAGGGTTCCAAATTTGGGGACACGAAGAAATTAGCAGCACGTGTTTTCTGTGCAAGAAAGTGGCTCTCCAAAGATGCCGGGAGTGGAATATCGACGGGGGTCAGACCACCACAGAATCCTCGAAATCAAAATCTCCCGTGGCGCGTCCATGTTCGCGGCGGGAAAGAGACGTACGAAAGACGGGCGTGTATTGTGACTCTGAAGCCTTTAGAAATATGCTTTGACACGGGAAACTCCTATTCACTGACACTACGCGTATTTGACACCGAGGGCATCCTATTTGCATGTGAATCGCGAGTACGGGGTGCTCGTTGTACAGGATGATCCAAATAATACATGGATGCATATATATTTATATATATATATGTATATTCATTTATTTATTTATTTATATTATTTATTTAGTAGTGCAGAGAGTACATTTTTTGGAGAAAATTGCTTCTATGACCTGCAATCAATTTTTTGCTTGGTTCTTTCGATAAAAAGTGTTTAATTATTTCTAGATGGAACTTGGAAGTAGAATTGTATTTTTATTAATATATACATATAGATTCTTGTAAAATATATATTTATGTAAAAATAAAATTTAACTACGAAGTTAGTTTTAATGTATATATATATTTTTTTAACTTCGTAGTTGAATTTTATTTTTATTGATGTGTGTGTGTATATATACACTGACAGAAAAATTCTTTGTATATTAACTAGAAGCGTTTGTTTTTTTTTTAATTTGAATTAACTAGATTTTTCGTGAAATCAAATTTTTCTTATTGCATTCCATTATTAAAATTATTTATTTTAAATATATTTATTCAAATCAAGATGTATTTAATATACTCTAATAACTAAATATTTTATCTATTCCTAATAAATCTGTGATTTTGGTTTCAACTGGTAGTATAGGACAAAAGAGGCAGACGGGAAAATGGTACAAGATTCAGTCTCTCAAAAATCTCATGGCTCTGTTTTCATTATAATACTGATGTAACATTCTGCAGTTGAGGAAAATGGTTAGTCTTTCTATACATAAATAGTTGCGTCTGTTAATAAAAGGTACGACGATACCTTTATTTTTTATCCAAATAACAGACTTGTTAGTGAAAAAAAAAGAAAAATAATTTAACTTTTTTCACCCCACTTTTATGTCATGAACCTATATTCCTTTTTCGTATTTATCCGATATATCGTGTTTTATCTTTATTTATTTAAATTGACTCTAATCTTTATTTATTTAAGAGGGGGAAAACCCTTTAGACGCCCGAAAGTGAGTCATTTTTCATGATTTTTTTTAAGTTGATAAAATAATCGCCTCATTTTTCAATTTTGACATTATCTTATTACAACTTTCAAGTGTTAAAGTTTCTCTAGTTCGCAGCATGCCGCCCCGGTGCGCTTTCGACTATGTGCTATAACTTCGTAAATATTTCATATTTCGATTTTTCAATTTTCCAATATACTCTCAATATATTATAATTTCGAAATATGTGAAAAAAATCGATTTTTTGAACATTGTAAAGGGTTTTCGTCCCTTAATTTGTATATATTTAATATTTAAAAAGAATAGCTTGAACAAATTAAAAGATATATTTGAAAAAAATAGTCTCGTAGTAGGCCGTGAGACAAGGGAAAAAACCTATTTGATTTAAATAGATCCAATTTAAATTATTTTTTTTTGGCAGTGCAAAAAAAATCATTTGAAAGAATTCCCGCGTGTCAAGGGACCCTAAATATTGGAAGCCTCCCTAGTACCGCACGATTCCGCAACGCATCAGTTGTGTGGTTGCTGTCGATTGCATATATGCGTGGACACGCTGTAAGGGGTTGAGGTACAAACATTATATCGTATCGAGTGTTCGATGGGAGGGGAGGGGGGGGGGGGGTAATGCCGTCGGGCTTTCTTGCCATAACAGCGAGCTTCGAAAACGTAACACGTTGTATGGGACATTCAACTCCAAATAAACCCAAACATGACTATCGCCAATACCAACAAAAAGCCAATCCCAGTATTGGCCCGGGCCAATGAAGCTTGACATGAAAAGTGATGTTTTCGATAATGCTGCGTTTTTTTTCTCCTCCTCACCGTGATCTACGGCAAAAAGGGTAACGACTAACGCGAGCGGGTAAAAATAAAATAAAAAACGACGTAACAAAGGTGCGGTATGTCTGATTTTACCCTTTTCCCTCAGGCACACCTAACCTCCATCTTTAATGCGGCGAATGAGAAAAAAAAAAGGCAAAGCCTCGAGCAACGTACGGAATGTCCACAACCCGTGTAGCTTCCACACCTTTCGCGTTTATTTTTTATTTTTTTATTTTTTTATTTTTCGTTCTCCATTAGATTAGTTCACGCAGGCGTTAATGGACATTGGATTATCCGGCCGGGCTTTGCACTGCTTGCATATATACGAACGCGTCGTTTTCTCACGCCAGACCTCTCTACATCCCACGCGTTCACTCAATTTCCTTATATTTTCTCTTTTGTTGTTTCACCATTATCTCCGTATTACTTTGAGGTAAAGAAACGAGTGGTGAAATGAAAAAAGAATTTTTTATTGAGAATTTTCAAGTTTTTGGGTTTGTTTGGGTTTGTTTGGATTTGTTTGGTTTTGTTTGGGTTTGGTTCGGTTTGTTTGGGTTTGCTTGGGTACGTTTGGGTTTGGTTAGGTTTGTTTGAGTTGTTTGAGTTTAGTTTGGGTTTGTCTGGGTTTGTTTGGGTTTGTTTGGGTTTGTTGTTTTCTCACAGTTCAAAATTTGAATTTTCAAATTTTGAACTGACAGAAAAATTCTTTTGAAATTAACTAGATGCGTCTATTTGATTTTTCAAATTTGAAGTAACTAGATTTTTCGTGAAATGAAATTTTTCCTATTGGATTCCATTATTTGAATGATTTATTTTAAATATATTTATTTATGCAAATCAAGATCTATTTAATATCGTCTATGAACTAAATATTTTGTTCCGAATAAATCTGTGATTTGGTTGAATCTGGTAGTATAAGAAAAAAAAGACAGACGGAAAAACGGTACATGATTCAGTTTCTCAAAAATCTCATGGCTTTGTTTTCATTAGAAAACTGTTGTAACATTCTGTAGTTGGGGGTAACACCACTGTAGAACTTTTAAAAAAATTGTTTTTTTTTATTGGCTTAAGAAATGCTTTGAACCATCTGGAATGAGGGAGAAAAGTTTGGTATCTGTAAAAAAAAGGCCCGCACACGGGCCAGCCACTGCCCGGTGGCAGTAGCTGGCAACAAGACTTGGTGAAATATTTTTTTTACCATTTATTTGTAGCCTTAGACTTGTTCTAAGTTACAACGAGTGACTAAATCTTGCTTGGAAGGCTACACGCAAAACAGCAACGAAAGTTTCAATGCTACTGTTTGGAGCTTGGCTCCAAAGGCCCACTCAAGTGGAAAAAAGTATTAAATGTAGCAACTGATATTGCTGTGTGCAATATTAACGACGGTCTGACTAATATCCTACGAATCATAAAAGTCTTGGAGATGGATATTGGCCTCCAAGCTTACAATTTTTGTCTTGAAACTGATGCTAGACGGATAAAACACGCTGAGCTGTCTTTGACAGATGCGGCAAAAGAAGCACGCACCAGCATAAAATCAACCAGGAAAAAAATGAGGATGAATATTTGAACAGAGAAGGGCAGCTTTATAGTCCTGGGATAGCTTGATCAACGGTATAACATTTTAAACAGATAAATTTTTCATTTTTTCACGTCTATAACACATCTCAAAACTTTAAACGCGTTTTTCTCGGAATACAATTTTTCAAAACGACACGCAGCATAACTCCATCAATTTTCATTCTATTCACTCCAAATTCTGAACACATGTGTAAAATAACATTCCGAAGAGAAATACGTATGGAATTTTGGATGAGTTAATTATAACATTATTTATTAACATATGATTGCCCTTTTTTTCTGTCGAAAATTGAATTTTTACCTTAAACGCTTACCAATTACACAAAAATTAATATTTGCAAAATTCCCTACGTATTTTTCTAGCTATACGCATGTAAACGAATAGAATGTTTTTGTAGATTCAAATTTGCGTCAAGTATACTGCGTGCCGCAGAGCGTCTCAGATTCAACGTGCCTCGCGAAAATGGCTCCAGCGTCACCATTTTGTATAATTTTTTAATATAATTTTTTTTTGGTTCACTTGAAGATATGACTAATAAAATCCTTGAATACTATTATCCTCTTACTTGTCCTTCCACCAAAAAAAAAAAAATCGTGAAAAATCGCTTAATTTTAGACGTTTACAGTGCTGTTACTCCTCAAGGAAGGGGTCTTTATATACATAAATAGTCGCGTCTGTTAATAAAAGGTACGACGATACCTCATTTTTCATTCCCTCATAAATTTGTTATCTTGCATTTTTTTTAGTTCTTAAACACAACAAAACATCCTCAGATAGACTTTGCACCTTCAGCGAGATTTAAAAAAAAGGTTTCTCCTCCCGCCCCTCTTCAATCTTACGTGAAATATTGTCATGGGGCTTTCTTCCCTCGTTCCGGGGGATGGTAAATCTGTGGTGTATCAGACGACGTATGTTCGACCCCCGAAATGGGTCGGGGCCAATGTTTGCACGGAACAAACGCGACATTTCACCCTTTCCACCCACCCATCCCTCTCTCTCTGTCCCTCTCTCTCTCTCTCTCTCTGCGTCTCTCTCTCTCTCTCTCTCTCTCTCTCTCTCTCTCTCTCGCTCGCTTTCTCCCTATCCCTCGCAGGAAACCGCGAGCGACGTAAATGTGCATATATTAGCATGACAAGCAACGAGCATCAAATTTCTGTGGGTCTAAAAGCCAAGTGCGGCTTGCCGTACCTACTCTCGATGATAAAACGTATACATGCATACATCGTATAGCTTCATAAGCAACGTGATGCGAAAAACGTTGCTTCCTCGCTCCTTTTCGCGTTAAATCGTCCGTGCACTCCTCTAATGGACGCTCCGAGGTGGATGATGGAAAAATTATACATATATATATATATATACTCTCAAATAAACCAGAAAGAAGAAAAAAAATGTACAAAAATGAACACTTACTCTTAAAAAATTCAAACTCTTTTGAAACCGACCCTCGTTTTTACACAACTTCTTCCACCACCCCCGCCACCCCCCCTGCCCTTGCTGATCGTACACTTCCTCTTCTCGTTTCCTGTCACCCTTGGCTATGCTCTCCAGCCTCATAAAAGAAAACCAAAGAAAAGATCATCCACTTAGAAAGAGAAGCGTATTTTACCGAAGGAGAATTCTCGTGTCGTTAAGGTTTTGTCGCTGTCCGTCAGTAGTGCAGGTTTTGTCAATAGTGTAGAAAAATCGCTCGAAATTTGATTTTTCGGGAGAAAGGAATAACGATGCCGAAAAAAAAGAAAGAAAAAAAAATAAAGAGCGCGAAACGCGGGTCCCACGTGGAAGTTCTGTGCACGAGAGCAGGCACGTGTTCACGAAGAACTCGCGACGATCGCGATTCCTTAAGGAGTTTTGGGACACTTAACGAAACGCTACTGTTCGATTCAAATTTATATAGTAAATTCGTTGTCATATACTGAATGTACACTCCAAATTTTTAATCGATCGTCTACACCGTTTCAATAAAATTTACAATTGAAGAAACACTTTTTTAACATAGAGCATTTAACATTATGACACTGATAACGAATATTTCATAATGTACTGAGTCATTTGACAGTTTTTCATAACATTTTAAACATTTTTTTCACACTATTTCGTGCGTAAAACTGCCATTCAGCGATGAGCGTAGGCAGATAAAATATCTTCTTATGTTTAAAAGGGTTTGTTTAATTGTGAATTTTATTGGAACGGTGTAGACGATCGATTTGAAGTGTGGAAGATGCATTCAGTATATGAGAAAGAATTTACGGTATAAATTTGAATCAAATGGTAACACTTCACCAATAGTCCCGAAACTCCTTAACCCGAAACCAATACATCAAAATAAACTGATTGGAAGGGTCGACGAAAAAAAATCAAAGAGCGCCGGGCAGAATTTATGTTGCGATGCTTATTCAACGTCAAGGAAATCGATAATTAATATATTTATATTGTGTGCTGGATAACATCGAGACAGAGAGGGAGAGAGAGAGAGAGAGAGAGAGAGAGAGAGAGAGAGAGAGAGAGAGGGCGATTGATTGATTGATAATCTTTATTACGCCTCAGTGAGCTCTCCAGCAAATATAACGGTATGGATGAAAAGCGAAAAAATATTAATAGGAATTAACGAAATGTAGATTTGATTAAAAAATAATAATAAACAGAAATAAAAAATAAAGATTTTTGTTCAAACAAAACTAAACAATACATAATGCTATAGGATGAAAAACAGATAACAATGATAAGAAAATAGAATATAAACATAATGAAGAAAGAAAATAAAGTATAAATATTGTAAAAAAAGATAATCAAGAATATAAAATATAAAAACGAAATAAAACAGCAAACTGAAATACCAACTAAAATTTGATATAAACAAAAGTGAAATTATATAAACCTAAGTTTAAAAGAGGGAGAGAGAAAGAGAGACAGCAAGAGACACAGAAAAGAGATTTATGTCTTCGATTTATTGACGTAGCGATCGAGCGATCGAGAGAGTCCATTCATGTACGTACAAAATATATTGAATACATATATACTATACATATATACGTTAGTGTGTGTAATAGCTAAATCGGTGCCCGCGGTCAAGAATTGCGAACATGAAGATCGTAATAGATGGGTGAGAGCTTGTGTCTGACGTGGTCCATCGATGATAGGAAAGAACATACGTACACATATAGTTTACGAGGGCTCGAATGGGCTCAACCCACATTATTTCACATGGTCAGTCGTTTGCATTGCGACATTCCGTTTGCCAGAAGTACAGCGCACACGATATCGTATAAGGAAACTAGAAAGTAACGAGATCGTCATCCCATGTATTATTATGTGCATACATATATATATAAATGTGTGTGTGTGTGTGTGTGAATGAAAAATGGTAATTTTATAATAGGTACGATAACCTACCATTTTTTTTATTGGCCTCCATAACACACACGCGTATAAATATTTCTTTCAACCATCCTTATCCCGTCTCGTTTGACCATTGTCAACAATCTCCCCGTTATTTACTGTCACAAAGTACCATTCCCTCTAGCCGTTGCTCCCTCGTCTGTCACCGATTGCGGTATTCAAGAGATCGGATTGCAGGTTGAATCGAAGCAGCACGGAGCTTCGATGGACGACTGCTATTACATCGAGATACGTTATCGCCGATTAAAAATCAATAAATCGAAGAACCACAGGCTGCGCTCGGCTACCACTAGAGGAAAAAGGAAAGAGGACAGGGAGGAAATATTAAGAAGGGCTGGGGGGAAAAAAGGGTGAATGGTGAAGGTTTCGGTGGAAACGGATATTGAGATTTTCGGGAAAAAAAGTGATAGGGTGAGAAGGAGAAAGAGACAGAGAGAGAGAGAGAGAGAGAGAGAGAGAGGGGGGGGGAGAGGAGACAGAGAGAGATAGAGGAAGGGACCGAAAGGGAGAAGGGTTAACAGGGAAAAAAAATTCTCTTCCTGCGAGCGGTTATCCCACAGACGCATTACTCGCTCTAGCTCAACCATCCACCCTCGTGTTACCCTCGTGTTACCCCCGTACAAACCGTATTTCACCACTTATCGAAGAAAAGCTCTCATAAAATTTGCAAGCGCGTGGAAATCGCGAATGATCGAGAACGGAAGAGCTTTCTAACCGCTCGCCGTCACCGACATTTTGCGAAGGAGAAGTGCGAAAATTGAAAGTAAAAAAAGACAAAGCAAATAACGCAAAACCAAAGACTGGCGTAGGTGAAGATGATAGCAGTTTACGCATTGCTTTTCGATCGTGTGCTAAACGACCAAGAGACTCTGCGTTGTCTGGGAATCGCGTGTAAAGTTGTTCGAACGCTAGTTTGAAGGGATTGCAGAACGATATCACTAAGAAAGTCAGCATTGCTGAAT
>OZ010718.1:23960792-24049222 GCA_963932345.1 Ophion ventricosus | reverse complement strand
AATTCAGTCGTATGTCAAAATTTATTCGTCCGATTCCCTTCAAATTTGAACAGAGCATAACATTTCCTAACGTATGACGGAATACCTTTTTTCTACGTTCATCCATTTCATAATAACGAATGATTAAAGTTGTTTTCCTTGGTCGAAAATCGGAAAAAACATTCTACAGCTTGCCATTTGCGTAATTTTAGAAATTTCCAAAAAGTATCCGGTCGTACGAAAGTTTCATTATTATACTTTTAGTACTTAATGATGCCAGAACCATCTACACCGATTGGCCATGCCACAACGGCGGCACTTTGTTTAAATGATAATAAATTCATTTTTCAGCAATATTTTTCAATTTAAAAAAAAATCCCGACCTCGTCATACCAATACTCTCATAAATGAAAAAATATATTTCGGACTGTTTTTTAGGCCCGAAGCTTTTGAGCCCCGTTGCAAAATCCTAAGGACCGTTCTCAAGCCAGCCAGGTGGCCTGATAGTTAACAGTAAATAGACTTAACAGTATCAAAATACAGTTTACATACATATTTATGTACTGGACCAAACCGACGAGAAAAAACCACAATACGTGTGCGATTTCGAATGACTGATTGCCTCTCGATTCGTAGTGCCGATAGGCGAAAGCTCGGTGACTCAACCAACACAGTTTTTTATTTATCGAACAAACGTCGTTACAACCATTAATTTATTGATAGTGCTCTAGGGATCTTGACTTTTTTTTACCCGAACGATTCCTCCAGTCGTGTATAACCAAAAACTTTCGTTGGCACCAATGACGTCGAAATCATTGCCCACAGAGCTGTCTCACAGTATCGTACCTTGATCAAAGTTCCAGCCAAAGCAAACTCACATAGGGTAGAATTTGTAGCAAAGGGTCCAAGCCAACGTGGACGATCAAGTAGAAACGCATACGTAGGGGAGACTGGGGCTGACAGATACAGGGGTAAAAAGGTACTGCGGAAATTTCCGATCAAAAAGTGAAGCTACAGAAATGTTAAAAAGAGAGGCAAGCTGCGGCAGCGGTTGCACTTCACGTGACGGGTGCTGGTTGTGCAGTTTCTTCCGACTGGAGGAACCGCGTGCGTTGGTGCGAAATAAATGCAGGTTTATAATTATTACAATATTAAAATTGTGTCATGGCATGCATTGACGTATTCTTTGTATGCCAAAACCAAGATTTCCGAGCTAAAATAACCTAAAAAAATATAGAATGCACCCTAGTCTACCACCCCTACTATTTGAAGCTTGGAACTCATCTTCATTTGTTGCTGACTCGTGTTTCAAGAACTTGATGACCTTTTGAAGGATCAAGGGTGGCATTCAATCGAAACTCGTTGTCGTCCGATCCCGTGGAGAAGTGTCGAATAATATCTATGCAAATTACGCAACTAGCCGTATGACAAATCGACCTTCGTCCACAATTATATTGCTCCGTATAGTAGAACGAAGTGAAATGTGTCGCGGCACACGTGACACTTGGTAGTCTTTGGTTTACCGAGAGAACTTTGTGATCGTTTGACAAATAGTTGGCACACACTAGCTAAGCATGTTGGTTATTAATTATAACGATGACATCTATCACGAAAGCGAATAAAACGCTGCGGCGCTCTCAATTTAAATTTTCATCCAAATTGTCATCATTTTCGCTCGGCCGAGCGTGGCTCTCGATGTAGCACATTTATGCTCCTCTCTCTCCCTCTCTCTCTCTCTCTCTCTCTCTCTCTCTCTCTCTCTCTCTTTCTCTCTCAAAAGAGAGAGAAAGAGGAGCTCACATGTGTCGTAAATTATGTCACGGTAGTTGGATAGCAAGTGCTTCGATGAACTCATCGGGCCAGCCGCGTAACGATATCTCTCCCTTGCTCACTCTCTGTAGTTTAAGTTGGTGCATCACCGCAATCTAATATGTTGACTGATTCCAGTACATGTACTTTTCACAAATGCAACAGATATAAAGAGCCGAATGATGCTTCCCATCTTGCAATTCTTTTCTTTTTTTTTCATCAACACCAGTCACATCCGTCTCGCGACCGCTCACGGTCTTACGCTTATGATTACGTCATAATGAATTATCAGAACAGCCTCATAGGAAGAGACTCCACTGGGCATTGGAAAATAAAAAAAAACCACGTCACTTTGAAGGATTCGATGGGCGGATGTGTGCGGTGGTTAGGGTTTGCATATCGTCGCTCTTACGAAGAAACTCTTCGAGAAGAAAAATATTTTTGCAGACCATTTCAGTCGGAAGCATATTATTGCAATTAAAAATATTCCTATCTTAACCGTGTCTTAATTAACGTTTTAATAACGAGGCAACAGTTTCCTCTTATTAACAAGTTACAAGTCTGAGTCAACCGATCAATAAATTATTCCTGAAGATCATTGAGATCATTTCTTAAATGAGCTACAAAGCATTGTTTTTTATCTCGCAGACACCTCTTAAGATCAGTAGCAGTAGCTTTATTTTCAGGGTAAGCGAAGTTTCCTTTAAGGGTGCTTACATATTGTCTTGCCTTACATATTACTCCCATTTACACTTGTTTTTTCACGTCATGTCAATGTGCTTTCGTTTCCACAACATTTTATACATTGAAATTTCCGTCTCTTTGCGCTACATGCTTTGGTAACGCCTCGAATTTTCTGCTCCGTTTTGATTTTTATTTCCTTTTCTACCTTATGTTCTTCCCACATCCTCATTTCTTACTGCCTGCCATATTCCTCTTTCTACCACTTCTTCCATGGCTTTGCAGAGGTCTTCTCTCTACTTTGACGGGTTTCAATTGATAATTCCTCTAACCTCCTCTTTTAGACACACTTTTGGCAACCTTCCTTCTTCCATCTTCGCTATTCCTACCAGATATTGTCCCGCCATTTTCTAGGCTCTTATTTCCACCCCTCCGCCTCTTAAGACTATTTGTTTTCTCTTGTTTTTTCTATCAGCTTTCACAGTGAATGGAAGGATTAAGATTGCAGTATGATGAGACGTGAGATCCATGTGGATCGAGCCCTCATCAGGATTGGTGCTCGAGAATCGGAGCAACGAGAATGTTTGTTGATCGTAACAGGGATTTCGAATAATAATATTGGCAGAACGCATTATACGCACATGCAGCGGGGTCAGCCTCGAATTCAAAGATGATTGTGGGTATATATAGTATTATCTTGTTGCGTTTACAAGGCTTAATACGGAAAATGTATATATAGGGAATAGAGATTTGACTTCCTGGATCGTCTATACAGTAGCTTATTGTCCATGTACTCAACATTATGTAAATTACACAAATACAGCTTTTGTCGAATAAACTGTACAACGGGTTCACATGTTCTCGGCTGCGCCCGCGTTGAAATCCTATCGATGGTAAATCTACCGCCTCTATTCTACGTTTTCAAAATAATTTTCGGAGCTATCATGGACAATGTTACGCAAGACATTGAGAAGGATTCGCACTACCTCATTTTGGAGGATTCTTACTAACGAAAATCGCTCTCTTTACCATTCTTTCCATTTTCGTAATTGTAAAAATTTCAAAAACGTATCCGGTCATCCGAAAGTTTTATTATTATACTGAAAGTACATTTTTTTCTGGTTAATTTCCGATGACCCTGGTTGGCAGAACGATCTGCACCGATTGGCCATGCAGCAACGGTGGCACTTTGTTTAAATAATAATAACTTCATTATTTATGGATATTGTTCTATGAAAATAAAAATCAACCCTAGCAAGACTATGTACTGACTGTAGGAAAAATCCCAACCGCGTCATCCGAATACTCTAGTCGGAAAAAAATATTGAAAATAGATCTGTTTTTTTGGCTCCAAGCTCAGCCAGCCTCGTCAATATCATGTTTTACAAGGTTCATTATTTTTTTTTTTTACGAACCCTTTTACTTATGCGGATGCAAGCCAATAGAGTTTGTCGGATATATATTCCACATACACGAGGGCGTTCGGTTAGGTCTAAAGATGTTAAAAAAACATTTCGGTTTTTTTTTCGCGGAGCAGAATCCTCACGGATTTTCAACATTGACGACGAAGATACTCGGGGTGTTAACGACGATGGCGGTTGAACGTTAAACCATTCCACACGGGTCGTACTTCTGTCGTTACTAGGGTTTATCGCATATTTCTACGCGTACACATGCTCTTTTGTAGATCAGATGGGTTTGAAAAGAGAGTGACGATTAGACGAACTATCAGCATATTAATAATTTCCGCCTCTCGCTCTTTCTCTCTCTCTCTCTCTCTCTCTCTCTCTCTCTCTCTCTCTCTCTCTTTCTCTAGTTATGCAAAAAAAAACAACCCAACGACCACACGAGATATTCACAACCGGCAGCATTTATGTCAGTGATAATGGCCTTTCCATATCTCGCCCATGCAAAGCCAAGAATTTACGAGGTGAAGAACATACGAAAAATAATTTTTCACCCGCACCTCAATACGATTGTCGTTTTAGCTGGAAAAGCAATCAACTTTTTTTGACTCGCTTGCGAGCTTCATTTTTAACGTGATTGCCATTCCGATCCAGTGGCGCAATCGCGTTAAAAAAATTGGAGCAAGTCTCATTTTCGACTATTCAAGTTTGGCGAGGATTTATATTTAAAATATATCCCTATCTCACTCTCTGTCTATATACAGGGTGTATATTGAGAACGGGTGTGACAGGGCTCTGTGCTATTTGAATGAAATTGTGATTATATATGGCTATACCTTTTTGGATGTACCGAGCAAGTTCAATGATAAATGAATTACCGCGGAACGATATATATATATACACATACACACATTCACGTGCACGAAGGCAGTGAACTTCGTTACTCCTGACAGGTAGGAAAATGTTATCTGCAGCGGATAATCTCAGTTAATACCATGTGGAGAGAAAGGAAGAGAGAGAGAGGGAGAGAGAGAGAGAAGGGGCAAGCGAAGAGTGAGAAGGCTAAAAATAAATAAATAGAAAGACAGTGAGAGAGGAAGAAAAGGAGCAACCAAAGAGAGAGAGAGAGAGGAGGAGAAAAATGAATAGATAGAGAAAGAGAAAGAGAAAGAGAGAGGGACGGCAAGCAAAGAGAGCGAAAGGAAACAAATAAATAAGTAAACGGAGAGCGAGAGAGAGAGAGAGAAAGAAAAAATAAATAAATAACTAGAACGAGAAAGAGAGAGAGAGAGAGAGATATTAGATTAGATTAGATAATATTTATTATGCCTTGGTGATACCTTGAGGCAATGGATAAAAATACAATATAAAAGAAAATTTATACAAAAAAAACAAATAATAACAATACAGTAAATATAAAAAATATAAAATAATAATAATGAATAAATTGTATGAATATCAGGGAAAGAGTTTTCGATAATAATTACATATAAGTAATAGTAATATAGGCTAAATAATAAATGAGTAGACTTAAGGAGTTTCGATACAAAAATCGTGGTAGTACGCGATTGAAATTTACATCACCGAGAGATGAATTTAGGATGCATTGACTGTCCAAAAATCAATCAGTTTTACAACATAGTTGCCGAGATTTTTAATGTTCAAGTTGAACCTTTATCCATTTGGCTAATACATACGACACCTCGTAAACACCAATTTTATAGAGCTGTAGGCCCAAAAATAACAGTGATAAGCCGATAAAAAAAACTAAGCAAACCGTGATTATAGTGTGAGGAATATCGTTCTAAATAATCAAGTGGTTTCTCTACTTCGTTCATTAATGATATTCGAAAAAAGATGTGAATTTTGTGCTCTAACGGTTTGTTTTCAGACATTAACGAAACTTGCAGCTTAAACGTGGCAGCACCGCATTAACGGGCTCTGTCTAGTGAGCCACGCCAGTCAAGCATTAACTGGTGGGAATTTCAAAATCGCCGAGTGTTTGACATGTAAAACCCATTTTTTTTTTTCGTTATAAAAACTATGCCAAATGGATATTACAATTATATTAATGTTACAGATAGAAAAAATAAATGCATCTCTTCATAAAGTTCGAATGCTGTTAAACTATATACGTTTCGAACCCTCGCCGATTTTGAAATTCCCGCCAGTTAATGCTTGACTGGAGTGGCTCAATAGACAAGAGCCCGTTAATGCGGTGTTGCCACGTTTAACCTACAAGTTTCGTTAATGTCCGAAAACAAAGCGTTCGAGCTCAAAATTCGCATCTTTTTTCGAAGCTTATTTCGGACGAAATAGAGAAACCACTTGGCTATTTAGCACGTCATTCCTAACACTATAATCACGATTCGCTTAGTTTTTTTTTTACTCAGCTTATGACTATTATTTTTGGGCCTACAGCCCTATAACTGATGTTTACGAGGTGTCTTATGTATTACCAAATGGATAAAGGTTCAACTTGAACATTAAAAATTTCCGAAACTGTGTTTTAAAACTGATTGATTTTTGCACAGTCAATGAATCCTAAATTTCACTCACCTACCACCATTTCGATTTTGGTATCGAAACTCCTTAAAATAACATCCTAAATACACAGAGAGAGAGAGAGAGAGAGAGAGAGAGAGACAGAGGAATAATAATAAAAAAATCTTCAAGAAGCTCAACCAATCGCATATTTTTGTTTCCCTCTTATCCTTTATTCCCTCACCAATAATTATGGCACACCGAGGATCGTACTTTAAAACTATTTACGCTATCAGATTCTCCGCGCAGCAGCTTCTGACGGTGGCATACTTCCGTGGACCTCCCAAGTACCTCGTGGAAGATATCCCGGAAAGAAGAAGAAGAAAACGAGAAGTAAAAGCCTCGAGCGAGCAAGAAGTGTGAGTGTCGGTTACACCGGAGTCTCGTCGCGTGATCTCGGCTTGTAAATAATAACAATTATTATTATAATCATTATTATTAGTATAGAAAACATCGATGAGAATTTTCGATAACGGTCGCGCGGCGAGGCCCTTCGTGAAGCACTTGAAAAAGTGCCGCACTTGAGATCATCCGACTCGTGCTCAATTTCTCAAAGCAAACCGCCCGCGCGGTTCCGCATTCGCGTCGCTAGATACGCGGACCACGCAGCATTTTTTAATTTAAAAAAAAATTTTCAACGCCGAGCAAACCGGGCATTAAGATCTTTGAGAACGGCCGCTGCGGTCATATAAACGAGGAATCGCCGCAATTATCGCAGACGAAGTGTGCAATGTAAAATGTTATTTTTTTTTTGCGATTTTTTACGATTGCGCGGGACAGGCGCGATTGAGGAGAAACACGTGTGTGACATTTGTGATTGAAGGACGTTGGGAGTGTTAGAATTTTGAGAATGTTGATGGAGTGTAATGCAATTTTTGGTGAAGTAAATCGATCGATTATCTTATGACGAAAAGACGAGATTACTTGGGCTTAATTAAGCCGGCATTGGCAGATATGCCAATGAATTATTTATTGAAAAATATAATATTAGGTTATTTCAAGAAGTATTCATTAAATTTTTTTTTGAATTATTCATTTTTTTTATTTGTTTAACATATCGCTACTTTATTTCTCATAAATAAATTTTTCGTACATCATCTAGAAAGTTCAAAGCATGTTCCGTAATTTTTGAACCACTTCAGACGGATAGTTTGGTCACAATACTTTTTTTGAAAATTGACTGGGTCGAATCGACCCAAGTGTGACCACCGCGATTGAATTTAGAAGTGTGACCACGAAGGGTTAAAATCGCGACTTAGTCGTCCGAATACTCTCATCAGAAGAAAATATTGAAAACCGACCTGGATTTTGGAGCCGAAGCTTATGCAGTCCCGTCAAACTATATGAGGAACAGTATTTAAATTTATTTATGGAAAACGTGATGTTTTTAATAATAAGTTTGTTATCCACATCTCAATATTATAATTACCAATATCCATTCCCGATATAAACATGAACCAAATTACCAAAATACACGCGAGCGAAGCTGGATTCAAAAGCTCGCTGAGTATACGATTTCTGATACGTCCATCGGTGAAACGATGAATCATTTAATTGATCGAATAATAATGAGAGAAGTAAACGCGGCATCACTGTTTATTTCTGGGATTAACTGAATAGCGATAAAAGTCAATGAATCAAATTGAATTTTGAATGAAACGTTTATCAATCAAGTTCCGCCAAAAATGGACATTCTATTTTGATCTTCCAGCTCGACAAACGATTCTCCACGATTGTGCAATTGTATTCCACGAAGATTATAACTCATGGGATAGCTGACATTCTTCTAGCGTTGATTGGCGAATACCGCGAACGATCGACGATCGATCGATCGGTAAATCACAATGAGTGAAAATTGTGTCGAGTTTGCCAATACAGGAAGCGTTATTGCCGGAAGATCTGGAATTTTTTGCACGTTCGCATTGACGATAATTGTCAGAAATTAACGATCGATGATTATCGAGATTGGATTTGCGTGGAAGCATCGTATAACGATCATTCGCCGATTTAGATTCAAGGATCGCGCCCACGATTTATCTATCTATAATGACTCGTACTTCTCGCCTTTGCGATGATGCTGCGAGCGCTTCTATACCTGTGAATCACTCTCGCGACACGGTTACAATTAAAACTGCATCTATACAGGGTGGCCCCAAAAGTCACGTCCGAAAGAAAAAACCATATTCCACGATCTTTTTAAGTTTTCGAAAAATAAAAACATTTTTCTCTTTTGTTTATTCACCTTGAGTGCGTTTTTTTTGTTGTTAACTTGTGTTACCGTTATGAAGTACACTGTTAAGCAATAAATAAATGATCAACTGAACACTAACGTAAATGCCTAAAATATTGATAAAAAGTTTAAAAACTAGGTTTAAGAAGATCAGTCGCTATAAAGTTCAGATGACAAAAAAAAATACTTATATTAGTCTGAATGACTCCCAATAGCGTTTAAAAACTTCTCAAAGGAAAGTAAATAGACAAAAGGGGAAAAAAATGAAAATCTGTGATGTGCAAGAAAAATTGGAAAAAATAAATAGACAGAGAGAGAGAGAGAGAGAGAGAGAGAGAGAGAGAGAGAGAGAGAGAGAGAGAGAGAGAGAGAGAGAGAGAGAGAACGAGAGATTCTTCGTACATATAATTATAATTATATATAATTATAATTACTTTAATTAGTACACATAATTCGAATTACATTAATTAGTACATATAATTCGAGTTACCGTAATCAGTATATTTAATTCTAATTACTTTTCAATAAAATATAATAACAATATTAGTTCTTTATCATTCTCGAAGTAATCTTTTTGTATAAAAAAGTTCCATGACTGACTGACGGATTGACTGACTGGAACATAGACAACGCACAGCCTAAACCGTTGAAAATAGAAACATGTAATTTCGACGATATGTTCCTTAGAAGGTGTAGAGGTGCACTGAGAAAGGTTTTTTCGAAAATCAACTCTTAAGGGGGTGAGATAGGGTGTAAAAGTTTCTATGAAAAATTGTGTTCCTTGCGTGTACCAATTTTAAACTCGGTATAAATATTCTTCAAAACAAATAACAAAACACATGAATTAGGATTTTTTTTTAACAACCCCGAATGAGGAGTGCAACTGGTAATGAAGTTTCTATGGGCGAAATTCCACGCGGGCGAAAGCTATTGTTTAATAATTACGTAATAATGTTCAGAGTCACATATGTTTCAATGCATCGACTTTTAAGTCACAATACTAGTTTATCACCATTGACGTGTCAATATAACAATTATTTGTCTATTAATATTATTCTTATCCGTACTTCACGATATACAGTAGTAGTATACCATAGTTCCACATCCTTACGACATATTAATAAATAAAAAATGTAACACATAAAATAAGACAAAAGTATGATTAACTATTAAAAAAAAAACGGTTACTTGAAAAATGCATTTATTCATTGAGAATTCAAAGGCACTCGTCGCCTTTGACGCATTTACGGAGCACAGCCCGACAAAAAACAGACGTGAACGAAAATTCGGGCAAAAAAAAAAAAGAAACCAAATACTCTAAAACCAATATAGAACAAGCGAGCCTCCCCCTAATCCCGATTCAGTTAGACGTAAATCAGAGAGTGGAAAAAAACCGATATCTCGATTCCTCGAGAGCAGACGAAGGAACGTGCACGCGGGGGCGGATGGCAAAGGGGCTCGGCGAAAATAGATGCTACTTTTTTGACACGTATGAACAATACCAGACGTCTTAATAAATCCCCGGATACGTGAGGTTTTCCGTAAATAATAGATGGGATAAAAGCTGGACCGAAGAAATTATTATCTCGCTGATCTCGCGGCGTTATTTTCGTATCCAGAGTTAATTGAATTACTGACTTTTCATTTGAACGATGCACCGTTTGAGAGATATAATACAATTAATAACTTCATCGCATATTGCGAGTTATAGGCGTTTAATAATTCAAACCATCCGTTCGATCGCGACACATCGGGAAAAATATTATAGACGAAAAAAAGAAATACGTGGAGGGCGCTCAGCGAGCCCTCGATCGGTACTCTTTTCCAAGTCTACAAGAAATTCCAAAAATACCATTTTTTCATTGCACTTTTCCATAGCCTAGGATCTCAAATTTAATTTGAAATAACTTTAATTTGCATTTTGCAAAAAATGCAAAAATTCACCGAATGGTGAGGATTTTTGTGACGAACCACCTCCCTAAGATTGATCCCTTTTTTCTTTTGCTTTTCAACGAAATAACATTTTCTATCCTAGAATTGAATGATTTTTCCATATGTTTATTCATCTGTTAATGAAAAATTGTCAAAGTTGTTTTTTTTTTCGTCGAAAATCGAAATTTGAGAGCAATCAGTGCCGATTGCATCATCGGAAAAACATCTCAACTGTATCGCTGACGTGAGTTCACACCCACGCATTCGTAAGTATTATAATGAGCACGCATAGAAAACACACGTGCTCGAGTATATATGGGCCACTTCAAACCGGATGGTCCGCCACGTCTCGAGGGGCACCACAATTCGAGTGAAGAATTTTCGCACGCTCTTTAAGATCATCACGAGGCTCTTATAATTTTTTATACAGTTCTTGAGCATTCCTTGAGATTTTTTTTATTGTAGATCTTTTTTTCAACCGCGAATTTTATCGCATTTGTTTTTTTTTTTTTTTCTACTGAACAATGTCCACGAACCGGGAAGCTGAACAATTTTTTAACAATTGGGCAGACGTCGCAAGCTTTCCGATATATATACTGCGTTGACTTGACTCGAAAATATAAATATATGCATACATATATTTATATTTTTTAAACAATCATATATATAACACTGGGGATATATACAGTAAAAAGGAATAATATTTTTGAAGATTATTTTATTCGATAGCTCATGCTTAATATCAATACCCGAAAACAGAAAAAAATAGTGCAATTATCTTTGTTTCTTTTCAACTTTTATTCACTTTCACACTTTTTTTTTTGTATTTTTCGGCTATTTTTATAAACATCAATATGCAGTATTCACATTTTAAATAAGCTGGCGAATAATATTATTCGTTATTATGAATATGAATATTGATATATATATATTTTTTTATATTAATTTTTTTCTATTTTCTTACTCCCAAATTTACCCTTGTGGGTTTTTACGTATTACCCATTCCCGATTGAACTCTTTGCGGTGACTCGCTACCCGCACTTGGCTAATCTAACTCAACTAACACCAGCGTTATATTTATTTATTATACAAATACACACACACAGACACGCACACATATATATATATACCATTTTTCCGAAATCCCCAAAACTACCAAATTTTTCGAGTACAAAAATCAACCAACAATAAAAGCCGACCCAGTTGCTCTCGTGCGATCAAGACCCAAGAGGATGAGAAGAAGGATGATAGGGCAGTATCAAAGTCCACTCCAAAACCCAAGCCCTTTAGGGTTTCTGCAATGATGGACAACGACACGAGCGGAGCATTGATTGAGCTTGAAATGTCCCTTATACTTGTGTCATACGTTGCCGCATACGCGTATCGCACTCTGTCATTACGAATTCTCGTTCGAGAGAGAACTTTTGCGCCAAGGTTGAAGCAGACCAGGAATATTGATGGATTGAAAGGGAAGAGAGAGAAAAAAAAGCAACAAACGGTAAACAATTTATGGTAGTGAATCGAGTTGCACCTGGAGGCTGAAGAGCAGTGGCAACGATTGATGTAACGGGAAAAGGACAACGAGCGTAGCAAAAAGGAGATTCCGTATCAATTGTGTTTATCGTGTGTAGCGACGCATTATGGCTGTGATCGGCCGTTGGCAACAGATGTAAATACTATGGTTGTCGCGTGCCGATAGCACGGTATGTGGATCGATGTAGATTTCTCTCTCTCTCTCTCTCTCTCTCTCTCTCTCTCTCTCTCTATATGTATATATATATATATATATATATATATATATATATATATATATATATATATATATATATATACAGCGTGGCAATTTCAAGATGGTAATGTATTTTTTGGATCGGACGCTGAGATTTTGCGACCGAGAAAAATATGACATTTAATAGTTTTTCAAGACCTTTTCGAGAAAAAATATGGCGGATTTTTGTGATTTTTGTATTTGCCCGAAAAAAAGAGGCTTCTGGAAAAAAATAAAAATTTCATATTGAGTTAATCAGAATGTAGATAATTAAATTACAAATACGAAATACGCGTAAAAAACTTTTTTTTAAATTGATTTAAATTCCTTTCGTCCACTTTAAAATGGATGTTCGATCATTTTTTCCTCGATGCCGGGATGAAGAAAAAAAGTTTTTCAAGAGTGTTCCGTATTCGGAACTCAATTATCTTCATTCTGCTGTGATGAAATTGAAATTTTGATTTTTTTCCAGGATGCTCAATTTTTTTCTACGTAATATTAAATACGATATTTCTGGCAAATATTAAATACTATTCATCAAGAAAATGAGATTCATTGTTTTTCAAGAGGTTTTGAAAAACGATTAAAAATCATAATTTTTTCTGGACGCGAAATCTTCGCGCAAGGCCCTTAAAAAAACATGGCCGCGTGATAACTGACACCCTGTATACATATGAGGAAAAGGCATTCTGCTATTGCTCAGAAATTCCTTATCTATGTATATATAAATATATAGATAGATATATAAATATAAATTCGTCACTATAGATATACATAGGGATTCTGAGCAATAGCAACGATACACCAGGGAAGTACACATTCCCAACGCACAAAGAGTACCAGGAATATTCTCTCTCTCTCTCTCTCTCTCTCTCTCTCTCTCTCTCTCTCTCTCTCTCTCTTTCTCTCTCTCTCTCACTCACTCTCCTTGTGTTGTAATATAAACCGTGTGTCCTCAAAGACTTGGAAATTCGCCCGGGGAATTTATCATGGGGTCGATTGCACCTCGATGTAACCGCTTGATGACCAAGAGGACAAGTAGAAAGAACCAGAGAGAAAGAGAGCGAAGGAGAGAGTGGAGATATATATATATTTGAGGCATTCCACGCCATTTCACCTATCCTTCACCGCGACCATTTTTTATTTTCCTAATTTTTTTTTGTAAAATTGTACCCCACAAAAGGAATATCCACACCAATTTTTAGATTTTTATCTTTTTTCTTTTAGGAATCGTGGGCCCATTTTAGAAGAAAAAATGGGCCCACGATGAAACTAGTCTTAAAAATTATAGAATATGTCACTCTATTTTGGACAATTTTTTGAAAGAAAATAAAAAATGGCAATCATATTAAAGAAAATAGTTTCCACATTCAAAGCAAAAAATAATTTTTTTCATATTTTTTCATGAAAGTATGCTTCAAAATAAAAAAAAAATGTATATATATTGACATTTGTCGATATCTCAACTAGTTCAGAAGTTATCAGCGTTTACAGGTTTCCAAAACTTCCGAAATCGACATTTTTTGGAAAATTATAACTCCTAAAAGAGAAGAGATAAAAATCTAAAAATTGCTGTGAATATTCTTTTCATGGGGTAGAATTTTTTACAAAAAAAAATCAAGAAAATAAAAAATGGTCGGGGTTACGGGCTAGGTGAAATGGCGTGGAATGCCTCATATATATATCAACGAACAGACACGTGAATTCAGAGCCTTTTCGCTGTATGGAACACGAGGAACGATTCACGAGTCATCGAACCTTCTCCTAGGATTCCCAACACAAATATATATATATATATATATATAATAAATGCGCGTATGTGTATATGAATAGCGCATGTACAAATAAATAGGTAAGTTCGATCGATTTCGTACTACGGTGGGTGTGCAACACAGAGGTGGAATTCTGTTGGAAAGTCCGCGGCAATAATCGAGGATTCTCTAATCGTTTCGCGATCGAATTGCGATTGCGGATTTATCGAGGTGCGCATGGGACATTTACTTCGAGGTCGTTGAGCTCGTGCGCGTGTTACACGCGTGTATTACACATACGTATGATAATGTGGCGGTTGCGCTGTCCCTGAAATTCTTCTCCGACGACGACAGAGTTCGACAATGCGAGATGTACTGGGAGATGACAAGAAGAAAAAGCAGCGAGACAGAGAGTGTGTGAGAGACAGAGAGAGAGAGAGAGAGAGAGAGAGAGGGGAAAGTCACGATGCGAAATGGTCCATAAGGAGTGTTGAAAAATGCGTGGAAAATCGCGTCACCGCACGAGCGCGTCCTGAATAACGCGTTGCAATATGTTTAATGAAGAGATATGTCCTGTAGAGGGAGATACAAAGATACAGAGAGAGGGAGAGAGGAGAGAGAGAGAGAGAGAGAGAGAGAGAGAGAGAGCCTGAGAGAGAGAGAGAGACTCAGAAGAGGGGTGAGGGCACGAGGGGAGAATGTTTGCTAAATATGTGTTACAGACGAATCGGAATTTCTTAGCTAGGCTAGAGACTGAGAAAGGGAGAGAGAGGGGAGAGAGAGAGAGAGAGAGAGAGAGAGAGAGAGAGAGAGAGAGAGAGAGAGAGAGAGAGAGAGAATGTTGGAGGGCTCCGTGGTGGCGCTCCTCGTGTGGCATTGCTCGTAAATAACGTAATTTAAATGATTGTACGGCATCAAATGCGGAGCTTTATGAACCGCGCGTTCCTCGCGCGGTGATAAACGTCAGCGAAGTGGAGAGAGAGAGTCAAAAAGCAGATAGAAAAATGTATATGTATATATACATATATATTAGATGGCATCGAGAGAAAAGCATGAAAAGGTAAAGATTCTGTACATAAGAAAAATGACAGCACAGTTTGAATATATAGGGTAATTCCTGGTGAGTTGGCCATAAGGGAGAGATGGCCAATAGTAATATTTCATAGAACCACTCACTAGATGTCGCCTACTTCATTTGCTTTACGTCTCGCGCAGGTGGAAGTTTACGAGCAAAAGTTTGGCGCAAAACAATGAATAAGTAAGCAAAATCCTTCTCAACTGTTTCGTGTACTGCTAAATTTTCTCAAGGTAGTAGTCTCGCCAAGGCGTTTTTCTATAGATTTTTTTTTCAATTTTGAGAACTTATTCAGGACACTATCAAATAATTACGTGCAAAATTTCAAAAGGATTAACCGTTCCGTTTTCGAGATATTGGCAATCAAAGATTTTATAGTTGCGCTAGAATTCGAAAATTTCACACCCATAATCTTTTGGAATATAATTTTATAGGTATTAAGGTACATTTTTAACAAAAAAAATCGATTTTTAGAAAATCCTAGAGTGGCCTAAGGCCTTAAGTACTGGCCATCGCTCCTCTACTTCTCTGACTTCTCTTGTTCGAACAAGTTTGCGAACAAGTTCAAAGCAACAAGTTCGAACGAAAACCGAACTTTTTTCCACAGCTTGACATTTTTGTACTGGTTAATATTCCGAAAAAGCATCCGGTCGAACGAAAGTTTTATTATTATATAAAAATTATGTTATATTTATAGTGAGAGAGATACTGCATAGATTTGCGATAGAAGAATACGAAGAAGGCGAAGAAAAATAAAAGGCAAGAAGCACGAAGAGAAGGGTTTTAAAACCCTTCTGGCTAACGGCACTCGGAACGTGCCGCTTCTCGCCAATTTAAAATCACTTATTGCGCAGCGCCCTGTACTCACTCTTTTCTCTCTCTCTCTCTCTCTCTCTCTCTCTCTCTCTCTCTATCTCTATCTATTTATCTATCTTTTGACCTATAATGTGTATCTGGCACACTCGCACACACACACACATTCACGCACAGAAAATCAGCAATGATATCGTCATTCACAATTCCGCCGACATTCTCTTTCAACCGAGCGGTAAAAATTGAATTGTAATAGGGCAGAATAATAGTGTATCGTGCGCGCATTCCTTCCTCTATGCTTGCTCACATCAAAGATTCATTCGTCTTGGTTTGCAACGCCGAATCGTCAAGTGAAGTTGACGAATAACGCTTTCATTCGCTATTCGCGGTCTATTACGACCTTAGCATCAATTTGATAGCTGCGAATTGCACGAGAGGAACGGTGAGGGGGGATGCGGTTAAGACGTTTATTCAAACTATGGGGGAAAAAAAATTGCGTCGAGGGGCCCATGTATATTCATTGCGACGAATCAATGTGTTGAGCAAACTCTGCGAAGAAATTTAACGCTTTGGTTGGGCTTTTTATTGCAAAAGAAATTAATGAATTCTTGTGGGAAGGTTAGACATTGTTTTTTTTTTTTTTGGTAATTTATTGGTCGCTTCAACCGAGAAGGTTATTGGCGACTGCGGACATTTGATAGTAAAATTAAATTGACGGAGTTGAAGGTACTGAAGATTGAAGATATATTTTTTGGGATCGTAATACACGATTGCTTGATTGGTATTTTTTATTTTTTTTCTACACTTTTACGTGTCTTTGTATATTTTGAGAATTTTTGGTAATTTGTCTTTGCGCAGTTTTGTTCATGGATTTTATTGTTGGAAGTTCGTCGCAAGCGAGAAATATATATGGCGGCTGCATTCGTTCTAATAATTGTAATCAATAAGACAAGCATGTAAAACATAGTAAGATAAATAAGTTTAAATAATTATAATTAATAATATAACAATATAAGATTTAAGAAAAAAGTAACAATTTATTTTTATTCTTTTTTATTCGTATAATTATTATATATAAACAATAAATATGAGAACAAAACAGAAAGTAAAAGGCGACGAAAAAAAATCGGAAACTTTCGTAATATATGTCCTTTGCGATTGAAAAATTAACAATACGATTAAAAAATAAAATCAAAAAGGGAAGAACCCAAATTCTTTCGGATTTTTTTACTTTTCTTATTATTACAATTTTGGCAATTTCTCATTGAAATAATGATTATATCTAAACAATAAATATGAGGATAAAACAGAAGAAAAAGGCGACGAAGAAAAATCTAAAACATTCGAAATATTGTGTCCTTTGTGATTTGAAAGTTGAAAGGCAGATTGAAAAATTAAAAACAAAAAAAGTGACACACCCGAATACTTTTAGATCTTCTCACTTCCCTTATTTTTATTATTTTTATTTCTTAATTAATAAATTATTATATATAAATTATGAATACGAGAGTAAAAAAGAATAAAAAAGGCGGCAAAGAAAAATCTGTAACTTTGGGAAGTTTGTTTCTTTTCTGGTTCTAAGAAAAAAAAATAGAATCCCCGAGAGCAGACGATGCACCAGACGTAGACGTAAATATATATATATATATAATCCACAAGAGTAAAAGGGAACACCCAAGTAGATCCTCGACATAGGGCAGCAGCAAAAAAAGGGTATGTTTACTCGAGGAAGTGAGGAGAGCAAGGGAAAGTTTCGTACGACGGGCCAGCCACAAATCTAATAAGCCGCAACCCGCGGCGAAGGGTGCGCGGCAGAGAGGAAGCTCGAAGGATTGCTCGAGGGTGGCGTAGGCGCGCATTCTCCAGTTGTCCTGTATGTCCCTCACATATACGTGTGTAAGGAACCTCCATGACGTTTCCTGTCGATAGCTATACGTCGATGATGATAGTCCTCTCTTTGCTCGTATTCTCTCTCATCACCTCACCCCTTGTCATCGTACTTTTTTCCCTTATTTTCCCGTATTTTCGAGCATCGCGGTAGCGGTGGCTCGAGAGTGACTAGGCGGAAGCCCGCAGGGTGTATCGAAGCTCGAACAAAACGAAAGGGCAATCGCGTGCGCATGGGGCGAAAGGGAAGAGTGTTTTCTCGAGTGATGACGAGCGGAAGGGGGTGCAGGAAAGGAATGAGAAGGACCTGAAGAGAGAAGAAATAAAATGAAAGGGTTGAAAGTCAATAAACATGTGTATAGCTTGGAAAAGGAAAAATGTGTCGAATACCACGAGACAGAGAGAGAGAGAGAGTTTTATGTGTAAAATCGCTCTATATAAAATATAAAATATTATTTATATGTAAATGACATGAATTATCATGTAAAATATATATAAATTATAGCATATCCCTGTATAAAATATACATAGAAGGAGAGAAAGAGAGGTGAAGAGACGGCGCAACTTTTTCAATATATACAGGGTGGACCACGCAACGTGTGCACCTCTTTTACGACCAAAATATGCGTTGCACAAAAAAATGTTTTATACAAAAGTTACATGGTTTATAAGGCTACACTATGTGGTGCATTTATTTTTTTTATAGGTGGCGGCGCTTCGAAGATTTGAAGGTCAACTTTATTTTTTCAAATGGAATGCTATATTTTTTATAGCGTAATATGATAGAGTATCGAATTCTGAGTAAAAAAGTATAGACCTTTATTAGCCCTAGAGTTAATAGCTAACGAGTAATTTCACTTTATTACTTTAAAATTTTCTTCACGTAATATCAGGTTGGAGATTCATTCATTCATTTTCACTTTTGTCTTTCTGATAATAATCACGCACAATCACCGAAGGATACTTTAATACTGGATTACAATCATTGAGAAGATTGTGAATCATAATAAGTGTGTGTGATGTGGTAAATGTGTTCATATTGATAAACACTGTGATGTAAACACTGCCATTCAGAAATTTGTAGTAGATTTGAATCTCCAACTTGATATTACGTGAAGAAAATTTATGAAAAAAAAATATTTGAAAAATGTTCAGTCATCTTCGACATGATTTTTTTGTTTTTTTTTTTGTAAAAAAAAGCGATTTTTTCCAAGAACGTAAACAAAAAAATTGAAAATAATCACACAAGCGTTTTAAGATGAAAACGAAAACATATTAAAGGTTCAGCCAAATCGAAAGGGGTCGGGCCGTAAAGTGGTCGATTTGACGTGGACTGCCCCATTTATATGTTAGGGTAATACAAAAAATATTAGTAGATGGTAAAAAAAAAATCTGACGAGAAATTAACTAACCAGATCAATTTTCAAAGGTGGAAAAACATTTTTACGTATTTTCCTAATTTTCCTAACCCAAAAAATTCATATATTGGCAAAAAAAATGCAAATTGAAAAAAGAATCTATCTTTTTGCACTAAAAATGCCAAGTGCAAATAAAACGACATTTTGACAAAAAAAAAAGCTCAAAATGAAAAAAAAAAGATTGATTTGATTGCACAAAAAATGTACCGTGCAAAGAAAATCAATATTTATACAAACAAAAATGCAAAATGGAAAAATAATCGATATTTTTGTGTATATATATATATATACAGAAAGAAATTTTAGACAGTCGTGTAGTGACACTGCAGAATTTTGTATCCCGTTTCGAACTGAGCAGATCCGTTTCTTATCGCGCTTGTCGCTCGAAGATGCGAGCTCGATGTCGATGACGCGACCGATCTCGATTAATTATACGCCATAAATTCAAGTTCAGCCGCACCCGCATCTCGTCGCGGTGATGCAGCCACAGAGATGCACACTTCGATTTATCGATTTCGCGTGTCAAGCCGCTGTCTACTACTGCCGTTATATCGCGGTTCCGAGCGATTGCCGAGCTCAAAGCTTTTTACACCTTAGTTGCACGCTTCCCACCAGCGTGCAAGCTTTTGCGATCAATTACTATCGATATAGCTTTGTATATAGTTTTGTAATGAGCACGTCACACTGAGAGCTTTCTTTATGCATACACGCACACACATATATTTGTGTATATATATATATTTCATGTGAGTCACTATAAAGAAGACACTCGAATACTCCTCTAAATACAAATTTTAGACAAAAAAGTTCGAGACAAAACTTTAAAGAATTTGCCAAGAGATTTCGTCCACGTGTTTTTTTTTTTTTTTTCTTTAGGCGGAGGCGTTAATCTGATTTCAACGTCACGAACTTCTATTTTTAAAGTCTCTCTTTCACTTGTTCAGAAATGATACCAATGGCCTTCCATGATCTTGGGATAAACTAGACATACCAAAAAACATAGCGTTTTTAGCAGAAAATAATTATTTTTATTAATGTGCTCGATTGACAGCATAGGATTTTCTGTACGACGTATGGATGATGCACCTTTAGCGATGGCTCGTGTTTGCGTGGCTTTTTTGAGTGACTTATCTTATATATATAAAACAGTTCCGTGACTGACTAACTGACTGACATACAGATAACGCACAGCCTAAATCGCTGAAGACAGAAACATGAAATTTGGAAGATATATTCCTTAGAATGTGTAGAAGTGCACTAAGAAAGGATTTTTCGAAAATCAACTCCTAAAATAATGAAATGGGATGTAATCTTTATTTTTGGATGAATCGTGATTATTTTATCTTTTTTCTATTTGAATGTAATCTGTTCAGAAACACACCTGCCCTGAGACACGATAGTCCTATATATATATATATATATATAGGCAAGGGGATTTACATCTACAGTGAAACCTCGCGTTTACGTTTTGCACTTATACGTTTTTATCATTTATACGTCAAATGTCTCTGGCCCCGACAAATTCTGCCTATAAAGAATGTAATAAAGTTTCATTTCTACGTTTTCCACTTATACGTTATTAATTTTCTTCCCCAGCGTCCGTTTCGGGGTCTTTTTTTCTCAGTTATACGTAAATCAGGATTCTGTGACACAAAAAGAAAACAGACAAGAATTTTAAAGAATTCACAGCTCGTAGCTTAATTTTTTCCAGCGTAAAATTCTAACATCGTACCATGTATGCATGTGATGGGTGTATCAAAATGACCTGACATTTTAAATTGCCCGTATTTTTTTTTTGTGGCGAACATAAACGACTAATCTTTGACAACTGGCAGCAGGAAGTATTGAGGTTTAGTCATGGAGCACACGATCGAGCAACGCATAGAAATTGTGCAAATGCAATGTGAAACAATGCAGTTATTGCAGACGAAGTTTCATGGTCGTGTTATCTCGCGCCGCGGCGATGTGAATTGTCCACCAAGATCGTGCGATTTGATACCATTGAACTTCTTTCTTTGGGATTTTCTAAAAGGAAAAGTGTATGTCAATGATCCACAGACCATTCCGGAGCTCAAGGAAGCAATTGGACGTACCATTAATGGAATTAGTCCGCAATTATGCCAAAATGTTATTGAAAATTTCGTCAAAAGAGTGAACGATTGCAAACAGGGTCGTGGAGGCCATTTATCGAATTTTGTGTTCCACACATAACCTCCATGTTTGTGCCTTACATTAAAATAAAACTATTCGTACTTTTCAAATAGACAATACGTTTTATCAATAAATAAAAAAGTCAGGTCATTTTGAGACACCCTTTACTTGACTGTGATTACCTATCTCTTATTTATATGAAAATGTCTATTATTTTCTAATCTAAAACGTGCAAAGCTTTGATGTTACAAACTGGCATCAAATTTTGTATGGCATTTTATTAAATTTTGTTATTTTTTTTTTCAATAATGAGCATGGCGACTTCCGTTGCAAGTCGGTAATCTGATTTAATAAATTTGGTTTATTATTTAATACTTCGAGGGAAAAAAAAAATCGCGCCCGTGTAATTATTCTACCTATGTGTAATCAGCATTATACTTTTAACGCTAATATCTTGGCCAAGTTTTGTCGCACGATGTTTTGAAAAAAAGCGGTTTGCTCGCAATGACACGGCCCATATGCTCACCGAGGGAACCCTGATAGTTGTGAATCAGCCCGTATATATATGCACCCAGTATACGAACGAAGCGTAGGAGTGGAAAAAACCTCTCGCACGATTTCAAACGCGGAAGTACGGCTCGAGTATGACGTAGTACTTCCGACCATGTCCGAGGGTATATATCGCAATGCGAGGAAGAGAGCCACTCCTCCTTATTCCTCCATTTTTCTCGACTCTTCCTCTTCCTGTCTTTGGTATTTAATCGCAACTTCCCCCGTCGATGTACCTTATTTATCCCTGAAGATTCTTACTGCTTCTCGTTTCTATAAATTTTACCCATACACGCGTGGGGAGTTGCGATCTATCGATCGCCGCCCGATAACTCTCTTTCTCACCTTCCCGAGGCGCACTATTTTTAGCTGCATACGTCTCGGTTTGTTCCGGCGTAAACGTTGCTGTATAGTTGCAAAGGGGAGAAAAATCTTAGCTCGAATCTTGGCTATGATTTTCGAAAAAGGTGCTCTGATCAGCCGGTCGTTAAGGATTCTGCTGCGGTCCTTTCGAAAATGATTTTCCGAATTTTTAATTATGAGAATGATTTAGGATATAGCCGGTATGGTTGAGCAAGATTATTCGTTAACCCTAGCTTATATAGTACATTGTGTACCAAGGAGACAAAGTGGGTCTTTTACCACGAGCGCGATGTTTTCAGTACGAGTCGTAGACGAGCGCGCGAGGCGAAGACGAGTACTGCGAAGACGAGTACAGGGACGTTTCGCAATTTTTAAATCCTAGGACGTAAAATACCTCTTTTACGTACCGTTTGCACGCACGAAAAAGGGAGGAAAACATGATTACGTTATATAAAATAATTTTTTTTATCTCCGTGGTCCTACTTTCGGGGTTCAAATGACCCCAGTGGTTTTCGAACAGCTGGCGCACGAATACTATCGGTCCGATCGGCTTAAAAAGATTATGGACCTTACATTTTATAATCAAGAATATAAAAAATCTGCATCAATGCAAGACGTCAAATAATAAAGTCGTTAATAAAATGCTTAACCATAAAAATTCGGAAAAAACGATCTTTTCCACTAAAACTCATAAGTATTTCATTTTTCAATATTTTTCGGTAAAATTTTCGTGTGATACTCTCGAGATATGGTACTTCTGGGTAAAAAAAAGTCCCATGGGCGCGTTCCCAAAAAGGTATTTATTCCGAGATCCGAAAAGGGCCAGCTGACGGAAGATATTTTCCGACTTGCTGTCACCGATCACCTGACGATTCCATTAAGAAACTGTTGGTCCCTACCAGTGCAGAAATTTCTTAGGGATATCTAAGTTTCGATCGGATCCCTCATCGGAATCCAGATGGCGCCCACTACGTAGCACAAGGCGGAGACGTGGTGGCAAGAATTCGAAATACGTATTTCAAATACATATTTACATTTTTCTTAGCAAATTAAATACATATTTTCTTAGTTTGAACGATATCCATTTAATTTTAGTATAATTACGTAGAATATATAAACTATATAACTTTTCTCCAGGAAATATAGGTCTTTCAAGGTCTATATATTGTTTTGTCGAAAGTTTTTATTAATTGTAATGAATTTTGTTCGAAATTCTGTTATTTAAATATATAAGTTTTGACAATAATACTGTAGCACCAATTTTTACCTAATCTTTTTCAGATCCTTCAATGAATGTTTTCAGAAAGTGTCTAGCGTGTCTCCAGCCGATACGGATCGGTATCTTCTGGTGATTTTTACATTCATCCCTGGGATCCGATTCGATATCAAACTAGATCTTGTTCTAGAAGTTCGGGATTCTAGCCTAGATCCTATTCAAAGTTTCTATATGGATTCTGTCCTTAATAGTTCCGGATTAGGATTCTGGCTGGAATCCGATTTTCGAGCGTTACATTTCGCTCCAGGATCCAATCCGATATCCTGGATCCCGATTGAGAAACTAGAATCCTAGTCCGAATCAGACTGTATCCATGACAATATTTCTGCACGGGTACGTCCAGAGAGAATGTGAAACTTCCCATGGATGGCTAAACGAGGGTCGATGTCAATAATTTTCCAATACTGAGTTCGTATTATCCAAGAAAAGATAAATACTTAGCGAACAATGCGAATGGTTTTTGTTCCCAATCAAAGGTGTTGCGAATGGGCACAAAGATTCTCAAGGTGGAGCCAGTCTGCTCGCCAACTTTTCACAATATACACGAGACCGAATAAATGAGGATTGAATATGTGTAACAAAGTTTCACGAATTATCCGATCGAGTTATAATCCGACGGCAAAATATCTGGAAAGCAAATGCTCGAATGAAACGATGTCGAGGGGTGGAACATGGAGTGAGAAAAGGACGGACAGAAACTCTCGACGCGAGCCAAGTCCAGGCCCGTTAACAAGAAAACCAAGACCCAGAAAACCATTTAAGTTCGCGTACGCGAATGGTAAGCATCCGTATACACGTACGTACAGAGTTTGGAATTAAGTGAGAAAGGGAGAGGGAGTCGGGAACGAGAGGAAGAGAGAGAGAGAGAGAGAGAGAGAGAGAGAAAGAGTGATAAGCGGCGAGTGCAAGAGCGAGAAAACGAGGAAGGAGGCATAAAGACATATAATAGCAGGGAGAATAAGCCGGGAATGGCTTTCTTGGTGCTCTGAGAATAGAAATACACCAGGTATGTTACCTATTAGCGATTATAGTGGAGTTGATGTAATGCGCTCACAGCCCTTGCGAACCTTGGGTAAGATCGCATTTCTCCCTCACTCTCTCTCTCTCTCTCTCTCTCTCTCTCTCTCTCTCTCTCTCTCTCTCTCTCTCTCTCGATTTGTATACCTACACACCACGTATAGACTTCAGAGGCTGTATCCAGAGCCCGTTTTGTTGCACTTCAAATACAACACAGTATCAGCGGTATGAGCAAGGCATACACACTCTCTCTCTCTCTCTCTCTCTCTCTCTCTCTTTCTTTCTCCATCGCTTTCTCTATTTCGCTGCTTCTGTCTTTCTCTCGGTCTCTCTTTCTTTTTCGCTCTATTTCTGTCTCTCTTTATTTCCCTCTTTCTTTCCCTCCCCCTACTGTTCGCAGACCCCCTCTCAGTCCCCTGCTCCTCTCTCTCTCTCTCTCTCTCTCTCTCTCTCTCTCTCTCTCTCTCTCTCTCTCTCTCTCTCTCTCTCTCCCCCTCTCTCCCCCTCTCTTTATCTCTCTCTGTACAACCCTCACTTATGCCAGGTCCAGCCCGTTCTCGTGATAACGTGAAAATTGTTTCGAATTCCTGTCGAACACAACGCTCGATTTTTTCCTCTCTCCGTACCGGCATTACCCTTCTTCCAAATCTGTTCCACCCACGTACTAGCTCGTTACGACTAAGCGCCTGATTTCTTGTTTTTTTTTTTTTTCTTCACGAGATCAAACCTCGAAACCAAACTGAAGCTATTGCGTGATAATCGAAACGGCCGCGGAATGTAAAACGAACGAAGGAATTGGATCGTGACCCACTACAATTTCCGCTCTCATCCTAGACGAATTTATAGGAGTGAAACGGAATAAATCGTCCTGAGACAGCGACTTCTCGGATATTAATGAGCGGCCGAATATGAAGTGTGAATATGCATACGCCAATATTTGGGAATGTGTGTCGAGAGTCGAATTCAATTGTCCTTTTTCCCCTCCGCGCTAATAATACCGTCCGATTTATAAGAAACCAAAAGAAAAGTAGTGAGAGTAGTGCCGAATGTGGGATAAAAATCAAAGTGATGGTATCCTAAAAGCCCGGAAGGCTATGCGAAGAAACATCGAAAAAAATAAAAAGCATCGATCGAATTCATTTTTTCTTCGCTACATTCGTGCATTGCATTAACATATTTATTCATAACTGAGGAGTTCGTTGGTTTAGCTTCGAGTGCTCGTCGAATGTTCAGACTTTTCGTACAATTCTCACGGTCAATAAATCTCGACAGATTTTTTCGCTGTACCAAGAAGGAAAAAGTGCAAAAGACACACAGGGACAGAAAGAAAGAGAGAGAGAGAGAGAGAGAGAGAGAGAGAGAGAGAGAGAGAGAGAGAGAGAGAGAGAAAGAAAGAAAGAGCGCAAGGAGAAGAAAATAGTAAAAATACGAGAGATAGAACGAAAAGTCAATGTGTAGTTTTTCACTCTCATTTAATTTAACGTTTTTCTTCGCATGGAATTTTTTTTATCACGCTTTCTCGCACGTTGACGGACCTGGTTGCGAAGATAAAATCGATTATGCGAGAATGGTGAAGTCGTCCTCTGCAATATGCATGAATCTACGCGTGGCTCGAACCATGCAGTTAGAAAAGTGCTACGTATATATATATATATATATATATATATATATATATATATATATATATATATCGGACGTACCTGCCTAGCACAATTTAATTCTATCTCTTGCTACCAATTGCTCGCGCAATAATCTTCGATCCAAAAGCGTATGTACAATTCATTCGTGACGGCGAAAAATCTCGAAAAGGATATTCCGCCGATCGACTCTATTAAATTATCAACAGTTTCCATATGGTGAAGCCTATCCCCCCCCCCCCCTCCCCGACTCTCACTTCTCTGTAAAATCCGAAAAAAAAACTTAAATATATCGTACGGATGTATGCATTATTCGACCAGTAACAAACAAGGGCCTTGCTTTGAATCAACTCACGTAAAATATTTGCAGTCGCGAGACGTTTAAAAATCATAATTGAGATAAAAAGGAAGTAATTATTTCATTTCTATCATTCAAATTATGTTTTTGCTCTTTTTTTTAAGTTTAATAATTACCGAATAAAATCTGCCCAGCAGCATAGTACGCGAATTGACTGATTGGAAAAGGCAGAAAAAGGGATCGCGCTTTAAACACTACCTTGGCGCTCGGAAAAATGAGTATGAAAATAATTTACTCTTTTCACAAATACATTGTAGTTTTATGAATAGATTAAAAAAAGGGCAACGACAAGGGAAGGGGGGAGTAGCAAAGAGAAAAAAAGAGAGAGAAAAATGAAGCGAAAAGCTGCGATAGTTTGAAACAGGAGCTTTTCACAGTAAATGCATTCCACGATTGCGAAGCCGTGTCCGGGTGTAAACGTGAAATGAAAAAAAGATAGCGCGAACGAAACAAAAAAAAAGAGAATAACCGTGTGTTTCTCGCGGTCGTTTACCGCCACCTGTATTGACACTGCTCCTGGTTTCCGATTTCACGTGTTGCTCCATGCTCCCCGAGTTCATTTTTAATGCGAAAACGAGACACAGAGGGGCTTCATTTTCTCGTTTTATTTCCACTTCCGTTTCACTTTTCTTTTGAACACTCGAAACTGCTCGAATTCGCAGCTGTTGAGGATTGGATACGTTTCGAGGGGATCATTGTGATACCAGAGAGAAAGAGTGAGAGAGAGAGAGAGAGAGAGAGAGAGAGAGAGAGAGAGAGATTTTTATTAACTCTCGGAACGTCATCGCGTGTAATTGTTGGATGATCTTTCTCTTCCTATGACACGAGTCTCTCGAGTATCCGAACTGTGAAGCTGTGAATTCGTGTGCCATCGTTGGCGTTATCAAACGCGGCCTAAATATGATAAATGTTAGCGGAAATAATACACGAGTCACTGACACACATGTGTGCCAATTTTATCGCTATTGTGCGCAAGCGTAACCTTAAGGGGTGGCATTCGATCGAAATATACGAAAATAAAGAAGTGTTAGATTATTCTTCATTCTTGCTGCAATTATCGCGAAGCTTTTCTTCTTTATCTTAGGAAAAATGTGCTATTTTTTAGGTGTAAAAGTTTTTAAGAATGCAAAAAAAACAGTTCAAGGTACAAAAATTTGAGGCATATAAGCTGCTATAATTTATATACAAAATAAGTTGCATAAATTTAGTATAAATTATAAATTGGCATAAATATTTAGTATAATTTCTAAATTGGCATAAATTATAATTGACATTCAATATAGTTGGCATAAATTTGAGCAAATCTCAAGATTTTAAAAAATTTATTTTGAATTTTGAATGAATTACTTAAAATGTATTCTTAGTAAATATACTTTGCAATTTATCTTTGGTTATAATTATTTGCATAATTATCGGAAAAAATGACACATTATTTTTAAGGATCTTCGTAGCTCGTAGCTCATACAATATTCAACAGATTGACTTCAAATTCCAACTGTAACTTCTTACTTCAATTTCCTAGCAAACTACACACGATTTTTACGATCGATAAAAAATTACGGTTTTTATAAGCAAATTAAGACCGTTTTTTTAGTCGCAAATGCACCTTTTTCTTTTAAGTACTATTAAATTTCCAAAAATCAATATTTTGGAATAATTGTGTGTACGTCGCTATCAAAACTAATGTAGATTACGAGATTTTTATTTTTCGTTCTAGGTACTCGTGTGCGTCTTCAGCGAGTCTCCCCGAGGAGGGCCTAAAGAAGCATTTGCCTAAGGCCTAAGAAAGCAAAAATGCAAAAAACATTTTGCATTTTTTTTTTTGGAAAATGAAAAATTGCTTCGAGTACCTCCAGATATGTGAAAATCCTCCAAACCTCAATCTGATTGCTTTATCGGTATTAAAAGAAAACAATAAATAATACAAAAAAAACGAGGAAAAAAAATCAAGGAATTTCGACACTGTCAAAAGCGTTTGACGAAAAAAGGGAGAGTGGTCATACATCTTGGTCCTTTCCACAACAATTGTAATTCTAAACAAATGTGCACTTTTCGTCAAGCCGTGTATTGTCGTAAAAGGTCCCCTCTCTTTTTTAAGCGCTCAAAAGATCGTAATATGACGAGAGAGATACGCTTTAATTTCTGCGTAGCTTTTGCGTTAGACGAATTCTCATTCGCAAGTGTGAGAGTGAAAGAAGGGAAAAAATGGCATGGGGACGCGCGAGAGGCGGTACCTTTATTGCGTGCATTTTATAACAGCCGCAACAGAGAGCGACAGGTCGGCCGGTAAGAGGAGCAAAAATATATGTATACGTACACGACACGTATGTGCCCTCGGAACATAAAATACGACACATTTATGGTGTTTGCTCTGGTGGTGCGTATGCTCCGCAGCAATCGTTTTATTTCAAAAATGACGGACCGAGCGTGGAACACTTGAGAACGAGATGCCAGTGGTAGAAAAAGAAAAACTTCAAAGGGGCGAACGAAAGAGCGAGAGAAAAAATACAAGTTTTTTCCGTGGCTAAGAAAAACTGCCACACTGGGATGAAATGATGGCGATATTTTTTTTTTCTTTGTTCACGGATATTAAAGAAACTCCGTAAAATATGTTACGTGGCACAAAAGGGTGTTTGTTTCTTTCCATTTTTTTTCCTTGCAGATCGAATAAATGGATGAGAATCAAGGACAACGTTAATTGTTAAGGTATTTCATCCACGGAGAGCTGTATTTTGTAGATGCATAAGACAGGGCCCTTTCGAATCATTTGTAGATTAAACATTTTTAAGGCGGGCAACCACTTTGGTTGCTTAAAAAAAATTTTTTTTTAAATTTCATAAGTCGTTAGCAAAATATCTTAAAAATACAGCCTGAAAAATTCAAAACGATATTCGGATTTCTTCTAACGGTATGTATATAAATGATAAAGCCTCTCCGCGCGACTCCCAAGGGCGCTCAGGTATCCACGAGCGTTCAGTTAGGTAGTTGTTTGGGTTTGTTTGGGTTCTCATAACCCAAACAAACCAAAACTCGACCGTTTTGCGATTAGCTCCAAAACATCTCCATTCTGGGTACAAAATAATCGAGGTAGCGGCATTTCTTGCTGCTATTTTATTCAATGAAGGAAATTCAGCCCTACTCATGGTTATGAATGAACTACTTATCGTAGTTGGCAGGCAGAGCTACGGATATGCCGAGCAAATAGATCAGATGCGCGTGGCTCGGCAAAATAGAACACGTTTATTAGAGACAAAAGAAGCTCGAAAAGCTCGTAAAGAGGAAATGCAAGCTTCAAATGAGTTGCATGAGGAAGAGGAAGGACTGCTGTATGGCGCTGGAATCGCTGATTAATCGGTAAGACAGTTTATCATTTGATTAAACACATTTGACTTTGAGTTTTTCGTTTGTGAAGCTTTAAACGTGTTTTTCTCGAAACGACATTTTTTCAATTTGCGGGAATCATAAATCAAAAACTAATTGATGGATCATCTTCAAATTTGGAACACGTTTACATAATATAATTTATTAAAACATGAACATAAAGTTGGAAAGATTAGATTGTTTAAAACATATTTATTATTGCAAAATCCCGGGGAAAAAATGTTATAAATCGATCATTTTTTTTTCAAACACGTTCCAACATTCAATTCTCGATTTAAAAAAAAACATCTCAAGAATGTATAAAAGCGAATGTATTAAGCGAAAAACAATAAATTTGTAGTCCACTGAGAACTAGACAGAGCGAAAACAGAAGTATACGTGATGAAAAAAAAAAGAAGAAAAAAACTACTCTCGATACTGTCAGAGATTGGTAATTACAGACCTATTTTTTTTATTCGAGTAATTACTGCCGTGCGTCGATAGTATTATAATGTATCGATAAATATAACGCGTATAGGGAGCGAATGTAATTATTGGGCTGGATTTTATAGTGATTGGTTAAATTCAATCGTCGACTGTGTACTACCTGAGAGCGTTAATTACTTACATCTTGCCATTATTTGTAACGTTACCAGTGTGCTGTTTCATTATATCGGTACACAGTAGAATTATTCGCGTGGGTATTTTTTTACTATGAGGTTCTCGATGGTCATTGCCTCAGCATGCAGTAATTAAATTATTGCTATAAAGCAATGACTCGCCAGCTATTGACAAGAGGGTGGTAATAAAGACTGGTTGAAGAAATAGAGAAAAACATTGGATTGGGCAAAAGTTTCGAGCAATCTGCTCTTTCTATTTATCTATCTATTTATATTTCTATCTATTAGATATCTATTGTGTTATAACTTTTTAATTTTTCACCTATAGTTTTTGAAAATTCGAATGATAAAAATCCGAAAATTTCGGAGGGTGCTCCAGCTTCTTTAAATTTAGAGATATCGAGATTAATTGTCCTACACACCAAGAGTCCTGCTTGAGAACAATTAGGATTGAATTTCGCGAGAATCGGTGGAGGGATTCAGGCACAGGGAATATTTAATTAAAAACTTCATGTACATAAAATTCTGCGAACGCTCGAATTTTTTCGAACTTCGAAATATCAGGATGAATTTTCTTACAATCTTCTTTCAATTCAATATTAAAAAAAGATATATATTTTTTTTATTGTCTAGACTATACTGAGACTTTACGAATTTTTTGAAATTTTTTCACCACAAAATACCAGAGCTAAAAAATAGTTTAATGTTTGTAATTTTGGGTGCATTTTGATGGGCAAGTCCTTTACGCTAAGGGTGACGTAATTTTTTTTTGGCTATTTAGCATCGCGATAAACCATTTCTAACGACGATTAACTCAACCTTCGTAAACATTTAGAAAAATAAACTCCCATATTGCCCATCGAAAACCATATATGTTTAATATTGAACCATTACGGTTTGATAAAAGATTACGAACCTTTAAAATCTTTTAATCTTTTAAATATATTTGATCATTTTTATTTTGTCAATCTAAAAAAGATTACGACTCTTTCATAATAATCAATGATGTTGTACTTTTTCAAGTTGGTAGTAAAACAACATTTCTTTTTTTTTCGCATAATAAAAGTATAAAAATGCATAATTCTGCTCAATAACTTTATATTTTATGAAAACTTAGCATCTATAGAATAAATTTATACCTCGTATGCATTTTTTTAGGTTTATTACAACAACAAAAAATCATAAACCATCATTTGACTCAACTAGACCACCCCAACCTCCTTGAAGTTGTTTACGATTGAATTAAGTAAACATTGCGGTGAAGGCTTTATTAATATAAAAAAAAATTATTTGAAAAATGCACACAACGCTTAAACTTACTCAAATATCAGCGTATCGACATGACGTTTTTCTCGCTGATAGAGTATCATTAAGGCCTTAGGCCACTCTAGGATTTTCCAAAAATCGATTTTTTTTTGTTAAAAATATACCTTAATACCTATAAAATTATATTCCAAAAGATTATGGGTGTGAAAAATCTCGAAGTATTCGATTTTCGAATTCTAGCGCAACCCCTCTTGATTCATGTCGTGACTTTCTACTAACTTTAAACGCGTTTATCTCAAAACTACATTTTTCAAGTCGGCCGGACTCATAACTCAAACAAATTTCAAAAGATTCCCTTGAAATGTTAACTGTTTATTTAGAATTACATTTTCTGAAGCACTCCGTAGAATTTTCTGATTATATTGCATAGTTCCTTTTTTATAAACAATTTTCTGACGATTTTCACATGGAATTTTATACTTTTTGTTTTAGAAATGAACCATTTTGACAAAAAACAATATATCAAAAAAATCCGACGTACTTCTATAGCTATTCTTATATATAATCAAAAAAACTTTAGTGTCTCATCATAACTCAAAAATTATAGGAGCTGTTGGTTCGGCCGTTGACCTTCTAGATATAAAGGCGTTATTGGAAAAAGGCTGCACAATCGCCATTTTGACATGTATGGCTGTGGAAAAATAATTTTGTATAGTCAATTACGTGTATAATAAAACCCCTATTTTGTAATTCCGATTTATTTTATGGTTTCACTGAAACAAAATCATATAATATGCCCTTTTTGGCCTCGAGTGTGGACTAAGGCCTTAAAAATCATTTAGTATCCAGTTTGACCACGATCGCTCGAAGGTTTCGGGTTCTTGATTTTTTCTTTGCATTTTTCGAGTTATTTTGCTTCCTTCATACAAATAGAGCATTCCAGAGGAAGAGTTGGCAAACAAAAAAAAATCCTACGAATAAAAAATTTGCACATTGTTTTCGCGCCACTTCCTCCTCGCACTGTAACCAGCACCGAAAAAAAGAAAAACAAAAAAAAAAGACTTGCTCGTGGCGAAAACTTTGCAAGCGACACGGAAGTGATACGAGACTTTTTAATTTACGCCATATTTTTCGAAAGTTTTCTCCGGCGTTCTCCAATACAGTAGGTACGGAGCGTATTGGTAGGACGAGGAATAAAATGCGCGAGTATAGACAAACGGAAGGGAAGAGTCGTGGACACGAGTAGCGTGGCACGGAACGTAAAATAATGGCGTGACGGGACGTCCTTTCGATCCAATAATTATGCGACGTTATCGCGGTGCATTATGAACTTAAATAGAAGAAGAAAAGAGAACACGGGACTATTATACGGTACCCACATACCCGCCAGGATATTTTATGCGCGTCGACATAAATATAAATTAGAACTTGTCGCGTTTGTTTTTTCAACGTCCCGTCTGTACACATCCATCTTTGCCAATGCGCAGTCTCGAATGAAGCACAAAATGATAGTCAACGTGACTTCGTGACGTGAGCTTTTGGGATTGACTGCATCCTTTCGACTCGCAGGTCGAATACCCAATACACGGGGCTTCAATTTTGAAAATTCTATGCCATATTTGCGAGGTGCAATGATTTTTATTTCACGAGGCTTTCGTCGTGCCCTGACAAACCCAAACGTAGGAATGACGTTCTTCGAGACTCATTTTATGGCAATGAAGGAAGTTGAGCATTGTTAATAAATCACAGAGAATATTAATGAACGTTGAAATTTTAAAGATATTTGAAGTTTAAGATCTTTCGGAATACGAGATGGAAATTTGTGCAATGTGCACGAACATCTGAGTTTATTCATACAAAAATTAATACACACGGACGTAACTGAAAGGTGTCAAATGTTTTTTTTTTTCATTCTGCAGTTTTTATTTATATTAGTAGGAGGTGCCATTTTAATGACAGATGAATAAAAGGTGCCACATTAATGACAAATGGATGAAAAGTGGTATATTAATGGCAATTAGATAAAAGTTGTCATGTTAACCTTTCGTGGTCACACATTCAAATTCAATCGCAGTGGCCACACTTGGGTCGATTCTACCCAGTCAGTTTTCAAAAAAGTATTTTGACGAAACTATTCGTCGGAAGTGGTTCAAAAAATTACGCAACATGCTTTGAACTTTCTAGATGATGTACGAAAAATTTATTTGTAAGAAATAAAATGGCGATATGTCTAAAAAAATTCACAAAGAGGTGAAAACGCAAAAAAGACACTTTATCGCTCAAAAAATCATAGTTCCGTGAATTTTCAAAATTTTTACCTAAAATTTGGACGTGATACTCCGTGGATATGCTACTTTTGGGAAAAAATAGTAGCATAGTGCGCGTTCCAAAAAAGGAATTTATTCCGACAAGTGAAGAGGGTAAATTTTATGGTATCAGGATACTTCAAACTCCAGGTAAGATGGTGAATACAATCCCATTCGAAGCCGGGAACTATTAAATATTTATGCCAAAAATTGATCGACGGGTCGATTCTACCCAGGCTGACCACGAAGGGTTAATGCAAAATGAATAGAAGGCGACGATTTTCCCCAAAGGTGGCATTTGCCACCTTTCATTCATATGTCAAAATGAATTTCGATCGACATCATCATACATATGTATTTGAATAAAAATTGACATATGTCTGTCAAGAGCACTACGAACTTTTTTCATACTTTAATGCGCTACCAAATAAACTAGTTATAGGTTTCAGCAACTTCCCTCGTAGGACACCATGCACACGGATTTACTCTGAAGTGTTTACAAACTCGAGTCTGCTGAGTACTCAAATAGTCCATTTCGTGTTAAAAAAAAATTCACCAGGTTGTGAAAATAAAAGTTGTTAAAAAAAAATGTTCAACAAGTTTCGATTTGCAGTATGGAAAAACTTTATTTTAACGCCTAACTGATGAATATAGTAATTTCAATTTTTTTTTCGTATTTGAAAAATCGTAACTTCTTTTTGTAATTTGAATCATCGTGAGGATTCACTACTTTTTATTGCATATGATTTTAATAATTACAATAAGATTATTAAGTAATTAAATCGAATTATTGATTTAATGAATTCAATTGTCAAACAAAATTATTTATTTTTATAAGTAGATTGAATTATTAATTAACTTACGATTTCTCAAATAACAAAATAATTAACGAATAAAAGAAATGTGTGAGTTTTATAGATAAATAGAATGAAAATAAAAAGATAAATTGTCTAAAGTTCCTATTTATTTATTCAGACATTTTATTAATTTATTCCTACTCATATCTCACTGTTTATTTATTTCCATTTGATTTTCACCGGTAATTCAAGCATTCGATTAATTTATTTATATATGTATGTTTACTTATTTAGTTGTCTGTTTATTTATTTATTTATTTGTTATATCATGAATAATTTGCGTGCACCAAAAGGGGTTATAAGTATTGTTTTTCTTTTTTTTTTTCTTTACCTGGGTGTCTAAAGGAAGTCGGACGTCGTCGTCTCTGCGATACGGTCGAGTCCGCAAGAAGGAGCAAAAATATTGCGGTGACAACGACCCATTCACGCATCCTCGAAATTCCCATGTCGAGTTCCCGTTGGCAAAGCTTTAAAGGCCGCGATAGCCCTTATTTTTTATCGGCTCCTTTTAGTCCGCGCCGTCGGTTCGCTCGAGATCATGGATTTGTTCGCGAAGCTTTTATTTGCAAAGACGTAACTTTGACGTCGCGGCCACCAGTTGCTTCGCGAAAACTTTTCGTCCCCTTTTTACTCACACCCTTGCTCCGCTTTTGATACGAATCTCTATTCGGACTCTCTTTGCGGATTTCACGAAACGAGAGAGAGCGAGAAAAAGATACTTTGATGTTACGTATAAAAATGGGACTGTACGGTTGTCACGCGATTTTTTATATTTGTACCAATCACTTTTCGCGTACTCGAAATACTTTTGTGGCTTTTACGTCATGGCGGGACGACTTCCGGAAACGAGCAGGGTGGAAATTTTCTTCATTCGTATAACGGTACGAGAGTACAGGAAGACTCCGATAGGGGATGTGAATCCTAAAATGATTGGAAGATTTTTTTTTCCGTGGCGACGTAACCGCGATACACCGTGAGAAATTGCTTGTTTGAATAACATCAAATTGTTTTCGAATACCAGCCAACTGGATTTTTACTTGATTATCGATTAAATTATATATTTACTTCAATTCAAAATTGGTAAAAGCTGACTATGTAAAAAATCGTACATTTAACTGTAAAATTTCGTAAGTTCAATACACTTTTACGTTCACTGCAATGAAATATATTTAGCTCGACAAATATTTGACTTCGTCAAAAAGTGATACAGCTTCTTATAGAAAAATGTACAGTGGGTAAAAAAAGTATTTGCACACCGCGTTTTTTTCAAATTATCCTGCGAAAAAAAATACTCTAGCATTTTTTTTTCGAAAAAAAAGAAAAAGTTAAAAAAAAATCTTCGTTTTATTTTATAAAACATTAAAAAATATCATCAAAAATTAGAAAATATCATTGAAATTTTTTCAATTTAATTTAAAAATTATACAATTCTATATAAAATTATCAAATTTTATTTAAAAATATACAATTCTATTTAAAAATTGTCTAATTTTATCACAACGTATAATATTTCATTAAAAATGATAAAGTCTTTTTAATAATTATAAAATGCCCGCTGCTGAAAGATTGTTTTCAATTGAACAAATAATTTGCAACACGAATAAATACTCCACCGAATCATTTTACTGACTCGAACACATAATTCCTTCAAGCTCAGGGTCCAACAAAAAATTTATTTCGGCCTCCAGATATGTTCGAAATACACCATTTCTTCAAGTCCAACAATCATTTGGATGACAGTGAACGAAATAATGTAGTTGCTTTGAGCAAAAGTACGTCAAAGCTGCCGCATTGCTTGATTCAAATAAAGCATTTCTCTCATAGTGTATGTGATAAAAGATCGTCCCGTTTCATCGTCACAGGTAAGAGCCATGTTGTCAAGGGCCATGTTGGGCACGGAAGAGAACTTTGACCTATTTTCCCTATTTTTTGTCCCCTTGCTGAATAAGTAAAATCAAGTTGTCTGTGACGTTTTCTTTAGCGATATTTCCGCAGATCCTGGCACAAAAAGGGTCTCGTTAGTTTTTCGCTCCGCGTAACTTGAAAGCGAGGGCAACTGCAAGCAGGAATCTCGTCACACATACGCGATGCTAAACGCTTTTCTCGCGGGGACTTATTTGCTTTTTTGAATATGACGCCCTCCTGACACCCAATGTTCTTCGGCAAGGACAAATTTATAGGTGACAAATTTAGCTTGGGTCTTAGGAGGTTAAATATTATATAAATATACACTACCGGTGAAAAGTTTTCGGACAAAAATTCAAAAAAGTTCCGGAACGATTTTTTATGCCATTTCGCCGATAGTTGACATAAATGAATTTAATAAACGGTATTTTTAAGGGGAGGAATTCACCTTCATTCCGTTTTTTAAATTTTTTACATTTTGTTTACGACCAGTACCCTTTTTCCAAGACGACCATTTTTCACCTTTTTTCATTCCTTTTCTGGTGGACCCCGTTTGGAGACAAATTTTTTTTATGCATTTCTTTGACCGGAATCATAAAGGGCGAAGCTTAAGCTTCAATTTTGTTTTTTTTAAAGCTTTGTACGATTTTTTTTCTGAAGATATTTTGATTTTATTGAAAAAAGAGACAATTTGAAAAATAACGTGTAACGCGAAAACGACAAGGGTTCAAGGAAAACGTCAAGATAGTAAAAAAGTTGAATCGCTTTTCGTTAAGTTCGCGAGAATATGTTCAGATTTTTTTCGCAATTTTTTTTTCACCTATTTTCGGTAAAAAAAATCAGAGGATTTAATTACCGTAACTCGAGAACTAAGGGGTTAATCGAGAACTAATTTCCAGCGAGGAAAAAAAATGTTTTTTCTATTTTCAATGCAACGGGATTATTTCAGATTTTTTTTTCCACATTTTTTTCTCGAGTTACGGTATCATCTGATTTTTACCAAAAATAGGTGAAAAAAAATGTCGAAAAAAAATCTGAAAAAATTCTCGCGAACTCAACGAAAACCGATTCAACTTTTTACTATCTTGAGGTTTTCCTTGAATCCTTGTCGTTTTCGCATTACACATTATTTTTCAAATTATCTCTTTTCTTTTAAATCAAAATATCTATGGAAAAAAATCGTACGAAGCTTTAAAAAAAAACAAAATTGAAGCTTGAGCTTTCCTCTTTATGATTCCAGTCAAAGAAATGCATAAAAAAATTTTTGTCTGGAAACGGTGTCCACCAGAAAAGGAACAAAAAAAGGCAAAAAATGGGCGTTTTCGAAAAAGGGTACTAGTCGTAAAAAAATAGTAAAAAAATTTAAAAAACGGAATGAAGATGAATTCCTCCACTCCAAAATGCCGTTTATTAAATTCATTTATGTCAACTATCGGCGAAATGGCAAAAAAAAATCGTTCCGGACCTTTTTGAATTTTTGTCCGGAAACTTTTCGTCGGTAGTGTATATATTATATTTCCACGGGTCAACACGTGTGCATTATTCGTTCAAAGCTCGCTGCGATTGCGCGAAAAGTCGTTCGCACAGAGAAAAAAAGAAAAAGAAAATTGCAACGAGAAAAAGGAAAAGTTATTCGCTCCGAGAGTGCTTTATTTTTCTCAATTAAACGTATAAGCGAAGCTTTATGTGCGTTTATTATTTTAAATATTTTCACGAGCGTACGAAGACGAGGGTCTCGTGGCGAAAATTACTCGTCATACACGGGACAGTGACATTTTCTTCTCACCATCGCGACAATCGTGACGTCAATCAGGCTTCTTTTTAAATCCGATTATTAAAAAATTATTTTTCAATTCTACTCCGTGCGAATACTCGCCGAGTAATTTTCGCGCTTTTATTTATTTGTTCACCGCATTGTTTTCTTCCAACGTTTCAAGACGAAGGTATACCGCGCGAGGAAAAAAAAAACGAGCCCACGAAAACAAAAGCCTCGACCCCGATCTCAATTAGAGAAAACAACGACGACTCGTTATTCCGCGTCTCGTCGTTTCGCTCTCCCCGCCGCGACAAAAGTTGCGCGCCAAACCATAAATTTATATTGTTTCCCGTAGGGCAATTGTATTTATTCACTTCCGCGTTGTTCTCACGTCAAGACGAAAATGGAGCACGAAAGATCGCAAGAACGAGAAAGAGAGAGAGAGAGAGAAAGAGAGGAAAAGAAAGTCTCATGGGAAACCGTAAAAAGCGGGCAAGTAGTCCGAGTCCGTATTGGTCAGACGCGCGCCGGTGGATCACGCATGCTCGAGATTCTCACAAGTTTCGAAACGGCGAGGCGCTTCACGGCATTTTTAAATATTTAACAAAACTGGAAACACTAAATAAAACGGAACTAAAATGGCCCTCGGATCCCTCAGCCAAGGGCCACCCCTCAATAAGAACTTAATTTCCCTAAGTTGCGATTTTTTCCATATCTTTTTTCGCGAGCAATTTTTTTTTCTTCTTCGTAATTTCCAAATAGCAGTGACGTGGAAAAATTCTCTTCCGTGCCCCCGAGTCTTTCGACAATCACGCAAAATCGACACACGACCGAAAAATCGTGGAGGAAGAAAACGAAAAGAGAAAAAAAAACAAGTGCACCGTACGATAAACGCGATATTGTGAGCGTACTATCGGTTCGACGGAACCAAATGGACTTGTCAGCTGTGACGAAGCTTTCGCCCAGATTAATACGTCTTGTTGCGGTCACCCGAGGAGTCGAGGAGTTATCGCCACGGCCGAACCTGGCCGACTGACAAACCGGCAGTGGTCGCGTGGCGAACGAACAAACGCGGGAGAGGAGAGCCACAGCCGCGAACGTTACGAGGGAAAACACCGTCGTCGTGCCTTGCTACGCTTACTAGCGGCACTCACAGCGGCAAGCGAGCACACAATCTCCCCTGTCTCCCTCTTCTACTCCTCCTCCTCCCCCCCCCCCACCCCTCACCCTCTGCTCTCATCCACCTCTGACAAAGTGCAAGCGTGGGAGGAACCAAGCCACTCCGGATCTCTTCGACTCTTTTCTTCTCTCTCTCTCTCTCTCTCTCCTCTCTTTCTCTCTCTCTCTCTCTCTCTCTCTCCTCTCTCTCTCTCTCTCTCTCTCTCTCTCTCTCTCTCTCTCTCTCCTCTCTCTCTCTCACATCTCTCTCTCTCTCTCTCTCTCCCTCTTTTCCATCAGCGACTACGTAGAAAGATCTCTGAACAATCTGATCTACACTCCTGATTATTGATATTCATTAGTGATCGTTGCTCTTCACTCTATCGTTAATTGCAATATAACTGGCGATTGATTCGAACAGATTAATTGAGACGCAGACAGCGTAACGTGAAAACCATAAGATTCGTCACAAAAGAATTGGGTTGCGAAATTAGCAATTGAATATTGCACATTGTTAAAGCATACATTTTGTCCGGACTCTTTCTGCCTTCGCAACAAAAAAAAAGAGTTCTTTTGGGGCTCCTCGATAAGTTGATTTTGAAATGCAGTTGAATTTTAAATATAGTCGTTAAAAGTGCATTTCAATGTTGCAGCTCAGAGCTCATATGTAGGGATCACGTTTACCTTGGGACGATGGTTTTAATTTTGAAAATTTAGTAGGATTTTAGCTTTCTTTTCGTGGTGATCAATTTTTAAGTTTAATATTTGTGAGAAGATGAAAATGAATGTTTGGGTATTGAAAACAATTTTGTCGGTCTCTTTCTCTTTCTCTCTGTCTCTCTTATATCGACTTATAAATTTATTTTTTAGTTTCTTATCTGTTTTTTCTATACATATGTATTTTATTCATTTACTTATTTATTTCATTTATTTTATCTTATTTCATTATATTAACGCAATTTATTTTGCAAATCTACTTCTGTGCTAGAGTCATCAAAATCATATCTGCGATTTTAATTATGTTTGAAACTTTTTACGGTCAAAAGAATTTGTTCAAGAACGCACAATTAAGATCGCCCTCTCTCTCTCTCTCTCTTTTCTTTTTTTTTCTCTCCTTCTCTTCCTCTCTTTTCTTACTTAAGGGATTACACCACCTTGGCGCTCGGAAAAATAGGTATACATTTTTTTTTGCGTGACTATTAAATAAATTAAATAGTTTTCATTCTTAACAAATACATTAGAATTTATAAACAAATTTAAAAAAAACATTTGATTTTTTTTAATGCCGACGATATAAGTCGTCTAGTAGAACCCTCTTTTCAAACTGGTGGACAAAATATCCCGAGATCTACTCAACCGATTTTGAGATCTACTCAACCGATTTTGATGAAACCGATTTTGATGAAACCACATATTCTTTATAATATTATCTAGGATGTAACATAAGATTTTTTTATTGGATGCCGCTTCAATATTGTTATTAATTTTTTAAACTCAAGATTTTAGTAAAAATCAGAGTTTTCTTTGACACAGCTGTTATATCGAGAAAAAAAATTTTACGTTTTTTTCCTATGGTAAATTTTAGTTATAATCTTGGTTTACAAGGAAAAAATATTGATTTATTTTTTAGACGATGCCAGACCGAGAAAAACATTCCAATATCCGCAAGGATTTTCAAAAGAGGGTCCTACTAGACGCCTTATATCTCTGGCATTTTTAAATTATTTTATTCATTTTTTTTTTATTTCTCCCTAAAACTATAATGTATTTGTGAAACATATAATTTATATAAAATTATATGAAGTTATAAAAAATATATAAGTTATATAAAATAATTATATTTATATTCAATAGAAGCGTCAAATTTTTTCAAAAATTTGTATATCTATTTTTCCGTGCGCCAAGGCCTTCATTTATCTGTCATTTTTTTCCTAACCATAATTTTTATATTTAAATTTGTCTCAACATGTTCCTGCCACAAATGTATTCATTTGTCCATCTATTCATTGTCTTCCTTCTTCTCTGTCCCTACCTCCCTTTCTCTCTTCTTCTGTATATGTATGCGCGTGAGATTATCAAATTATCGAAAGATTTCCCCGCTCGTGTACCAGTAATACTATTCGATCATAAATAATCGTACCTATCAGTATTATATTTTTTTTCAATTTGCTGAATGAACTTGCTATCGAAATTATTCCCCATATCTCCCCATATCTTCCCCATATTCTCTCTCTCTCTCTCTCTCTCTCTCTCTCTCTCTCTCTCTCTCTCTCTCTTCCGTGCTGGATACGGCGACTCAGTTCCCACAGAAATGGGGACACGTTGCGAGGACAAGCTGGCGAAGTATCTCGATGGGTGGCTGTCTCGAGTTTCCGATGATTTTCCGAGTGTTTTAAATATAAACCCCTGCGCGTAGAAGCCGAGCAGTATAGAGAGTGAGAGACAGAGAGAGAGAGAGAGAGAGAGAGAGAGAGAGAGAGACAGAAAGAGAGAGAGAGAGAGAGAGAGAGAGAGAGAGAGAGAGAGAGAGAGAGAGAGAGAGAGAGAGAGAGAGAGAGAGAGAGAGAGAGAGAGAGAGAGAGAGAGAGAGAGACTCGTAGACAGAAAGGCGCGAACGAATTAGTTTTAGTTCGTTTAAAAAAAAGAGAACGACAATCAACGAGCGGGGGAGGGGGAGATCGTGAAAGCGACGATTTGTCAGCGACGCGGAAGCTGCTAACCACGCGCAACGTGTCGATCTCGTTTTCTGTCGGGAGAAATTCGTGTTTTCTCGCTCTCGCTGATCTCGAACGACTTTACCTCGTGGATGATGCCCGCGAAACGTAAAAATAGTGTGACCGAATCGACACGCTACTCTTCGAACGAACAATATAACAAGAACGCGTGCGCTACTCCATCCTGCGTATCTGCACGTTCAAGTGGCCCTGTATATCTTGGTTTTAATGCCACTATTATACTACGTTCGTTGTGTTAAGCTTCGATAATAAAAAAAACTCTCCAGACGTATTTAATAGGGCCATTACCGGCGGTACATGATTCTTGAAAATGTTACGAATACAAATGCTCGCAATAACAAACAATTATTCAATTCCCTACTTGTTATGTTGATTTTCCCTACTTATTATTTTATTTTCCCTATTTATTAATTTAATTTTCCTATTTATTATTGTGTTTTTCCCTACTTATTGTGCGGAAATTTAGTTCGGGCTTTGATCAGGCCGATCTTAATTGTCTCTAACTTTATTAAGGCCCTAGTCTGGAAGCCTCAAATGGATCATCAGTGGCCGGTCGCACATCGCTACCGAGGTCCATTGAAGGTAAAATAACTAGGGCCTTTAAAATTGCCTCAACGGTGTCTCATAACGAATTATTGCAGCTATACGCGTACGTGCGTGTGTGTGTGCACTGTGAAAAAGAGATGTGTTATTTTAATATATTTGAGGCTTAGAATTCTGTCGCATATTTTGACACGTTTGATCCTACGTTGTTCCAATGAACAAACTGTATGTGTGTTCGTTCAAGGCATCACAGCTCGTCTACTAAATGCACAGCTTAATTATTATATTTAATCGATCTCGATAATTATTATGCCATGAAATTCTTTAGTCAAGCAAAATTTATACTAATTTGCCCCTATAATCGCAAAGTCTGGTAGTGTTGGGGAAATCGCTACTAGGGAATCTACAACTATACCCCTAAAAGGCCCTTTATGATCTCCGTACTTAGACCGTAGTTTTGGTCAACCTAACCTACCGTACCATTCTCTAATAGGAGCCCGGTCCGGCTCTTTTACCTAAAACCCTACCATGGATTACACAAACAATTCCTTGAAGGAGCCGAATTATATTAGGGATGCCCTGTCAATTTTCCGCACGGATGATTCTCTTTTTTTAAATATTTTACTTTATTTTTATTTATTTTTTTGCTTTGTATTTTTATTTTATCTTTTTTACTTTCTATTTTCATTTTATTTTTTTACTTTGTTTTTTTTAATTTCTTATTTTCTGCAGTTTTGTATTATTATTGTTTTTACGCTTTATTTGATATTGGTACTGCTTTTGTTGGTATTATTACAATTGTGATTATTATATTACGAGCTTTCGCCAGCAGCTCGCCCTCTATTGAAATTTGGTTCACGTGTATATTGTGAATGAATTTTTGGATCGTATCGCATTATCGATCGTTAACCGAGATCATTGTGCAAAAAAACGCGTTTTCTGTATGGTTAAAATAAATCGCAAGAAATAAATAGGGCGGGAGATAATGATAGAATCTAATGAAACTTGAGTTTAACATTGAGTATTTGAAGAAGAGCTTTCTAAAGAAAGATATCACACGCTACTTTTTTTCAAAGGGGAAAATCGAGTTTATTTTGGCTTGGGTAAAGGAAAATCGAGTTCGTTCGCTTGGGTTTAGGTTTGGGTAAAGAAAAATTGTGTTTTCACAGGGTTCCTGACGTAACAAAGTACCGAAAAATTCTGCAAACGTTTGCTTCGAATCAAAAGTTTAAGAAAAAGAGCCGTTTTGACGCCAACTTCGTTCGGGAGGAATTTTTTTTTTTCTATTACGGATATCTTAAGATTGTTTTGTAGCCCGGCTGACTCAATGTCCCCCGGAAAAAAAATGAAAGGACACTGCAATTTGTATATTAGTAGGATATTATTCCACAATTATGTCACTATAATATTATATTAGTATATTATTATTATCATATGATAATACTGTTGTATTATATTATTATAAGTGCTCCAAAAATAAGTCAAGTAAAGCCTGAAAAATCAAACGATCATTTGATTATCCGACACTTGTTATAGGATAGCAATTTTTTTTTTAACCAAAGGATTATGAGTATAAGAGCAGAGGGAGGGGACAATCTGCTGCGATAGATGGACAGACACGAGTGCTTAATGGCGATGCCTAATGGCTCAGAAAAAGGAAAAAAAAGAGTGTGGCGAGAATTCTTCAATTGCTGCTTAATGCGGAGCTACATCGGATCGGCGCCTCGCATATAATAAAGAACGAATTAATGCCAGCGGGTTGACCAACACTACGGATTAACGAGGGCCAACGTACCTCTTGACACGCTTTTGGGACAAAATCGAGCCGAGCTCCAGCCGCTCGTGAACAAAGCACAGAAAATAATATATACAGTTGCGCGCAAAAGTTTTGGTTCATTCGATTTTTCAGACATATTGCATTGCAAATACGACGGTAGGGAAAAAAATTAACGAATTGTAACAAAATATATTCACTTATATTTAAAAACAATAAATTGTATACGTAGATATTCTTCTTAAAAATTCGATTGTCTGGCAGTTTTTATTTAACGAGTGTGCAGAAGTATTGGGCCACATTGCGTGTGAAAAAAAAACATAACGAAAAAATTTGACAATAACAAAACGAGATTCGACCTTTTTCAATTGACTCAGCACTTTGCTGTCATGTCCTTAGCGGACCAACGCCGTCGTCAGACAATGCTCCCGAAACTTTAATTTTCCCGCCACCATGTTTCACGGTAGGAATTTGATACCTTACGTTGAATTTGGTACCTGTTGGACGTCTCAGATACTTCCGACCATCACTTCCGAATAATTAAAATTTGGATTTATCGGAAAAAAAGCACTTTCCGCCAATCTGAAGCTGTCCAATGGTGATATTTTTTGCAAAATTCAACCTGGCTTTTTGATTCTTTTCACTGATGAGTGATTTTTTTTCACCAATGCGTCCAATCAGTCCTACAGTCTTCAGACGTCAGGATACCTGTACTCCGACTAATGTCGGCATGATTTTCACTACGTAATTCTCTCGAAATGCCTGCTACAGTTTTTCGTGAATCTATAACGCCCTTCCTTTTTATAATTTTGTCAACGTATTCCGTAGTTTTTCCCGGTCTACCACTTCGACTTTTCTCATACAACGAATTTGTTAATTTATATTTACGAATAATACGTTTCACCGTACTTTTTCCAATGCATAAAGTAATCGCAATATCGCGAGAAATCTTTCTTTCTGAAGGAAGTTTTAACAGGATTTTATTCACCTTAAATATATACAATGGACACAATTGTATATATTTTATTCAATTATTATTATAAATTATTTCTTTCTCCCAATTATTGAAGCCAATCAGATGAAATATTGTTCCCTCCCCCCCCCCCCTTAAATCCACGTCATGTTTCAATTTACATCGATTGCATTTATCATAATACGAGACCAACAATCCGGCGCATCGAAATCGCACGAACCTCTGGATTCTTTGACGCAATGGCAAAAGTTGCAAGAAAATAAGTTTTGCGCTAACGAAAGAGGGAGAAAAAAACGGTGACGTATGTCCGTGCCGTAGGATTTACGACTTTTTTGCATCGAGCGACAAGAAACAACAGAGGAGCTTTTGTCATTATATAGGTCAAATACTCCAGATACCAATCTACGGTCGGGCATTCTCGCCTCGATAAGAAGTAATGCGCGACGTGATCGCAACAGTGAGCCCCATCGTTACGCCAAGCAACAAGAGAAGTCCAACAACGCGAAATGCACAGCTTCACGTTTCATTCTATACGTATATGGTAAAAAAAAAGATTTTGAGGACATTCGACGGCGAATATCATCCTCAAAGTGGCCTATAATCTCCGTATTCAACACCACATAAATCTCAATGCACTGACAGCAAATTTTTTTTGATATTAACTAGATGCGTGTATTTGATATTTTTTTTTTTTATTAACTAGATTTTTCGTGACATCAAATTTTTCCTATTGCATTCCATTATTGAAATGATTTATTTTAAATATATTTATTTATTCAAATCAAGATCTATTAAATGTCGTCTAATAAGTAAATATTTTATTTATTCCTAATAAATCTATGATTTGGTTTCATCTGGTAGTATAAGGCAAAAGAGACAGACGGAAATATGGTACACGATTCAGTCTCTCAAAAATCTCATGGACTTGTTTTCATTGGAAGACTTGTAATATTTTGCAGTTGAGGAAAATGGTTAATCTTTCTATACATAAATAGTCGCGCCTGTTAATAAAAGGTACGAAAATACCTTTCTTTTTTTCCAAATAACAGCCTTATTGGTGAAAAAAAGAAAAATAATTTAACTTCTTTTCACCGCATTGTTATGTCACTAACCTATATTCCTTTCTCGTATTAATGCGATAGATCGTGTTTTATCTTTATTTATTCAATTTGAATCCAATCTTCATTTATTTAATTTGAATATATTTAATATTAAAAAAGAATAGCTTGAACAAATAAAAAAAATATATTTGACACAAATAGGGTCGTAGTAGGCCACAAGACAAGGAAAAAACCTATTTGATTTAAATAGATCCTATTTAAATTAATTTTTTTTTGGCAGTGTGGCTTCGAAATGACCTTTGAATGAATTTAAGCATATTTGTACTAGGGTCATTTGAAGGAGTGTCCTGTCCCCAAAAACGACGTTTAACAAATCGTAAGGTCTGTCCTTGTTGCCCATATTTATGTTTGTGTATGTATAGATAAAACGTGAGACTATTCATTTCGCGATAGTGAACAAATTCTTGAAGGCGCGTCCCCGTAGTCACCGCGAGGGGGGGAAAAAATACATGTTTATTCAAAAGCATCTTGTGCAACGCATTTTCATACTAATGGACTTTTTTAACTCGTCCACGTTCTCTCGTCTTGTACTTTCCGCGATGTGACGATGCTCGGGTTCGTGCTCTCATCTCCGTGCCAGTCTCTGATCTTAACACGGGGTCAGTAGTAACGTGCCGCAATAGTCAGCCATCGCGAATAAAGCGTAAAGATATGATTTAAAAATTCGACAAAATGAGAATTTGTCAATTTGAAAATCGACAATGGTGTAGGAGTCGAGGTTTTGCAATTTAGGGTTCGAGAATTTGGTGAACATTTTTTTTTTTTTGACAATGATGGCAAAATTACTTGCCACATAATCTTAGGGAAGAAAGAGTAGGGGAACTGGGGGAAAAACGAAGGTGCAGGGTAAGATGAATAATTTGTCCAGCTACTAAAAAGTGTGTGTGTCGCGCCCTCAGCGCTCCCATTAGAGTTTGAGGGGGCGGCGAGGCGGTAGTGGAAGCACGCGTCTTAAGTTAGAAAACAATATTGATTGTTTTTTTTTACAAACTCATCTAATTTTTAGTAAAATTTACCATCGTTTCCGTTGATTTGACTTGCTGATATTGATGAGAGACAGATAAGTAAACACAATGAAAGTACCAATTATTAATATGAAAACTATTGAAGTAAAAAGTAAAAAATAATATTTAGTGTATGAAGTTCAATAGTAAAGCTACAGAAGAACCCCATCCTTGCTCACTGATCAAAGGCGCTGACAGTACATACTTAACTCTTCGTGGTCACACTGGGTAGAATCGACCCGTCGATTAACTTTTGGCTTAAATATATAACAGTTCTTTGAATGGGACTGTATTCACCATCTTACCTGGAGTTTGAAGTAGCCTCATACCATAAAATCGACCCTTTTCACATGTCGGATTAAATACCTTTTTTGGAACGCGCATTATGCTACTATTTTTTCCCAAAAGTAACATATCTAAGGAGTATCACGTCCAAATTTTAGGTAACAATGTTGAAAATTCACGGAATTATGACTTTTTTTAGCGAAAAAGTGTCGTTTTTGCTTTTTCACCTCTTTATGATTTTTTTTAACATTTCGCTATTTTATTTCTTATAAATAAATTTTTCGTACATCACCTAGAAGGTTTAAAGCATGTTCCGTAATTTTTTGAACCACTTCGGACGAATCGTTTGGTCACGATACTTTTTTTTGCCAACTGGCTGGGTAGAATCGACCCAGTGTGACCACCGTGATTGAATTTAGAAGTGTGACCATGAAGGGTTAATCAAACTTACATAAAAATAGAACTTAAAAAAATTTAAATATTTCCTTAAGGTATATGGTCTATAATATATAAGGTATAGTCTCGCCAAGGCGTTTTTCTATAGATTTTTTTTTTCATTTTGAGGACTCATTCAGGACACAATTAAATGATTACCTGCAAAATTTCAAAAGAATTCACCGTTCCGTTTTCGAGATATTGGCGTTTAAAGATTTCATGGTTTTACACGTGTTCTTATGGAGAGCAGGGGAAAAATTTATATTTTACGTAATATCTTTGAAACTTTTGTACAGTTTTTTTATTCATAATTACAGAGGAGCGTATGACAAAGTGGGTAAAAAAAATCATGAATTTTTACCATCTAGTTTCAAAGGTATAGCGATTTAAAATAAGTAATGTCTAGCGACGCTAGCGCCACGAGGCGACTACAGCAGACTAGAACTAGATTACAGTACTGTGTGCATGTCCATATACGCAAATTATCTACGTATTAGTAGCCGGAATGGATAGTCTGATAAAAAAGTGCGGATTAGGTAAACATTATATTAGTCGTTTTCATCATTACTTTATAAGTTTTTACATTCCCATAAGTTTACGACCTACATTATAAGGATATTTCGTAGTTTTTGGAAGCTTTCATCGCTTGAGCGGTAAATAAACTTTTCAACGTAACGGTGGCGAGACTACTACCTTAAATGCTCGAGGCTTTACTTCAAGTGTAATGACGTTTCACGCCTCAAGCTTGTGAGAAAATATTGACATTTTTAAAAGTTCTATGTTTATTTAAATTTTGTTAAGTATGTACTGTCTGCGCCTTTGATCAGTGACCAAGAATGAGGTTCTTCTGTAGCTTTACTATTTAACTCCATGTAATCGTGTGCTGGTCTCAAGAATGAAACCATTTTTATATGCGAAAGATACCAATAATTCTTGTCCCACATGCCTCCGATGCTGTTCCATCTTGGCCTGCATATGGTGTAAGATGGAAAAAGCGAAGGTTTAATTAAAAATATATATTCTATGTTAACGATCGGACAGACTGATTTTTTTTTGTTTTCTATGTTAAACGATTGATAAATGTTGATTAGTTTAAAAGAATAATTAAAGTTGACGAGTTCATATATATTGTTTTATTTGAACATAGCCTTAGCGTTCCTATCTTACTCCTACTTTCGCCTACTTTCTCATATCTTTCTCCTACTTTCTCTACTGAATAGCACATTTTTTTTAACAATTTTTAAGACGTCGAGTTTGGTTTTCTTCAATTGTTTGCATTAAATGTGCATTTGTTCATTTTGTTGGTGAGAGAGAAAGAGAGGGAGCAGGAAGAGAGCCAAAAGTTGGAGAAGACGAGGGGTGTTCGGATAACTCCAACTATATTTCAATAAGTGTTTTTTTCAAAGGAACGACCCTAATTACGTTAGAGCGTCAGAGCTATTCTGAAGAATGTGGAAAATTGCGAATGATCGAATAGCAGAAGGTTTGATTGCTACAGAAGTATCAAGAAGACATGGGCGAATACGAAGGAAGTTAGAGCTCAGCACGAAGGCATTTGATGGAAAAGATATTTGATTAATTCCCGATATAGATCTGTCCCGTCAAGCGCGGGCTCAGTTTCCCATGTAGCCGAAAATAATTCGGTTTGGGTGGATTCCTAGAGCTTGAATTTTATCGAAATTCTTTGTCGCACGGCCGTGTTTCACGCTCCGATGTTTAATCTCGCTGGAGGTATTTTTAGGTATTTTTGGATCGCGTTCGATGAACTTTGCCCTCTCTACCACCAAAGCCTCAAAGTATTCAAGCGAGAGGTTCAACAATTGGATTATTTCTTGAAAAATGTACAAAGTTCAATTACTAACAAAACCTAAAAGTAAAAAAAAAACGTTTGGGAGACTGCACGATTTTTGTATCGAGCCCTAAATATAATTTATTCGTGACCATTAATATATTCATCAATCATTTTTAATTAGGTGGGCTATTTTTGGGAACACGTTGAATATTTTATCACGATTCGACAAGATTCACTGAATTACAGCATTTTTTTGCTTCATCAAAGATATATTTAATATGTTAAAGAATTTCTAATTATTTCACGTTTTTTTATCAATAATGTAAAATATCCAATCTCTCCTTGATTAAATTCACAGAAACTCCGTATTAATAATTTTGCGTGTTTTCTTTGAGAGCGTAAAATATTCACCAACGTCTTGACAAAATTCATAAAATCAAATCATTTACTTCATAGATCTATAAACACACTTCACAAATCCAATTATTAATAATGTCGCAGGCGCTATTTGTACTCGCCAAAAAAAAATGATGATTGAATATTTTATAGCATCCCGTTTGGAATTCAATTGTTCCAAACAATTCTCGAAGTGTCTGCGAAACATAGAACGAGTGTAGCGCGAGCAAGTCGAGCGAAGCCACAAAGTTCGTGTCTATGAATAATGAAGCGAAATGAACGATGGCTACTGACAATGAGAAAACATTCAAAATTAAAAAAACTCTTAAAATAACCACTACTGTCATTTCTAGCGAAAATTCTATCATTGGCGATATCATATGAAAATTTTTTCTGCCTCCGTGACAATTTCCTAATTTAAAAGACTGCAAATAATATTGCTACCTCAAAGGCACGGCGGCGGAAACGATCTGTCACTCGATACGGCCGCGCTCACCAGAAGTTTCCAAGAACAAAAACGAACGATAATTAGCGCAATTAATGCGAGTGATGAGCACGGACCGGGGAGAACATCTGGAGGAAATTCTTCGTTCGCGACGAAGTAAAATTCATTGGCTTTTCAATTTCGTAAAATTAGCGTTCTTCCTTGTCACCGGTAAAGAACGTAGCGTATTAAAGAGTATTCTCCCATCACGTTCCTTTACGGAACCTTTTATCTAGTACACGAGTAAAATTTGGGTGAAAAGGACGATATATACAGGGTGATTCACAACTATTTGGGTTTCCTTGGTGATCATATAGACCAGCGTTCGGCAATAGGCGGACCGGAGGGTAGAAAACTGGACCGCCAAAAAAACTTTTGAAACTTCAATCAACTCATTCTGTGTGCGAATCTAAAGGCGTCAAGTTAAATTTAAACCGAGCTAAAGTTGAAAAAATAACAGTTCGAGAGAAATAATCGACTTGCAAGAAGATGCTTCCTTGCAAATGTACAAATCTACCGAAGAATTTTGGGTTAAACATGTTTCCGAAAAGTATGCAAATTGCAAAAAAACTGGCTCTTAACCTGGCAACTATGTTTGGCTCGACATATTGGTCATGCCCCCCCCCAAAAGTCCGGCGGCCGCCTCGCTCCGCACAGAAAAAAAATCCATCCAAAATAATTGAAGTCAAATAATGGATTAATTTTATTTAAGTTTCATCCAAGCGAGCATAAAAAAATAATTTAATCAAATTCAAACTATTTTCTTCGTCGTAATTTTGTAATTTGTATAAAAAGTAACTATTTCATTCCGTAGATTGAATAGATATTCAAATTTCGCAATTAAGTCAACTGTGGACAAAAGCAATGCATTAGATTTGCCGGCCGATACACAACCAACAGAATATTGGAAGATCAACATTTGCTACCAAGTAGTAGAAAATTACATTGTAAATCTAAAAAGCTGCTTTGAGAATTTATCGTTAGCTCATGAAGTTGATGCATTTTTGAAATTGGATATGAAGAACGGAGAGGATTCCATCAATATAATTATTCCATTATAACTATTCCAACAATAGTATAGTCTTAATAATTGAATACGTCAGTCTTAGCTGAAGCGATGGTTATAAAAAAACATACTTCAATTTAAAATTAATGCAATAAAAACTGAAAATTTAAGAAACATATTAAAAAGGGGTACTACCCCAAGTTATATAAACTTTTCCAAGCAGCAATAGTACTCTCAGTGAGCTCCGCCCGCTGTGAGACAAGTTTTTCTGCCATAAAAGACAGATGAAAATGTGGCTTCGAAGCACAATGCTTCAGGAATGATTCTCTCATATGTCACTGCCGAATATGGAGAATAACACCGTTAGAAAAAAAATCCAGCTGAAAAAGTGTTGAGCCAATTTGCAGAAAAAAAATAGAACACTAAGATTTATTCAATTGAATAGCTCCTGAAAGTACAGTTTGAAGACTGGTCACTATGTTAAAGAATGATGAAACATTTTTTGATTATTTTTTAAGGTATTGCAAGAGTTTGATATTAATGTTAACGTGAACGTGTGATCAAAGTGACTTTCATATTTCACGTGTGTTACGTGAATATCGACTGTTATGTAAATGTTTCTTAAAAAAAGAAGATGATTGTGAACAAAACCAGTACCTGTCAGACCGACCACTTCTGGCCCCCGCGAGGAAAAAAAATGCTGCCTACGGCAATGCATAATAGTTGCTCACGCGGGATTTTTTGTCTTCTTCAGTTATTAAATGATAAAAATTATTAAATCGTATTATCCATTTGCAAAGCGCGCCCCCGTGTTCATTATTTTATAGCGAAAAAACATTTAAGAAAAATAAAAATTCACTTTTCCGGAGGGGTGTGCGAACTCGCTCGTTCTAGTATTCACATTCCGCGCATGGGCAACTATTGTGCAATTATTTATTGCTTGAACTTTGAACGCAAATATCACGGCCGATTTTTGTCGCGTGACATTTAAAAAAAAAGCGTTTTGCTCGCAACACAACACCCTATAAGCTTACGAAGAGGACGCCAATAATTGTGAATCACCCTGTATATAGATATATATATATATCCGCCGTTACCGGTGGATCATCGAAACGCATCAGTAATAGCAGAGCCACCAATTCGAGGTGCCCCGAAATTTTCTTACCTCGTAATTTCACCGTTATTACGGAAAATGTTAAGCCCGGCCGAAAGTTCATCCGTGCAATTTTAACTTTTCATCCAGTGTGGTCCAGTTACGAGTGTTATATTTGGATAAATGCTATCTCTCATGGGGCAGTATTGCCGCGTACTGTACTTCATCTCCCAACCCAAGGACGATAGCTCTGCCCTGCCGGCTGTCATATAAATCAACAATACAAAAAAAAAGCGCCGCGGGTGGGCGAACGGGATTGCTTCGACGATACACCTATACATACATATGTCCAGATAAAGAGGGAGACAAAGATATGTACTTCACATCCATCTCTATATATGTATAAAAGTATATGAAATCATGCATACATCGGAAGAGTAGGACACATCGTTGCTTCATGCGTTCAGAAAGAAAAACCCCGTTTCTACGTATCGTGACGTACCTCAACATAAGTGTATCCTGATACGCTGTAACGAAAAAGTTCTTCGGCAAAAGTATTTTTCGAAAATGTAAAAAAAAAAAGACGGAAAGCCTGCGTTTTTTTGGGTAAGTGCGGGACCCATATTCGTTGCTTTGTACGCAGGCACTATTTTTTTTAATATCATTACGATGGGAAGCGCGGAGAAGAATTAATTTTTTTTTTTTTTTGAATAAGGAGTGTGAAGTATGCCGAAGCATACAGGCCCGGTATTTAGTGTGTACTGTATGTATGCGAACGTTTGCGCACTAATATGCATTGGCTGTACCGAAGGAGGGAAGGGCGTAGGTCGAACCTCCATGTTCATCCGGTCTTTTTGTTCACTCGCACGTACTGTGCATATATATATATATATATATATATATATATATATATATATGTATATATATAGGGTGACAATTATAATAGGGCCATATGTTTTTCAAAAGTCTGACGCAGAGAGTTGCCGACCAAAAAATTATAATTTTCAATGAATTTCCAAGTTGCCTTTGAAAAAAATTTAGCGTTTCTCCGTGACGAGTAGTATCTACGTGAAAAAATTAAGCATCACAAAGATACGCTATATTTTTATTCGAAAAAGAATTGAAAAATCATTGAAAATCATATGCTTCTAGGTCGCAAATTCTTTGCGCAAGACCTTCAAAGGGTTACGTGGGTTTAAAAATTTCAAAAAATCCACTTTTTAAAATTTTATTATCCAATAGTACAATATGTCTATAATATTCTCCCAAAGTTTTAAGTCAATCGGAGTACAAGTCTAGTAGAGAGAGCCTTTGGGAATTCCCCCCGTTGGGAAAGACCGGTCGGGAGCGTCGCAGGTGTACGCATTTTTCTCAAAACACTATTTTTAGAGTCGGTGGACATGATTTCTCAAAAACTAATGCACCGATCTTATTGAAATTTTGCACACTTCTTCAAAATAGCATTGACTAGTGATTGAACGAAGGTTTTTTTTCGATTACAACTAATTTTACAAGGCTATACGTAGTGTAAATTGTACCAAAAATTGAACTATTTTGCATACAACTCTGCCAAAAATTCAAATTTCAATTTTTCTAAAATCCTTCGTTCAATCACGAGCTATACTTATCTACTAACAGAAAAAATTTGGTTTTTCAATTCCAGATAGAGCTATCATGAGTTATCCTGACCACCACGAGGACACTTTTTTGAGGGGTCTCAGTAAACCAGGTCCCACCGGCTGAATTTCCCAAATGTTTGGATGAATTTTTTTTTTAATATTGTTGAAATATTGCTCTTTTATATGCTTAACATTTGGAATAAAATAATTCATATATTATATTTAAAAAAAATAGATAAAATATGCTTTTTTTGGCTTCGAAACTCACGTAACCCCTTAAAAGACACATGGCCACCTCATAATTGTCAGCCTATATTTATATATATATGTGTGTATATATTTGAAGGATTGAGATACTGTAGTTGAACTTATCATCCGCAAAATCTCCACCGTAACATACATAACGAAATAATCGAGGAAGGTAAAGAGAGAGGGGGGACGCAAGGCAGAGGAAAAAGCAGAGAAAGGGTGAGTTTGCGTCAAAGGGAAACCGAGGAAAAGCACGGATAAGAGAGAGAGAGAGAGAGAGAGAGAGAGAGAGAGAGAGAGAGAGGCCAAATGCGGTTTCGCCGTCGTTGATTTTCCAAAGCAGTGGCAAACGCGAGAGCGCGTCCACGGTAACGCCTACCAATCTGCAACCGAGCTGGTCGCCCACCCGCCGTTGTCGTTACAACAAGCGCGCGCGGTGCGGTAGCGACTGCCGCTAACGCTCATTCGCGACTCGCTCCCGCGATAACGTTTAATTTAAGGTCGTTCGTTGAACGACCGAGGGGAAAGCCGAGGGGCATCAGGAACAGAGCAAAATGAGACCGAAAATGAATTCTAAAAAGCCCGTGAAACGCATTTGCGTTCGGATCCAACATTCGGTACGCTCGACGCGTATTACACGGCGAACAATTACGACGCACCTCGTTGATGAAATTCACGAGGAGCACTTTTGCGACCCCCTGAATCTCATTGGACGAACATTCTTCCGGGTTTTCTCTGCAGAACGTAGCGGGTCAATTTTATCACGCAGGCAGACGCGTTTGTGTTTTATGAATTTTTTTGTAAAAAAAAAAAGCTTTGTAAGTAGTTATTATGGAAACGCAATTTTTCATTTGCGCGAACACGAGAAACGAGAAATAATGGCGAATCTGAGGGAAACTTGGAGATTGAGATCGTCGATTCGATCGGCAGAGATAGCCTCGATAAAAATCTATATCTATACATATAAAACAGTTCCGTGACTGACTGAATGACTGCCTGACACATAGACAATGAACAGCCTAAACCGCTGAAGATAGGAACATGAAATTTGGACGATATCCCGTGCGGTAAATTGGCGGGGCATCTCTAATACAATTTGGGGCCTTCAATAGATTGGTTGTGGATTCCATAGTAGGCTTTTCCGTAAAAGAGCCGGGCCGGGCCCCTATTAGGGTATGGTAAAATAGGTAGATTGACTTAAACTATGGTCTAAGTACGGAGACCAAGTAAGGGCCTTTAAGGGGTGTAGTTGTAGATTCCTAGTAGCGATTTCCCCAATACTACCAGACTTTGCTATTATAGGAGCAAATCAGTATAAATAGCTTGACTAAAGAATTTGTGGCATAATAATTATCAAGATCAATTAAATATAATAATTAAACTATGCGTTTAGTAGACGAGCTGTGATGCCTTGAACCAACACGCATGTAGTTCGTTCATTGGAACAACGCGGCATCAAAAGTGTCAAAATAAACGACAGAATTCTAAGCCTGAAATGTATTGAAATAACACATTTCTTTTTCACAGTGCACACACACGCACGTACGCATATGGCTGCAATAATTTGTTATGAGGCACCATTGAGGCAATTTTAAAGGCCCTGGTTATTTTGTCTTTAATGGCCCTCGATAGCAAAGTGTGACCGGCCACTGATGGCTGATGTGAGGCTTCCAGACTGGAGTCTTAATGAAGTTAGGGGAAAATTAAGATGGGCCCGATCAAAGACCAAACTCAATTTCCGCACGGGCATCCCTATCAAATCCCTATAGGGATGTGGTAGGTTCTAGGAACTCGTCGGAAAAATTTCAGCGCGTGGAATATACCTGTGCGGAATACCTGTGAGTCGGGGCTTTGATCGGGCCCATATTAATTGTCCTCAGTTTTATTAGGGTCCTAGTCTGGAAGCCTCACATGGGCCATCAGTTGCCGGTCACACTTTTCCACCGAGGGCCACTGATGGCTAAATAACCAGGGCCTTTGAAATTGCCTCAACGATGCCACATAACAAATTATTTCAGCCATATGCGTACGTGAATATGTGTCTGTATTGTGAAAAAAGAATGTGTTATTTCAATACATTTTAGGCTTATAATTCTGTCGCATATTTTGACACGTTTGATACCGCGGTTGTTCCAATGAACGAACTGCATGCCTGTTGGTTCAAGGCATCACAGCTCATCTACAAAACGCAGAGTTTAATTATTACCAGGTCTGTAAATATGAAATCGGAATTTGTTCATAGATGGCCCTAGCTGTCAATGTAGTTACCCTCAAGTCGCGTCATTGGCGCCATTTGTTTTGTTGACATCTAACAAAGATTTTTAACTCACAACAACACAAGTTTCATACCCCAACATAGTTTGTTATAGCGTTGAACATGTAAAATTTTGTGCCTGGAAATTACGATTTGCGGACAGCATTAATTTTCTGTTACCATTTGAAGAAAACTGCTGCAGAATCGCATCGAATGCTTGTCGAAGCTTACGGTGAGCATGCTCTTGGTAAATCTCAATGCTTTGAGTGGTTTAGAAAATTCAAAAGTGGCGATTTTCACGTGAGAAACTAAAAACGTGGGAGGCCACCGAAAAAGTTTGAAGACAGCGAATTGCAAGCATTGTTGGATGCTAAAATCTGACGAAACTGTTAATACTGAACGCGACCGACAACAAATGATCGATTTGAATCAAGCTTAGCGCGAAAAAAAACCAGAATATCAAAAAAAGGCAATACAAAGTGATTTTGCTTCATGGTAACGCACCATCACACACAGCAAAACTGGTCAAGGAAACGATTGAGACGTTTAGTTGGGAAATACTTTCGCATGTGGCTTACTCACTAGACTTGGCTCCGTCCGATTACCACTTATTTGCATCGATGGGACACGCACTTGCTGAGCAGCGCTTCACTTCTTACGAAAATATACGAAAATGGCTCGATGACTGGTTTGCCTCAAAAGAGCAACAGTTTTTTTTTTGGCGTGGCATCCACAAATTGCCAGACAGGTGGGAAAAATGTGTACCCAACAATGGATAATACTTCGAATAAAATATTTTTCATCATTTTCATACAATAAACGTGTAATTTCTGTACAAAAATTCCGATTTCATATTTACATACCTGGTATATTTAATCGATCTCGCTAATTTTTGTGCCACAAATTCTTTAGTCCAGCAATTTATACTAATATGCCCCTATAATAGCAAATTCTGGTAGTATTGGGAAAATCGCTACTAGGGAATCTACAAATACACCCTTCACAGACCCTTACTTGTTCTCCGTACTTAGACCCTAGTTTTAGTCAACCTACCTACCCTACAATTCCCTAATAGAGGCGCGGTCCGGCTCTTTTACGGAAAACCCTACTATGGAATCCAACAAACAATCCATTGAAAGCCACGAATTGTACTGGTAAAACTTCACGTCTCTCGGTAGTGCGTTTCTGAGCAGTCACCCATCCGAGCATCGGCCCAGGCCTGTCCTTTGAAACGCACGGGAAAAACGAGCAATCGAATCCATTTTTCTCGAGACGTGTGTCATTCTCATCCTCCCCCGCGATGCCTCGAAGTTTCTTACTTCTGAGACCGGATATTAATACGGCGGTCGCCCTCCGGCAAAGAAAATCCATAAACTCGAGTCTCAGAATCGGATCATTCGTTACGAGGTACATATATCGACGAACGTCGTAGAGGAGGAGGGAAACGGGGGAGGTCGCAAATTGCATGCGCAAGACGAAGTCTCGCCTTGGACTATCTTCGTGGAAAGGTAGGCATAAACAACGACAGGAACCTTGCGAACGTGTGCATGTGTATAGCAAGGTTCTTGAACTAACTGACGACGCGCACGAGCACGCGATTTCACGACTCCTCGGAATCCACGCCAAGTTTTCGAGCTCTGCGCCCGGTACCGAGGTGGTTTTTAAAAAATTAAAACAATGCAAAATATCGGTTTCGAGGTAGTCCGCGAGCCGTGTGCCCGATACGTTGTAAAACCCGCGTTACGTCCGCGTCCACGATGGCGGGAGGGCAGGAGGGGGAGGAAAAAGAAAAAAGAAAAATTGCGTATACTCAAAGACTCGAGCTTGGTTTGTAAAAAATAAAAGAGAGAACGACGAAGAGAGGATGAAGAATACGAATTGTATGGTTGGTCTTTTTTCTTAAGGGGCCCGAACGTTTCGAAAGTGTTGAGTTAAGGTACACTGATTTTTTTTTTGTCGTAGGTGTAGGAGATAAGAATTAAATATTCGAATGATCAGCTCCATCTGTGTTTTGCGAGAAAAAGAAGTTGGTTGGAAACTTGCAAGTTGAGCGCGCAAAGTCCATTCTGGAGGGTAACATGAGCTGCATGTGGGTAAGACCTTTTATGGGGACTCCTCGTGAGGAGAACGAGATAAAACGAGGAGAAATGTATATGCACATTTCTGTAATCATTTAGTAGATGAGTGTCATTCAGTGAATTAATAAATATTGTACTGAAACATTTTGTTGACTTGAATAAATGATTTCTTCGACGTAAACAGTGAGCGGAAAGTTCATGCGAAATGACAGTTCTTCTTCACATACGACCACTTCTTTGAGAGGACTGTGTAAACTTGAAATTTAAAAAGTGGGATTTTTTTTTATTAAGGATGGACCGTCGAGCAAAAAATTAGTCCAAATGGGCGAATTGTGGATTTGCAAGTCTAGATCATGTCGTATATGTTCAGCCTTACAAATAACTAATTTAATAATAAATTAACACTCAGAAATATTAATTTTCCACTTTTAATAATAATTGAAGTCAAATTCGATGATATTGGCGTGTGCTTGGCTGAGGTTTTGTCAGTGACTGTACATCTGTTTTAACTGTCCAACAAAAACATTTCTCAATTTTTAAATTTAATTGATACATTCAGATCATCTTCTTATTATCAATAATTACCTAAAAACTCAATATATATTGAGTTTTCCAATGATTGCTATTAATTCATCGTCAAAAAAGAGGCGATACTCCTTATTACTTTAATTAATTTCTCGACAATTACTCAGTCAATTTATTTGAAACTTAGCATAATCAATCATTGATCCTGAATCTTGATGATATAATATTTTCAGAATTTACGGTGATTTAGTTCCATTCGTTTTGCAACCAATAACGTCTGCAGAAGCTGCTATGCCATAAACGACCGTGTTAAATTTATACGTTTATAACTACTAAATTATTTAGTTCAAAATTCTGAAATAATTTATGTTAATACATGAATTATTATATTAAAAATAAAATATATTAAAAAGCCGCCAAATTTTTTTTGTTTTCTAAAGGGGCCGATATGTTTTTGGAGCTTCGAGCACACCCGTCAAGCCAAATTAATATTTCGTCAGAAGTGAATAAAAATATATAATTGGTCGAAAAATAAAAATAAGACAAATGGACTGGGCACAGTTGATAAAAAAATTACTCTCGGTGGTGGAATCCTCTGTAGCGTTTGTACACTATTCGTCAGGAAGAAAAACCAAGGACCCTTAGTGACGATGATTGGCACAATGTCAGATATCCTTTGGGATAGATTTCATATGAGTTTGTCTTGTAGATGAGAATGCTGGTATTTGTATAATGTGCACATTGAGTTGGAGCCATGTATATAATTTACGAGTAATACGCTGCTCTCCTCCCTCCAACTCCCTATTCCGTTTCAGCCTCATCGGCCAACTTAATTCGGTGTGTTATGACCATCAAACTGGCTTATCTGAATAATGTTCGAAGACAGTGGTTTTGACGTTTGTCGTGGCAGTGCCTAGCGTGCGGTTGACTACCAACCTCCTTTAATGCTTCTCTTTCCCTCTTCCGCCCTTTTCCACCCTCTCTCTCTCTCTCTCTCTCTCTCTCTCTCTCTCTCTCTCTCTCTCTCTCTTTTACTTGCTGTCCCGCCTCCCTCTGCCGCTCTCTGTCTCTTTGTCATTGTTCCTTTGCTTCCAGTCCTTTCTGCATCCCCGTTTCTACTGCCCGACTACTCATAATTGTCCTCGTCGAGAGGCATTATGTGAAATGCCGGATATAACGAAGTACAACCGAACAAACTACGGAAAAGAGGGCAACGGAGATAAACGATGCAGTTATTGTTCCTCGTGACCAGAGCTTGACATGTGCTCACATACTGAATAAACACATGAGCGTACATTCGTCCAACAGCACACACAAGTACACTTTAATTGGGGGTTTGAAAAAAAAAAAAGAAATTATTTTCGACCAACTCGCACACGGTACTAAACGCCAACATTTTTTACGCAAATTACGAACCGTCTAGCGGAAAAGAGAATATTCGTAGGCAAACAATTGCAAAGGACCTTAGGATTTGGATCACCGAGAAAATTTTCATTGGTCGTCGTTCTACGACAATTTGGATACTCGTGTACCAGCACAATTTTTTTAATCCATCGATTCGAGCGGTTTCCCAATCAATCAAACGAAATCCAAATTATAATTATAACGTGGCAAAGAGAGGGAGAGAGATAGAGACTGAATAATGCAAATTGAATTATAGCGGAATGTGAGAAATAAACGGATAGCAAGTTTACAATTAAAACGTTATCTTGTCAAATGGAAAATTGGATCTTAATGAAATAATAGTACATTAAATGGCGAAAAATTAATTTCGTCAAGACTAAGAGGGCCAGAGAGAGAGAGAGAGAGAGAGAGAGAGAGTCGGAGAGAAATTGATTGATTGTCAAAATTCACTATGACTCGGTAGAATCTTTAGGTAATAAACAGAATAGTGTCAATATCACTAATGAAACAAATGAGAATAATAACATTAAAATAAATAATAATTGGTGAATAAAATTATTAATATGCATACAAGAATAATAAGGTTGATAACAATAATAAAAATAATCTAGGCAATTATTTAAATGCAAAATATCGGTTATACTACTATGCGATATTTTGTAATAAGAAAACAAAGTTAAAACGGTGATTACAATCACGCGGGCAAGAATTCTAAATGCAATATAAAAAAGTTGGATTTAAATTAAAGTAAATAAATAAAAATAACGTTTACAAGCGTTTCGATTAAAGAAAGAAAAAAAAATAGCGGTAGCAGGACTCGAACCCAAAACCAGCAGCATACTAGCCGAAGACTTCAACCGCTAGGCTATCGCGCCGCTCCGAAAATTCTTGTTCTTTCCGAGGTTGAAAAATTGTCACACAAATTTTGTTTGGTCAATTTCGCGAAAACGAGGGCCCAACAGGGTGAACGGTGGCAGAGGATGACACTTGGAACCGAACCCTACACTACCCTGAAAGGACGTCCCGAAAACGATTGCGTGCCTGGCAAGGTCCCCCTTGTCAGACCGTCTTCCCTTGGTTTCGAAATTTTTGAAATTTTGAAATTATTTCTATCTCATGACTCTCTCCAAGACTCTTTCTCTCACTCTCTGTTTTTGTCTCTTTCTTTCTGTCTCTCTCTCTCTCTCAGTTTTTATCTCCCTCCCTCCCTCCCTCTCTCTCTCTCTCTCTCTCTCTCTCTCTCTCTTTCTGATTCTGCCGCCAAAAAAAAACAGCTGGTCCAGAATATCTGGAATAAAAGAAAAACCACGCGTGTGGTGAATACGAAGAGAGTGCACGAGCGATCGAGATGAAGGACAGAAAAAAATAGGAGGAAAGCGGGTCGGTATCCAGATTGGACGACTTCGAGGCTTCCGCGTTGTTGACTACGAGTGATCCTCGACGAGCTTGAAGCTCAATGGCAAGATCGGATGAGCCTTGTAGGCTGGAGAGAAACAAGCCAGGTGCGATAAGGACGGAAGAGTGACGAGGAACATTGACGACGACAACGACGACGACGACGACGACGATGCGGTGAGAACAAAACGAGGATGGAAAAAAGCTCTCGAGCGATGAATATTCATCGTTTCGTCTCGCTTGCATTGCCCCGCCCCCGACGCTTCTAGTCCCTTCGTCGCGAAGTTTCTTCCTTTTTTTCTTCCCATACGAGCGCACAGCTTCGTGTTCTCCAGCTCGCGCGACCCTATCCTTGAGCGGACGAAGGTACCAAGGTATGCGCTCTCCCACGACAGAAAAATTTCGCGGAATTGTTGACAGGCCCACCTGGAATTATCTTATCTTCGAAGGAAAAGTTTTGACGCATCAAATGGAAAACAGGAAGAGAGGGTGAGAGATAGAGAGAGAGAGAGAGAGAGAGAGAGAGAGAGAGAGAGAGAGAGAGAGAGAGAGAGAGAGAGAGAGAGAGAATGAAAACAACGAGACAGTCACAGACAAAAATGCGGTGTTTATCGCATAATATCTGAGATCTCGTATCTTGACAATGACAGGTGCGAATCGTGACGAAAAGATGCCAACATTTGTTGAACCATCTTTAAAGAAGATTTATCCGTTTTTAATAAAGATTAGACAACTTTTTTACGGTTTTTCTTTGTACCTAAGAATTGCCAATTTTTCATGAAGTTTTCAGTTCGGCTGACGAAGAGTTATCTTTTTTTTAAAGGTTTTTCAACCGAGAACTGTCAAATTTTTCATAGCGATTTTTTTTCTTACGAAGAATTTCCAAATTGGTTTTTTTATTCCATTCGGTACGATAATGGACGTTTTCACACCTCGTAAAATAAAATTTCGTGTAATACTCGACGAAAAAAACTGTGTCGAATCTCGTGTGATTGCCACACTCGTCTTCGGCTCGTGCTGCAGACTCACATTCGCTAGAAAAAAGTTTTTTCGTCCTCGTGTCATATAATGTACTATTATAACGATTTCTCCGACTAACTATGTCAAAGTCATTTCATTAAAATGTTTAGGCCCCTTTAGAAAACAAAATTCACGAACATTCTATCACTTACCTTTTAAACGATATAGCGCAAAATATTACATGACAGCAGACATGTGTAACCTGAAATTTGTTAACAGTGTGGAAAAATTTGCCAAGGAGCAAATATACGAGGAGTTTCAAGAAATTGTATTAAGGCGAAGTAGTATATGTATCACGTGGCATATGGATGCGAGTGAGACAGCTGAGATTTTCGAACAAAGATTTCTCAGGTATGAATGATATTTAGGGCAAAAGAAAGATCGTGAAGCTCTGCGTCAGGAAATTCTACAGAGCCCGATGCTTTGTTTTTCCCAAAAATATCAACTATCTCTGGGAAAAATCGGTTCAAATAATTTGTGAGGTTATGTTGCCCTTAAATTTCTCTCCCTGATTTTGCGCTATCGGTAGATGCATGTGCGTCTTATCACAGTGGGTAAGCTCACCAACAGTTTGAAAAATGCCATTTCATCGGAGATAAAGTAGAAATATGCAAGAACTAGCCAGAAGATATTTCGTAGGTACCCGCCTGTTGAGGGTACTTTCCTTATCGACCGCCAGTAAAGCTATTCCTACTTGTTCAACACGAGGCAACAAGAGCTCCGTTCTTATCGACCGTCGGTACGAGGCAAATCTTCTGGACTTACATTGGGTAATTTGGTAATTGTAAATACTGCGAATGTTCGTCGCGTAATCTTGACGAGAAAAACTGAATAATAAACTGTTCGACGAAAAAAAGTTGTCCAACTTTCTCAAGTGCATGGAAAATCGTATATATTGAGTGAACAACCTAATTTCTTTCTTTTTATTATAAATTAAATAATCTATTTATCGAAATACAAGAAAGATTTCGCTTAAGAAAATTGTCTCGATCATTTGTGAGATCATTTAAAATGATTCCGACTATTTCAGTGATCAGAATCTTTCTGGTATTTCGATGAATCGATTTTAAACTGTACAAAGAGGCTAGAAATTTATTAACGGAATATTAGAGACATTTTTTTCAACTACGGAAATTCAAAGAAATCTGGTGGAATTTATAGAAAATTGAAGACATTTCCAAAAAAATGAAGAAATTCAAAGTAACTTTGAGAAATTTAACGAAAATTAAAGAAACGATCTATAAAAAAGATTCCGCTAAAGAAAATTGTCTAGATCATTTTTGGAATCATTCAAAATTATTAAGACTATTTTACTGATCGAAATTTTTCTGGTATTTCGATGAATAAAACTTCAACTGTACAAAGGAGCTCGAAATTAATTAAATATTATATATATACATACCCACGCACACACATACACACACACACATATTTATGGGGCATTCCACGCCAAATCGACCACTTTTCGGCTCGACCCCTTTCGATTTGGTTGAAACTTCAATATGTTATTGTTTTCATCTTAAAACGCTTGTGTGATTTTTTCAAATTTTTTTACATAATCACAAATACGTAGTGAATTTTGGAAAAAACCGCCCGTTTTTTTTTCAAATGCTCATAACTTTCAGAAAAATCGACCGATTAAGATCTTTTTTTAATTCTTCGTTTTGAAATGTTCTTTATGAAAAAAAAATATTTGAAAAATATTCAAAGTCATCTTCGAGATGATTTTTTAGTTTTTTTACAAGAAAACGCGATTTTTTCAAAGAACGCCACTTTTGAAGTTTGATTAATTTTTTTTGTAAAAAAAACATGATAAATTTAGCATTTTTTGCCGCCAAACCCATCGTGATAAGATTTTTCGTTCTATTTTTTTTTCTAAATGGAAAAATTGTTATTCTTAATTTTTTTTCACATATAGCTGGTTTCTATGATGATATAATAATTTAAATGGTTAATTCTATCATACTCAATACTTTGTATATAATATTAACTCACTTAAAAAGTTTTCCAATTATGTTAAATTATTTTTAAAGGATTATTTAATGGAGAATGAAGTAAATATAGTTATTGAATTAATTGTTTAATAGTAATTAATGATGAATTTATTCATTTCTGGGACGTTCGAATAATTTACATAATTTGTGATCTCTCGAATCTCTTGAAATAGCACATTGCATTTTTTTGGACAACCATAGAATTTATTAATAGACATTATTGCATCATAGGAAACAGCTATATTTGGAAAAAATTAAGAATACAAATTTTTCAATTTAGAGAAATAATAGAAAGAAAAATCTTACCACGATGGATCTGGCGGCAAAAAGTGCTGAATTTATCATATTTTTTACAAAAACAAATCAAAAATCAAAAGTGGAGTTCTTTCAAAAAACCGCGTTTTTTTTTACAAAAAACTAAAAATTCATGTCGAAGATTACTTTGAATATTTTTGAAATATTTTTTTCATAAACAACATTTCAAAACGAAGAAATAAAAAAAAGATCTTACTCGGTCTACTTTTCAGAAAGTTATGAGCATTTAAAAAAAACCGGCGATTTTTTCATACATATATACATATATATATATACAAATTGATTCGAACATATGTAGAAATTAATTTAAACCTGCCATAATCAATTGAATCAAGCTTGAATTAATTAATTACGACAGGTAATAATAAATCACCACATATGTTCAAATGTTGCCTTTTGACAAATTAATACGATTTTCCGGAATTCCACAAATTATAATAAAATTCCTAAAAATATAGAAAAGCTAGAAGGAAAGCAAAAACAGTTCGCTCCTGAGCCATCGCCCACACATCATGTTTGTCACATGACCATTCTTCCTGACCCCCTGAATTTTAAATCGTTCGAAATTACACACAATCAACTTGTATCAATTATTCGTTGTCATGCTTCAATAATACTCGTCAATAATTATCAATGGAAAAGACTTACTCGGATAGTTGCAGCCCTGCTCGTCACTTTCATCGTCGCAGTCGACTTTGAAGTCGCAACGTTGAGAATCGTGGATGCATCGGGACACGTCGCACATGAATTCACCGCCTTCGCAGCCTGCCATCGAAAAACATTTATTATTCATTTCCACTTTCGGATCCTTCTCGAATATCTCGAAATAATCGAATAATCCGACCGTTCGATCGAATTGTCAACTTTGACAAGACGCGGCAAGAATACACTCTTCCGTACGATGAGTGTGTCAAAGATTATCAGAAAATTGCCTTTTATTCTATCGCAAGAAAGACTCGACATTTCTCGATCGGAGGTATAATTTCGCCTCGTCTTGCTGCAGTTAAAACGAGACATTTTGTATGAGAAAATCAGTGAAATCGTTTAATAGTTTATTAAAAACACAAAGTACAGATCATTAAGGAAATTCGAGTTAGTTGAATCACACAGGGAACGAGTATATGTTACAGGATTAAAAAACACATTGCTGGTATCAATTTCCACCTGATGAAAAAAGGGTTGGGTCGAAAATTGATGGATAAAATATCCCTGATGATCGATATCAGCAATTTTGTCCGTCAATTTTTTATCCAATACTTTATAGATATATATCAATATATTAGAGTGATGGAAAAAAATGACTATTTTTATTGAAGACGTAATGACCCGTGATTTCAAGCAAAAAATATAAAAATATCCGAAAATAGCTTGCACCACCTTTTTAAATTGACCTATAGAGCTTCCTTTTGCGATTTTTTTTCACTTTATACTAAAAGTATTTGATATGGCCCGGAAAGATTTTCTTTTGTTCATCAGCCTAATATACATAATATACATGTATATAGACTACCGTTAACACCTGATCCACTCTGTTAGTCAAAACTAGGTTAGGTTTGTCTGTGTTCATTTGAAATTGTTTGGGTTTGTTCAATCTTTGGGTTAAGCTGGTTTTTACTGGGCAGAACGAGTATTAATGTAATTTTGGTATATATTTAAGTCCTCTTTGAAAAAAAATATAGCGTACTTTTGTGATGAGTAGTATGTGACGAAAAAAAAATCTAGCATTCTGGAAAAAAAATCACAATTCAATTTTGAATCACAGCAGAATGAAGGGAATTAATATCCGAATACGAAGCACTCCTGAAAAACTTCCGTTGTGCATCCCGTTATCGAGAAGAAAATTATCAAAGATGCGTTTTAAAGTGAATGAATGTTAATTCCGTAAAAAAAAAAGGTTTTTTGTCCGAGTATTTCGTATTCGGGATTCAATCATGGTCATTCTGCTGAACTCTCAATAAAATTTTGATTTTTTTTTCCTGGCATGCTCAATTTTTTCTGGCAAATACTACTCATCACAAAAATACGGTGTATTTTTTTTTTTTAATCGACTCGAATAACTATTCAATGTCGTATTTTCTTGTTCGCAAAATCTCCACGCCAGATCCTTAAAAACATATATTTCGATATACACGAAGAAAAGTTAAATAAATCAAAGATACCCCTGCTCCCAGTCCACGAGCACAGCCACTGAAAAAGTCAGACAAAAAAAGAGACAGATTTTTACAGGTTCCATCCCCAAACCATACATAGTTCCATAATTTCGATTACGCCCAAAATGTGAAAGAAAAATCGTTTCTACGAGCGAGTACATTTTGCACGAAGATGAAAACTGACGTATAGCCAGCTCAAAGCGACTATCGAGCAGTAGCTTAGCGTTTGATAGACTAATGAGTAATTGCATTCCAAGCGCGAGAACATGCAAGATTGTGAATTGTGCAAAACTTAAATTGTACAGAAGCCGAAGACATTTGACATACAGCAGAATTTCAAGCCAGCCGTTGCTGGCTCCACCGAACTTCACCTTGTTAAGGGGGAAAAAAATAAATAAAAATTTAAATGGGGCGGAAAAGGGAGGGGGTAAAAATCCCAGGTGAACAGGCCTACCTAGAGGAGGGCATCCTTCCTCGTCAGCCCCGTCCTCGCAATCCCGAATACCGTCACACTTTTGTAACGAGCAAATGTTACGACTGTTGTCGGTGCAAGCGACGGGATAATCGTCACCGCGACACTCGGTGCTCGTGGCACGCGGGCCCGACGGCGCTTCAGTACCATTCGGTATCGACGGAGTCTCCTCGACTTCATTTGGATCCATCGGGCTCACGGTGTACTCCGGATCGGTCGGTTCCTCCTCCCCGCTCTCTTCGTACGGCGGTTCTTTCGTTTCATTTTTGTTTTTTTTTTTCGTTTTTTTTTTTCCATTATCGATAGAGTAGAAGGTAGCCGAGGACGAGTCGAAGAAAAATAATTCAAACAAAATATCGTGTCAAAATTCCGACGAGCATTCCATTAAACGAAAGAAACTTAAAGGAATATTGCAATTTATAGAGAAAGTGAAAGAAAGTTGTGCTGGCAAAGCGAAATTAATTAAGAGCGTGCGCTTTGATAAGGAAAAAAGAAATTGTGCTGTACAATTATGATACATTGGTGTGGTTATTATTATTCTTGTTGATGTTATTTTTATCGTTATTGTCATTATTTGTTTGGGTTTTAATGATCAATATCGTGGACAAAAAGTATGAAATAAAAATAGTTCTTCAATGCATTTGCGATAGATTGTTGCAATATATTACAATTATTATGATATTATTATTATCATTATTAATATTGTTATTATTGTGACTGTCATTATCATTATTCTTATTGTTGGCAGAAAAATTCAAACAAAAAATATTTTTGATCGCTCAGAGCAACAGGAGAAAAAGAATTCTGTGCATTAATATTGTTATTTTTAAAAAATTACATAGCTTTAAGTGATAAGAAAAAGTGGGAATATAATAGTTGCATATTGAAATGACGATAAATCGATGTATTATATTTGATATTATTCATATCATGATTGCTGTTCTCGTTATTGTCACTGTACGCAAAAAAATTTTAACCACAGTAGATGAGTGTGATATTTTTCTTTTTATCCCAATTGACCGTGGAAGGCTGATACCTAGTACTTAAAAGATGACAGTTTTTTTTTCAGCCCAGCTATATACAACGGCATATATGACAGTTCCTTGAAAAATTTGGCTTTGATGTATGTATGCATGTAGAAGTGCGAGGGGAAGTTAAAATCGTAGTTTTGAGGACGTGGAATAAAAATGTTAATTCGATGTGATGTTTCGTGAGTGCGTTCGTCCTGCTGAAGGATTCGGTCCAGAGATAATTGCGAGATAATTTTTTCGTCTTGGCAAATTATTTCGAACACTTTTAAAATTGAATAAGGTGGGCGCGTAAAAAGGGGACATTAGAGAGAGAAAATCAAATATATGGGATATTACGAGAAAAAAAATCATTTGTTACACATTAGGGAAAACCAATCGAATACATTGGACTTTATGAAATAAAAAATTAAATACATCGGACATAAGGGAGAAAGGTTAACGGTATTCTTTCATTGATTAAATTTATAATGAAGACTAACCAGTAATGAGGAACTGCGGCCAAAAGTGAGAATTGCATGTAAAAAAAAATTATTAAAAGTGCTTCATTAAGAGAAAAAAAAAACATAAAAATTAGTGCGAAAAGTCTTGAGAAAGAAGAATGCTGAAAGAAAGAGAAAGCTGAATCGTTGATTCGGATCCTGTCGCAAAAATGGCCTCGGGGAAAAAAAAACAATAAAAAAGAAGAGAAAATTAAAATGCTCTCCTACAGTCGTCACGTGTATGACGGCCGAGTACCCATAGCCGTCTGTTTGAGTTGACCAGCCAAGTCACTAGAAACTAGGCACTCGAAAACTTCCACAAATATTGATTTTGACAACAAAAAAAAAAAATTTCGCGGTTCAGTTGAGATTTCCGTTGACTCTATTCTTTCTTAAGATATTAGTCTCGCCAAGGCGTTTTCCTATAGATTTTTTTTCTAATTTGAGAACTTATTCAGGACACTATTAAATGATTACCTGCAAAATTTCAAAGAAATCACCGTTCCGTTTTCGACATATTGGCAATCAAAGATTTCATGGTTTTACACGTGTTCTTATGGGGAGCATTGGAAAATTTCACATTTCACGCAATATCTCCCAGTCTTCGAGTGTCTAATTTTCATTGACTCACCTGGTATATACGAATTACCGAATATGCCCGGTCTCCGTGTCCTACGTGTATATCGAAGCTGCGATTTCTGTACTTACGGTTCTCGTCGACGGGAACGTTAGTCGGACAGTCGAGTTCGTCGGAACGATCGGGACACTGATATACATTGTCGCAGCGCGAGTTCAACGGAACACAAGTACCGTCGTGACATCTGAGCTCCCTGTGCTCGTCGCACTCGAGCCCGCCTTCCTCTACCACCGTTCCTTCTCCTTTTGTTTTGCCGATCAATTTTTTTCATTCCAACGAAAAAATGGACCAAAGGACGAAAGTATATGAACATAAAGGAGGGAAGAAAAAAAGAACAGGCAAAATCAACGTCAATCGTAAGATTGGAGAGGCGAAATATTGATGCGGAATATCGAACGTGCACATGCGCATCTATAATTATTTAACGAAATATAATTTCTTTACCCTGTCAGACTCCTACGCCTCGAACTCTTTAATTTACTCATTTGGCTTTGTCGTGTTTTTTTTTTTCTCGTAAATGAGAGTACTCTATGTCGTGTAGCAAAAAAAAAAATATTTTTCAAGCTTGCAAAGAACGTAAAATAATTTGGAAAAAGATTCGGCTGAAAATGATGTCCAACAGTCGACGTGACTACGAATAAAAAATTTGTATTGCTACGAATAAAATTACTACAAATGAAAAATAAAATGAAAATTATATATGTATATATAAGTATACGTTGGTCAAGAGTGGGAAGCTTTATTTTTAGATGTACAGATACAAATCGATAAATATGTGTAAGCAAGATCGTTCGGACACTTATACATTTATGAGAGGCTGAAAGGAATGACTAGATTACCTTGGAAATTGCGGAACGTGAAGCCCTTCAATTCGACCGGTATACCGCCCAATGCGTGAGACTGCAACTGCCTCTCGAGAATATTTCGTACTTCGGACTCTTCCCCGAATGTTGAGCCGATGTCGAGGGTCACCTCGGACGTGAAAGCGTCCTCGAGTTCCCTGAAGAATTTATGCTCGTACGTGTCACGAAATCGACGCAAAAGGGGCACAACGAATAAACAAGGATTTGTATTGAAAAATGAGCAAATAAATTATTTAGAAGTATTTTTTTTTCATTATTTAAAACATCGATAAAAAAAAATAAAAAGGAATAAGAGAAATATTGAAGAATTGGATAAATGCCACAGAGACTGTTAAAAAGGGGGGGGGGGGGGGTGTAAGGTTCGAAAAAGGATTGAAAAGGGTAGAAATAAATGTTAGGAAAAAAAAGTCTCTAATGAATCTTTCGAGTGATCATTTCGAATACTGAGAAATATTGTGAGTGTTATTTAGTCTCACTATTAAAAAATAAAATAAAACTAAAGTGTAAAAAAGCATTTTTTTTTAATTGTAAGAGCATCGTAAAGAATGGAAAAAGTTTTATTTTTATTGTAAAAAAAATACGAATAGAAAACTCACGAGATCTTGACGACGTTGGCAAAGTGTTCGTAGTCGGGGATGTTTTGGCGATAGAGTTCCTTGATCCCGCTGGACAGGCTCTCCGACAACTCTTTGAACTCTTCGCTGTTTCTGTCGGTGTATTTGTCGACGAAGGGCTCGAGAACGGTCAGCGTAACTCTATAAAAGCCTGAGCAAGAAATCGACCGTTTATTAAACGAAAGTGGTAAAGGTTGTTACTTTAGGTTGTAAAGGAGCCTCTGCTTCATTATTAGATTGCTCGTTAGTTTCTTTCATATGCGACAAATAATACATTCGGAAGTGCGTGTTTAAATATTTTACAGCTTTTGTTCACGTGTTGAAATATTCTCTCAGCCAATTGATGTGACGCGACACTTGTACTTTATCATATGTCAATTTTTGTTGCTACTGAAATAGAAGTAGCTGAACGGTTTTTTTATATATTGTTTTCTTTCAAAATGGCGCATTTCTAAAACAAAAAGTATAAAATGCCATGCGAAAATCGTCCGAAAATTGTTTATAAAAGAAGGTACTATGCAATATAATAAAAAAAATCCTACTTAGTGCCTCAAAAAATTTAATTCTAAATAAACAATTAAAATTTCAAGTGAATCGGTTGAAATTTGTTTGAGTTATGAGTCCGGCGGACTTGAAAAATGTAGTTTTGAGATAAACGCGTTTAAAGTTAGTAGAAAGTCACGACATGGATCAAGAGGGCTTGCGCTGGAATTCGAAAATCGAGTACTTAGAGATTTTTCACACCCATAACCTTTTGGAATATAATTTTATAGTTACTAAGGTACATTTTTAACAAAAAAAACGATGTTTGGAAAATCCTAGAGTGGCCTAAGGCCTTAAAAGGCTAACAGAGTATCTCTTCATTTTCTTGAAATTTTAATGGTCTAGGAAAAAAAAACATCCACCTACAGTTTCTCCTGTAGGTGGATGTTTTTTTCTCCTGAAATTTGGAAGCCTCTCCCAAGGAGGCTTCCAAATTTCATGATATATCCCAATAGGTGCCAGAACTTGAGGTGCGCACGACACGTTAGAGAGGGTGTCTACGTAGACACCTTAGAGAGGGTGTCTGAAATCGAACGCACTAAAATCGAACGCAGGCTTACCGCCTCGCTGCGATTTACCCTTTTTTTTTGCGTCAACTGTAATCGTTTGTTATGAATAAATGGATAAACATATCGAAAAATCATTGAATCGTACGATAAAAAAAAAACGTTATAAACTATGCCCTGTTCGAATTTGAAGTGAATCGGACGAACAGATTTTGAGATACGTTCCATAACGTTTCGTAAAACATAGTTTCGAGAAGAATTCTTCTCGATGTCTTACGAAACGATATAGGTCGTATCACAAAATCTTGTGCGATTCCCTTCAAATTCGGACAGGACATAGCTTATAACATTTTTTATCATATGACCCAACGATTTTTCGATATGTTTATTCATTTATTCATAAAAAAAGATTACAGTTGTTTTTTTTTTGGTCGGAAATCGAACTTTTTTCCACAGCTTGTCATTTTCGTAATTAAAAAAAATTAATAAAAAAAAAGTTAACCGTTCACACGAAAGTTTTATTATCATACTGATACCTGGTCCCCGATAACGAAGACGGATTTACCAATTGTATTACGCAGAAGCCTACAAACGCCACGAAAAAAATGATTACGTGCACGCCGCATATTCAAATGACTCAGTAAACTGTGAAAGTTTTCCGATATTTTCCATTTTAGCAAACAGCAACATGTTACAGCGTAACATGTTTTTTTTTCTCCGGATCAAGAAAAATTGCAATACATTTAGGTCGATTGTGTGCCAGAGTTTAATGGATAAGCCCTGAACAACGCAAGCACCAATAATTACACATTTCGAAACTATGCACACACACACACACACACCCTCCTCCCTCAGACTCCGCGTTATCGTTAAACCAGAGGACAAGAAATTCCCAAAATATGGCGAAATTACGGAAAAAAAAGTCGAAACTTACGCGCTTGGCCAGCAGAACGCGGGGGCTCTGTGATCCAGCCTTCGCCATCGATGGCACTTCCTTCTACCTCACCGGATCCGGCAAGATCCTCGTCATCCGTTTGACCAGCCGCGAATGGGTCAATTCTCTCTGGGACCTGTAAAACGATATTTGTTGTTTGCTCGAAACGATTGTTTTTTTTTTATCGCACGCGACAATTTCAAAATGGTTGTTAAAAATAAAATTTTTGGAGCGCCAATAGGACATGTGACGTTGTATATAATTTCTTAAATAAAAACGGAAAGTTTAATTTAAAAGTATCATAATAATTAGTGTAATGTAATCATTATTCAATTTAAAACATTATATGTATGGACATACATAATATTTTATTACGTAATATAATTATGAATTAGATGATATAGTTATAGTACAGGGTGTCTCAAAATAACCCGACATTTAAATTTATTAATAATTATTATTACGTATTACTTATTTGAAAAGTAAGAATATTTTTGAAGTTATGTTTGAAAGTGTTCGCAATTGCAAGTATCAGGTCATTTTGAGACACCCTTTAGTAGTAGTATTTATTATTTCAGGTATATCCCTTCAGGGTGTTTACATAGAAAAAAAACCCTGCTACATAAACGTTTCCCCTTTCAAAATGTTCATATTTCTAACTTACATTCTATTGTCGTTTTGCCTTTCATTTCCTTTCGCATTCGTTTCCTCGTTTACTATTTTCCCAATTAGTTTCTCGAAGTACTTTATGTACATGCATAGTTCAGTTACAGGCTCCTTTTTAAGTACCGTCTGTATCTTTCTATCGATTTGCTCTCCTCTATCCTCTATCCACTTGTCCAGATCTTCTACTATTTCTTTTTAATTTTTGTTCCCAGGCTTTCTCGCACGTGCATATATCCACGAAATTGTCTACTTCATTTTTACAAAACCTGCTTTTGTTGTCACTGTATCCTTTATTTCCTTCCTTCTCCACATTCTCACATCTCAGTCTCCCCCAAGTTTCTTTCGTTTCGCCCCCTTATATTTACATCCTCCCAGTACTTCTCTGTCTCTATGGCATACTTCCTGCTTTTGTATTGCGGGCAGCAATTTTGGGCAAAATTTTATTGCTAGGCTACCTAAAGATTAACAATTAATTAATTGTTAATCACGACTATAAGAATTAACAATTAATTAATTGTAGTTGTGAAAACTCACGATTAACAATTAATTAATTGTAATTGTGAAAACTCACGATTAACAATTAATTAATTGTTAATCGTGAGTTGTAGCTGCAATCAACGATTAATCAATTGTTAATCGTGACTTTCCATAATTAGAAACGAATAAATTTTCAATCTTTTTGGTGTATTTGATTAAAAACTAGCAATTAAAACTGATTATTGTATAGGGCGCTGCGTGAGCCTACAAAACCCAAACAAACACGGCGTATCTGATATCCGTAAAGTTAAAGAGGTTAATTGTTTCTTAGAAAAATTAAAAAAGTTAATTGCAATTGTTTTAATTGCGAGTTGCAATTTATATAGATTAATCCAAAGAAATTAAATGTAACATGCAATTAATAGTTTATTGCCACCGATGTTAATTGCAATTAAATTAATTGTAATTACTTTTTTAGTCAATTAATGAAATGATTGAAATCTTAATTGATTAACGCTAAACACTAGCGGGCAGTACGTTGATTTTTCAATTTTATTCGAATCCTGTTGCATTTCTTAGTCAACTTTTGTTTTCCTCCGCCTTTCTTCTATTCTCTCCATTTCCCTTATATTATCGTTTGCTATGGCTCTCCATATGTTGCTCTCTCCTATTTCCTTTATTGCTCCTTCGACTTCCTCTCCTCATTTTCTTGGGTTTCCATTTAGTACTCTTCTGGCCTCCTCTTTGAGGCATTTCTTCGGCCACCTTTCTTTCCCCATCTACATATTATATAGTTGTATTATTATTGTAATATTATCAATATAAACCCACACATTTGATTCATTAAATTATAACAAAAATATGTCATCACGCGCGAGTTGAAAAAAATCTGAATTTCAAATTGCATTCAAAATTGCATTTTAAATTGCCGCTCCAAAAAATATATGTATATATATATATAGAAAACAGCTATATTTGAAAAAAAAATTAGAATGAAAATTTTTCAATTTAGAAAAAAAAGGAAAATCTTACCACGATGGGTCTGGCGGCAAAAAGTGTTAAATTTATCATATTTTCTTTAGAAAAAAAATCTAAAATCAAAAGTGGCCTTCTTTCAAACAATCTCGTTTTTTTACAAAAAGCTAAAAAAACGTGTCGACAATGACTGAATATTATTCAAATATTTTTTTTTTCATAAAGAACATTTCAAAACGAAGAGATAAAAAAAAAAGATATTAATCGGTCCATTTTTCAGAAAGTTATGAGCATTAAAAAACGGGCAATTTTTTCAAAAATTCACTACGTATTGGTGATTATGTAAAAAAAATTGAAAAAAATCACACAAGCGTTTTAAGATGAAAACAATAACATATTAAAGTTTCAGTCAAATCGAAAGATGTCGGGCCGGAAAGTGGGCGATTTGGCGTGGAATGCCCCATATACAGGGTGGTCCAATAACTATTAGCACCTTGGATATCTTCGAAACTATAAGGTTCACAGAAATATTTGTTGAAATGAAATTGCACAGTACGAAAGGGGCCATCCGATAGCGATAATAGTTTTTTTGCAGGTGGAGGTACTTCGGACATTTGAAGGTCAACTCCATTTTTTTTTTATGGATCGGTACGTTTTTTTTCTGTATCATGAAAGAGGAGCTTCAAACGAGTTCAACGACCTATAACATAAGGTCATTGAAGGTCATAGAAAGTACAGAAAGGCGCTTTTCGTACTGTGCAATTTCATTTCAGCAAATATTTCTGTGAACCTTATAGTTTCGAAGATATCCAAGGTGCTAATAGTTATTGGACCACCCTGTCTATATACACCTATATAAAAATGCTTTTTAATTACATCATTTTCCGCTGAGGCGTTGCTATTTTCAATGGTATTTTGTTCACCGCTCGCGCGAGCCTTTCGACTCCTCCAGTCTTCGACGTACGTATCAGCAATGTTGTCGGTTGTTTTTGTCTTTCTTAACGACGTTTGTCTGGGGGTCGACGACTCCGTCGTTTCTGATTCTACTGGGAAGAAACCCAAAGTCGAATTGATTAGTATTTTTTGTTTAATCCAATATTGATAAAATAAAAATTCGAAAATCTGACGCAAAAGCTTGAGTCGCGTTACCGTGTGATTTTTCATTGTCGGATGTTGTTGGGCTCGACGAAGCGAACCAGTTCCAGATTTGTCGCTTGACCCTTTCAAAAGTCGATGGATATTTCTGTTTCTGAATCAGCGGTGACTCGATCGCCAAATTTCTGCCATCTTGATCGAAAACCAAATCGTCATTCTGAAAAAAAATTTCGAAAAAGCACGAAATCAGTCAATTGCAAGATATTAATGTTGATCATCCATGAAGAATACAATTTTTTCATCGTTCAATGCCGTATCATCAAAAGCGAAAAATAATACGTATTGATTATGGTACATGAGAATTCTAAAAAAAAAAAAATCGGTATGATGAATGAATTTGAACGAATATTTCGGCACTTTCGAGAACTTTAGATTGAGCTCTCGCTGCCCGATGTGAATCATATTATTAGTATATCTAGATGGAGAATACACCTTTGGACTTTTGGACGACATAGTGTTTTACACGCTGCGCGAAATACCGATAAGTTCATTTATCGACTCGCATTCTCTGCATACCTCAATTTAATTGGAATTCCGCCGGATTTTTATTTCACGTCTCTACACGCCAGACGCGTAATCGAAATCGTTCATTCATGGCAAACAGGTAATAACAGCATAAAAATTAAAAAGTAATATCTGTATGCATATAGATTTTTTTTTATTTCCTGAATTCCACCGTATACCCTTGCATCTTTTTACGTATCACCCTTTCCTATTGAACCTTTTCCTATCGCTCCCTACCCATCCTGTTGCTTCCACAGCCGTCAAAAGTAGGTATAAAAATAATTTAAAAAATTTGACGCGACTATTAAATATATAAAATAATTTTCATTTTTCATATAAGATGTCGCGGACAACCTGTGGTCCACAACTTATTTATGAAAACAAGGATTTCCGCTTTTGCTTGTAATTAAAAACAAGTCCCGAGATCGATTGAAAGTAAGCGATGATGTGCTTGTACTTTGAGCAATAATATTAGCCCCAGGATTACACCAACTTGTGAAGGAGATACAAGCTCAAAAGTCACATTGATGAAAGCGATATGTAATTTTCTAATCATTATGTTCTTATCAGAGTAAAATAATACCCACTGTCAGTCAATGGCACTATTATGTTTAAAGAATATGTTAAAAAAAATTATTGAAGTTTATTTCAACATTAACACCGTTTATTATTTTTGAAACTTGTGGTCTCTGCTGTGAAAATAAACATCAACGTGGTCCCTGGTCATAAAAAAGGTTAGAAACCATCGATTTAAGGACATGGCTCACACGTTCGGTCGGCAAAAAAGTCCTACTGCCAAGTTTTCTCCTATACGGACTATATTTCGAGCAAACGAAGAGAAAAACATTGTTCATCGTTCAACAGAGAGGAAGGTGTTTTTTTTTCTTCTTTTTTTTCCGAAATATTAACCGTTTCGGAAAACACTCGAAACACGTACGTTTTACTAAAGTAACTACACCAAGAACTCAGAAGTATTGGCTTTTCGCTGGCTAGGGCGCCAGCGGGTGCACGGCTAAGCGGTCACCGCTCGGAGTATCGGCCATAACGCTGCTTTACTCGAAAAATGGCTGGAGCCATATTCCGGACGCTTATCCGCCAGAGCCGGTTCTGTATATATATTTATATATTCATCTAAATATTTCATTGAAAATCCCGCACCCATTTAATCGCAAAAGAATAATGAACTCAAACGAACAGAAAACACACTCTAGGTTCATATAGCAGCGGAGACGTAAAGGGACAAGCAGAGCGTGTAGAAACATATCATATATATATATATATATATATAGAAACCGATGTTTTCCGTTGATGGCTGGCGCGAGGAGTATTCTCACGTGCCGCTCATAAAGAACCAATTCCCACCTAAACACGCGATATAAATTCAGGATCGAATGGAGCCGTTCCGCGTGAGCGTGGGCTCAAGATGTCGTGATTCGTAAATCGTTGAGGATGCCGATATGCCTGCAAACTGGCCGCTATCTCTTCCGTCAGTGTCCACACTGTATATATATATATATATATATATATACATGTGTGTGTACACGTACACATTAAGGGATTGGCAGAAGGGATCGCGGCCAGTTTGCAGGCGTATCATCACCCTTGATGGTACATACACACTCACACACACACAAATATATCAAACTCTACGATTTTTTTTTCTAAATGTTACGAACCCTACTCAAAATAGCCAGATCCGCCGACCAACAACGTTCCCAAGATACAACGGACTCAAAATGTCTCTTTTGCCAATTTATATATATATATATATACAGGGTGGTCCAAAAGTCGTTAATCAAACGAAGTGTGGAAGTAACCTAGATCATTTCCACCCAAAAAGGTTATATACAGGTTGGCCCGTTTCTCTACAATGCCAAAGTTATGATTTGTTTTCAATTTGTTTTTTTAAACATCGGTTCTCAAATGTTTCCGGTTCTCCAGAGAACTGGTTTCGCCAGTATCGCCTCCCTTCTACGTACCCACCATAAATGCTCCGCATTCGAATAATGCATTCCCAATGCAAATTAACAACTCAAATTTGGCTCGGCGCCAAATTCGACATTCTAGCAAAACACTGAACTTACAGTGAATAAAAAATCGGTAGTTAAAAAACTTTCGAGGGTCGCGGCTATGAATTGTGCCTTTTTTAGAATCCTCATAAGGTGAACCAATTTTCCTACCACAGGGACAATTATCGGTAGATCAATTTTCTTTTTAAATCAGTGATGAAAACCTAGGGGAAAGAAAATTATGATCCAAAAAGTTATTACATATTCATTTTATTCTAAGGACTCATGATGACAATTGTGTAGCCTAAATTTTCATGCGAAAGCCACATCATCGGGCTACATCTTCCAACAAAATAACCAGCATATGGTTAAGTAGTTTTTTTTATTATTTCTTTTTGTGCAGCTGAGAACCAATTTTTCAAAAATATTGAAAAAAAATCATAGCTTTGCTATCATTGAGAAACGGACCAACCCGTATATGACTTTCTTGGTTGGAAATGATCTTGGCCACCCCCCACCTCATTTGATCCACGACTTTTGGACCACTCTATGTGCATATACATATGTATATATTCCTGCGTTTATGCCTCTTGGCCGAGAGGTTCAACGACGTGGGGAACGTCTCGTGCATGGACACGGGAGATCTCCGCGTAAGGTGGCGCGAATGGGAAACGTGATCACGCCGGAATGCTCGAACGACGACAACGACGACGAGGAAAAGGAGGAAATAAAAAGTGAGACATCGAAGTTTGTTGTCGCTGACAGCGCCATTTTGGTAACTCGGGCATGGACGCCATTTCGTGCTCTCGTATTGCTGGATAAACGGACGCGGTAAAAATGCTTCTGTACGTACACACGTATGGAGACGTATAGGCGAATATCACTGCGTGAATGGCGAGCGACACAAGTCCGAGGATTCGTTGCAAGCATTTTTTAGTCTCTCACTCAGTCTTGTGTTCTTGAATGTTCGCGCGAGCATTGTGGATGCGAAGATTGTGTGCTTGGAACGAAATATTTTGTTGCATAAGCGTATGTTATGTGAATGTATATGTAACGGAGTATGTGTAACATAATTGCTGCATGTGAGATGCTTCATCCGCCGTAATCATGATATTCTCGTATTTCGCCGATCCGGCAACCCAACGGGCTCGAGGTATATCGCATTGCATATATACCTGCTTCGATATGTAGATGTGTACATATATATACATAGACAGACCTATGTATGCACGTATACAGGGTGTTTGGCGCATGGACCCATACCATTTTTTGGGGGATTGGGGGGGGGGGGCTAATATGCTAATTCGTTCACCCTCAGACCCTATGTCCTAAGTGTCATGATAATTGAAATATGATTTTTTGCGTTTTTTTTTAATTACCCAAAATTACGCCTTTAAATCGCTTCCAGTCTTTAAAATGTGTAAATGTATGAAAAATGTCAACTTCTAAATTCATTGTGAAAAAAAATTAAAAGCTAATTTGAATTTAGCTTTGTTTAAAAAAGTTCTTTAGTTTAGACCCTTTCCAACGGTATGTTACATGTCATAAAAATCATTCATTATGTGGTCAAAATAAGAGATACTAGTTTGCCAGGGTCAGAGTTAAAAAAGAATTTTTATGTTTCTGATGTTTTTATTAAACTTGATTTATAAATTTTGCTCAAATTGACCTTCTTTACTCCGTACGAATGCAACAAAAGTTATTTCGTGCTATTGCAACCACAAAAAAAGTTATGACGATTTAAAGGCAAAATTTAAGGTAATTAAAAAAAAACGAAAAAAAAATCATATCTAAATTACCGTGACACTTAGGACATAGGGTCAAAGGATGAAAAAGCTAGCAAACGACCCCCTCAATCCCTCAAAAAATTGAGGCGGTCCATGCGCCAAACACCCTGTATATAACGAGTATATTACTACCCGACTAGAAATTTTGATCCGGTAACCTGAAGACTGAACAGGCCCCGATCAGGCTATAGTCCGGAATGCCGTAATACGGCACGCCTGATCAGGGCCGGATGTCCACTGGATCAGTGGAACCGTAGTACGGGCGTAAAAAGGCACCCTGGTCAAGGCGTCCATGGTCGCCTTGTTACGGCGTTACATTCATCACGGTGTTACATTCATAAATACCAAATTCCCTCTTTTTAGTTCTTTAACAAAAAAATTCTTTAAAAAAAGAATCAAAATAACGTTGAATTTTGCATCGGTGGAATGCAACGATTTTTTTTTTTCATTTTTCATTCGTTTATTTTGATCATCATCAAAAGCCTTTTTTTTGTAAATTGAAGTCGTAAAACTCTAATAAGAATGCGTAAAAACGTGTGGATTATTTTTAGTGCCTAATCAGGCAAAAAGAAATTCAACGGTCAAAAAGTATTAATTTTTGTTGCATTGCTAACTTCGATGCTAACTTCAACGCCATAAAAAAATATTGACATTTTTTAAAATGATGATAATATAAGCAACGAAAAAAAGAGAATTCCTACAAGTGTTAGGATGGCTAAGTAGGTAGCGCGTTGAGCTCTAGAATTAGAAGAAGTAGGTTCGTAACCGAGGCTAGACAAAAACTTTAACGAGGCAGAACACGTTTTAATCCAATTATCATATATGCAGCAAAATAAGTAAAGCATGTGGAAACGAAAAATATTACCAAAATATTTTTATTCATAATTTGTTGCCTTTTTTATTTTTCATTTCAGGCACGGCAGCCGGATGAGGGCCGAATCAGGGCCGTAATCGGTAGCCGGATCAGGGCCGTAAACGGCAGCCGGATCCGGGTCGGATGCCAAAAAGCATTACACGCCTGATAAAGCCCTGATCCGGCCGCCTGTTCAGTGCCGTAGTACGAGATACGGATACCGGATCCGGCCCTAATCAGTCCCGTAGCAAAATTTCTAGTCGGGTATTATTAATGAAATATTATTTCCTGAGTTCCAACGTTCCTTCTGGGTTTTTACGCATTACCGTTTCTAATTGAAGCCTTTCCTACCACTTCCTACCCGCCTTTCGCTAATGTAACCTAACTTCCGTTGCGTCTACAGCCGTTCTGAGCTACACTATACCACATTTGCCGAGGGTACGGGGAAACTGTGGTAAGCCCGTACCGGTCTGGACGGCCCTAAAAAAAAACGTGATTGATAGATTTTCTTCTACCATTGTATGAAAAATAAGATTTCAAAGTTCATTGCAATTAATGTTAATGTTTCAAAATCTAACTAATTAACAAGCAACTGTTGGCTTATTACTGCATTGTACCAAATCATGTTACATAGGTCAGATTTTTTTGTGCAATTCTTACTTTGCCCAACTTACCTCATACTCATGCTCAACTTACCCCACTATCGGGGCAGGTTGAGCAAATATGGCCTTAGACATTTGAGAGTGATTATCTGTGAAACAATAAGGATAACAGGAATTTCGCTTCTTCTCTACGATCTACCAGTGTCTGTTTGTATAACTAATATATGAAAACTATAAAAAATGTTTAGTTTAGAAGAAAAAGTTGCACAAACTCTTCGTTCCAGCGCGAGCTTTCGGGCGTTTTACGTTTAAAAATACTATTTTCTTTTCACACTCTCCAGTACTGCAGCACCGTGTGTTTCAAGAATAATCAAGAGTGCATTAGCGATAAAAAAAATACCACAAATATTTAAGGAGTAATGTATTTCCTTGGCCTGGCGGTTTTCAATGAAACCGAATAAAAATCATATATCGTGTACAGCGGACGATACATACACATGTTTCATGTTTCATGTATATACGAGAACGATGAAACATCGCAGTGGAAAAGAAATAAAGTGTATTCGCACAGCGGGACTTCGCGGTGACCGGAAGTGGGGACGGAAAATTTTGGTAAAACGACCCTGAAGCAAGAGAATTGGTAATAGCGGGTGTCCGAGAGGCGCGCGTGCGGAATACGAAGCCTCGATACAACGTCTCCGGAATGAGAAAAAAAGGCTTTGGTGGATTGAAGAATACATTCCGTAGCATGTATTCATATATGTATATACATGGATATATATTCGTGGACCAACCTTCGTATCGAAACTCTCTCTCTCTCTCTCTCTCTCTCTCTCTCTCTCTCTCTCTCTCTCTCTCTCTTTCGATATGTTTATACATATATGCATGCCTGGTCGATAATACGAGCACTATATTCAGCGTGTCGTCGATCTTTCTCCATTTCGGCCGAAATTCCAACGAGGACCTTCGAACGAAAAAAAAAAACGAAATCGATTTAAAATGGAAGGATTCGACGAACCGACCTCAAAGGATGGACATGCATATAGATTTTTTAATCAGGTCACGATCAAGAAATGACGAAATATTTTTCTCATATGCAAAATATTATACGTCACAGTTGTGCATACGAGCACGAGAAAAAAAAAACATTGTTATTTCATGTTTGGAATTGATTCATCTTTGAATTCGATATTATATATTTTTATTAAATGCTCATTTTTTTCCAATAACATTTGCCCATTGTTATTAAGTTGATGTATTGTGTTGGGCTCTTTTCGTCACGGTACGAATTCAACTCGTGCGGAGAGAAATTTTTACACGTACGTTACGTAACATTGATTTCTCCGGCGCGACATTTTAACGAGGATACGGAGGGAGCGCTTGTTTAAAAAGTCGTGTTATTGCCGAGAATTTACCGAGCACGCTGTAATCTTTAACATGCAGAGCAAGACGAGTTCATTAAACTCGTTACTCGGCGTGCGAAGACGTTCGCCAACCCAAATATTTGCAATTGCATCAGGATAACCGCGTCATCGTGGCACAGTACACCCAGAACGAAGATTCAGTTCAATCGACCATAATCGTGTATTTGGTTTTTGTTTTTTTTTTTGTTTGGTGGAATCAAAGATTTTTGTGTATATTTATATTGTATTATTACCGCTGTATCGATTACCCATTCAAATGAATATTTACTCAAAATTAAAAGCCTAGTTAAATAAATAATTGATCATTCAAATGATCAATTGATCATTTGAATCATTAAATAATTATCCAGCTAATAAACTGATCATTTGAATTTTGAAATAAACATCAAATTATTAATTGATCATTTATATCATTTAAAAAAAAATCCAAATCATGGTTTCAATAATTTAATCATAAAGTTGTGGTTATTGGAATCATCAGTCAATTTTTGTTGAATAAAACATTCATCCGTTTGATTTTAATATTTCGTTCATGTTATATAAATTATTTATTTAAATCGAGGTTCGCTTGAGATCGTTTGGTAATCGGAAATTTTCTGCGCTCTTAGTAAGTTTACTACTGCATGTATATATATATACCTGTGACTTCAAAATTGATTACGTCGAGATTTATTTATTACCAAAAAATAATACTTTTCCCAAAAAAAAAGAAATATTATTTGAATAAACAGCACCAAAACAGATGTACATATGAGGTGGAAAAAAATGTATCGTCAATAGACTTCACTTGAATCAACTGGCACGTTTTGTATGAAAGAACTCGAATTTATGTCGCAAAAAAAAAAAGAATGATCGTCTCGAGTAATCGCATGGAGAGATCGAGTAGAAGACTTTCCGTTAAAAAAGTTATTACAAATAATTTAAATAACCATAAACAGTATAAAATGTACAATAACAAACAATAATACATAAAACAGTATAAGTAATAATAAATAATGCCGAATAAATAATAATAAATTCCGAAAAATAAAAAATATCAATACAATAAATCGAGAAAAAAATGAGATAAATTTGAAACCAGTAGAGCATCCATGATCGAACTTACTTCCTAAAAAATACGAGTCTAATTTATGCACCAGTCCCTCTCTACCACCACCCCCCCCCCCCCCCCCCCGACTCTCGGCCAAAAAACTTTTAAATCAGCGTGGAAAAGATTCCCCCAAACGTCATTAGCCTCATTAGGCCGTATAATATTAATCGTGAAATTTGAACGATAACGTGCAACGCAAAACTTCAGTACTGCAATAGCAGGAGTAAACGGACGCCGAGCCAAAACTTGCGGAGGCTTTTGCGGATTCTGTAAAGATTTGTGTTGTTTTTTTTTTCTTTTTTTTTTTCAAAAGTTTCAAAGTTATGCGGTTGTCCCGCTAATCTCGATTTTTATAGCCCGCCAGGGTGAGAGGAAGGGACAAGGAAGAAAAGAGAGCGGGTGGCTGGAGGAAGACAGGAGTGGAGAGAAGGGGACGAGTGTTTTGGACAGCCAAGACATTGGACGATCAAGAAGAAGAAGAGAAGAAGCAGCTTTTGGTAGCCTGTACCGGAAACTTTGTTATTCCGTACAAGTTTTACGCGGGATTTTGACGCTAAGTCCACTCCATGATCCTTTCGTGGCAACTACTACGTGCCCCGTACTCTGACAAAACAGGCAACTCCCCTCGACCCCTCGGCCCCTCATTTTTTCTTCTCTCTCCTTTCTTGGCTTCATTCGCAAACGGTCCGAGATCCTCGGCGATGCATGGGAAATACGTGTTCACGATGTAAAAGTGCGTTGCGGTAACGTGACGTCACCCTACGGACAAAGAGAGACAGCCAAACATGCACATCAACCTTTTCTCCGTTAGTAGAATATTTATCCTCGCAATGGATATGCATCAGTGGAAAAAAATCGTTGATGGGACAGACGCGTTCGAAAGTGCGAATTACGCAAACGCGCATATAAAAGTCGAGGACAAAAGAGAGAAGATCCCGTTTGCATTGGTGCCCGAATGACAAGTTCGCCAATTAGTAAGACTCCAGTATATGTCCATCAGATCCCTTTCACCTTTTTATCCGGGCGAAACACATGTCACTCCAGTACTTCCATTTTCTGGATCGCTTTTACAGGAGGTCACAGAGAAACTGGAGGAAACCTGTGGCGTCTTGTTGACTGATCTTTACGGTGAAAAAAAACGATTTATTGCAATCAACTAAATGCGTTTGGTTGATCCTTTTAATTTAACCCTTCGTGGTCACACTTGGGCCAATTCTGTCCAGTCAGTTTTCAAAAAACTCTTCTGACCAAACTATCCGTCCGAAGTGGTTGAAAAAATTTATGGGACATGCTTTGAACTTTCTAGATAATGTACGAAAAATTTATTTATAAGGAATAAAATGGCGACATGTTAAAAAAAATTCATAAAGAGGTGAAAACACAAAAAAGACACTTTTTCGTTCAAAAAATCATAGTTCAGTGAATTTTAAATATTTTTACGTAAAATTTAAACGTGATAGTCCGTAGATATGCTTCTGTTGGGAAAAAATAGTAGCATATTGCGCATTCCAAAAAAAAAAAGTATTTATTCCGACATGTGGAGAGGGTAAATTTTATGTTATGAGAGTACGTGAAACTCCAGGTAAGATGGTGAATACAGTCCCATCCGAAGCCGGGAACTATTATATATTTACGCCAAAATATGATCCACGGGTCGATTCTGGGTGGCCACGAAGAGTTAAATTAGACAATATTTTTGTAAAATCAATGTTTTGTTTAATTTAATTCTATTATTCCAGATATTCTTCGATATTTTTTTCCGCACGGAAGAAAGTGGACCAAGCCCAAATAATTCATGTCACAAATGTCAATAAATTTGTCGTCATTCTACGCGCTGCTCGCGTAAGATCACGGATAGCGAATATTAAAATATGACGCGAACGCCCAAAGGTCGACGATTTGGATACATAATAAAAAAGGAAAAAAAAATTTAATGGGTTCGAGCGAATTTTTATAGGTCAATGATGTAATTATTTATTGAAATTATGATAGCGGGAGCATGTGTGCCTCTCTTCGCACTCACTCGGTTATACTAACAGAAGAAAGCAGAGTGTCATAATAGAGGGTTAACGTTGTTATCAGTGCGCTCCCCCCCCCCCCACGATAACATTGAATCACAATCGCGGTCTTTATTTTTTTACTCCTACATAAAATGCGTATCAGCGCGTGGGTATTTGTGCACTACCGGCGAAAAGTGTTGATTATTTTATTGAATTTTCGAATGGGACGAAAAGTTACAGATCACGGCCAAAAAAAGGCACAAGGGACGTTTGGCGTACTCATTTGGAAGGAT